>JASJOG010000248.1:0-380000 GCA_030142905.1 Heliopora coerulea
AACCTATCATTAATGGATGTTATCCTATAACTTGTCTTTTCCTGTAAACGATCTAAGTGAAGACAATCACTAACCTTAATCTTTCTAGCATTTAGATAATCTCTCTTATCTTCCATTAATGTGTTAGCTTCTTTATTCTCCTCTTTTATATCTTTCAAAACCTCTTATTTATATTTAACATGTCTGTTTTTGTTCAAATATCAACTACCCCTTTTAATTTTTAAAAATGGGGTTAAATCGACGTTATAATGTATTAGAGTATTTCTACACCCCCATTTTGTAAGCCTGTCTTCTTTAATTAAATTGTCAATAACAACATTTATACATGGGTTACTAAAATATGTTGACTTATCGTCTAATAATAGCACAAAACTTTCTCCATATCTCGTTTTTATTTGTTTAGCGCACTCTATTATGTAAACCTGGGACTTGTATTTGTCTAAGCTAATAGCGTCCACTCTCCTATAAATATTTATAATTTTATTTATCTCCTCTTTTTGCTTTTGTAAAATAAGATCCCTCTCTTTTAACCGATCTATCTCCTCTTTTGTAATTTAGATTGTGCTAATAGCTCCTTTTCTAACTCTAGGTCGTCCTGTATTTTCTTACGCTCTCCTTTGGTTAGAAACTTTATTTTATTTATGTTTGACACCTCCAGCTCTTTTAAAACAACATTAGACTTGGTTTTCTTATTTAAACCGACCTTTTTAACATAGAATATTATTTTCCCAAAGTTCAAACCATAGGAATTAAAATCCACATGGCTATCTATGCTTGTATTAAACGTCTTCTCCTTGGATAAGCATGTCTCTCCACCTAGTTTTATAAATCTCGTTAGCTCCCTATCTGTCTCCTTGTCGCCATATTCTAATACGTTAATATGTAGATCCTTGTAAGAAAACTCTTTTGTGATGTAATCCTTGCCTAGAGGACACTTACCGTTAATTCCAATAATTTTATTTGTCATATTATTTAGATAATAGACATAGTAATAATGGTCCTCCTTTTTGTCCCACAAAAGAAGGGAGCTTTTAACATTACTCTCTAACTCTGGCCGCTGGTTTTTAAAAGGAGTTACATAAAAATATTGGTAGTTTCGCTATGTCCTCCAACTCTTTTAACACCTCTTTGTAATATTTATAATCGTAACGTCTACTGGAGTAAATCGTTAGCTCCAACCTTGTTAATCCATCATCTTTAGTATCCAAAAATGCTTTTTTCAATCTTTAGGTTTTTACCATTTACTAGATTAATAAAATAGTTCCAAATATCGTAACTGACTCCTGGACTTCTTAGTTGACATACATATTTGTTGTAAAACTTACCTCGTACTGTAATACCCCCATGTTTATAAAGAAACGTCAGACAATCTCTTCCAACTAAATTATCGTTATCCATAATTATTTTGTCTCAGTTATCCATATTACCTTTCAATTTATAGTCTAATATATCTAACAAATACTTTTGCAACTCTAATTTACGTCGAAAATTTCAGGAGAGGAATCGGGAGAGACGTGAGTCGGAAATCTTTTCTCAATAACTAAAAATGCTCCATGCACAAAATTCTGTCGCAAAACGTTTGTTTTCATGAGAATCAAATCCCTCTGTATACAACTTCACCGGCTGCTAAACTGTATAAAAAATGCTGAGAAGAGGATTTTATAGCATCGGCTATGGTAACATCACCGGATGTGAGCTCAAATGAGCTTTCCATCTCGATACACCTCCCCCTACGCAGCCTATCCAGGTCATCCACCGACTATTGCTGGAGCTGTGCCGCTGGAAAGTGAGATTTCCCTTGTCCCTGTGTATGAAATTGGATAGTTGTCTTGCAACGGGTGTCCATGTAGGCGCGTGTTTTTCCTTCCTCTATTCTTTGTGCAAGTCGATCTTTCACCAACACTAGCTTCCCATAATTCTTTTTCGGGTTTTTATTCTCTTTGGCATCAAGCGTGGGGTGGTATATGAAAATGTATAGGAAATAAAGTGAGATGATGCTAGGTGAGACGAGGTGAGATAAGGTGAAATGAGATGAGAGGATCACACATACAACTAGAATTAAGGTTTATATTAATTCGTCTTTACGACTTTTTCGTTATTTCTATTTTGTTGATTTTGTTCGAGGTAGTCTAAACAAAATTCTACTTTTATTATATGGTTATTTTATATGATGAAAACACCATGGGTTTCTTTCATGATCTTTTAATTATCATTTTTACTTTCATTAATTTTGTGGATACATTATTGTGCCTGCTTTGTGTAATAGATACAGTACATTTCTGTTTAAATAAACTAATAAATTGCGAAAGAAATAAATCATTTTGTTCATAAATTAAAAGTAATGCAATAGTCTTAAATTAATTATTGGATGTGAAGCGTCAACACCTTACTGAATGACGCAAATTTTTGAACTAGTTTGCGAAGATTTTTGAAGTGCAGTCAACCTTTTCTTCTTGAATATGGTCGATTTACCTAAAAGGTAAAAGCTAGAGATTAGAATAAAATCTACAAAAACTTAAAAATTGAAAAACAAAAAAGCTCAAAAACATGAAAAAGTAAACGAGAAAATCATTGATTTCTGACATTAAATGCCCACGATTTCGCCTTTGCTGACATACGTCCGCCGACGAATAGTAGAAATTGATTTGGTGGTGGAGTTGGGTTTTTAATTAGAGATACAATTAGTCTTCTGTCGAGACCGGATCTAAATAATGATGACACTGAAATTTTTACCACTGAAATTAGAAAACCTAATACTAAACTTCTTTTGATAACTGCTTGGTACAGATCAGTAGGAAACCCAGTTGAGTCATTAAATAAACTTGAAAATACATGGCAATCACTTGATTCGGAAGGTAAAGCAAGTACAATCTTAGGCGACTTAAAATGCAGCTTGCTAGAAGACAATAGACAAAATGTATGTGATCCAATTCAAAAAGAACTTAAATTTATAACTGCATTGTACAAATATAAACAACTTATCAAAGAACCAACAAGACTCACTAATGTCTCTGAAATATCGACTATATTTATACAACGAATCCTGACTGTATATCTTCTGGAGTTACTAAAATTACAGTCGGTGATCACTATTTAATTGATGATGTCCACAAATTTCCCACTTTAAAAGAATCATATGAAATAATTGAAACTAGAAATTTCAGACAGTTCAATGACCAAAAATTTTTTAGCAGATTTGGCATCTGTAATTGATCTTAAATTTGATCAATATGATGATCCAAATAAATCGTGGATTGTCTGGATAACCAATTTCCTTATGACCTTGAATAAGCACGCACCATTAAAAAACCGTAGAGTGAAGGAGAGGCGAACCCCATTGATAAATGATGATTTGATCTTGGGTAACCGATATAAAAAGTATTTTAAGAAGAAAGCAGTTAAATATAAGTTGTTGCAAGATTGGGCAGTATTGAAATTTGTTAAGAATCAAAATAATGGGAACATCAAATGCACAAAAAGGTCTTATTATATGAGTCAACTATATAATAATATGGGTGATATTAAAAACACCTGCTGAATCATTAATGACCTACTGAACAAATCACCAAAACCTTCAAAAGTACAAGACCTTAAAATAACTTCGGGTGAGTCTATTGAACAAAAGAATGTGCCAAACTATGTTCATTAAACGTCTAGTCAACTTTGGAGCTACTTTGGGTGCAGTCATACCAGATAGAGATATTCCACCAGAATATTATCTTAACGATGTAAGCAAAACTGTCCAGAGTCGAGGATCGCTCTTTTCTTATAAAGAAATAAGTCAATTAGAAGTTTTTGTCGCTTTTACTAAGACTATCACTATCTAAGGCGACAGGAATTGACGAGATTTTGTACATTATGATACTCTTATTCCAATTGACAAGTCTCTAATAGAACCTTACTTCGACTATTCCTCGCAGGTCTGGGGTTGCCTAGGTTGTATTTTATCCCCAAAACTCCAGCGATTACAGAATAGAGCTTTCCAAATAACAGCAAGATAGGGTTATGAAGTTTGATCTGTAGACATACTAAATAAATTGAATATTCAAAACTTTGGCCAACGGAGAATGCCGCAATTGTCAACTATGGTGTACAAAGTTAATAGAAAATTAGTATCAAATTATCTATCAGAGATTTTTACAAATGTTAACGAAATACATAATTATAATACTCGACAATCTCAATATAATTTCACGTTACCGAAGCCAAACACAAACTTTACGAAAAATGGCTTTAGAGGCTCTATGGTTTGGAACCGTTTACCAGTTTTAAGAATAAAATTAAGTTATTTACTGATACACTGCTAAAAAACATTTTCTGATTTTAAGAAAAAAAAAATTTTATTTCAGGAAGAATTTCTTGAAATAAGACTTTTCTTGGGAGAAGAACAAGAAAATTTCTCAAGAAAACTTTCAAGAAAATTTTCTTAAAAAAAATTTTATTAAAAAAAATTAAAAACAAGAAAATTTTCTTAATTTTTAAGGAATTATTTTCTTAGATTAAGAAAACCATTTCTTATTTTAAGAAAAATATAATTCTTTAAATAAGAAAGTATTTCTTATATAAGAAAAATTAATCTTGTTTGAAGAATTTTTTTCTTAAAATAATATGTATTTTTCTTGGAAGAATAACAAGAAAATTTTCTTAATAGGAAAAGTTCGGGAAAATCATTCCTTAATTTAAGAAAAAATTCTAATTTTATGATAAGAACATTTTCTTAAGAAAATCTGAGGACTGTCATTTCTTAATTTAAGAAAAAAAATTCTTATTTTAATAACAAGAAAATTTTCTTAATATAGGAAAATCTGAAGACAACTATTCCTTAACTTAAGAAACATTTTTTATTGTTTATTGTTTATTTAGTTCGTCACATGTAAAAATAAATACAGAAAAGTGCTAAGTGACTTGGTGCAGTAACAGGACAAAAATCCCAATTTACAACTGCTCAATTTTCCTGAAAAAAGACTTCGGCTTTGAATAAATATTTCTTAAATAAAGGAATACTTATTGAATACTTTCCTCAAGATCATGTTCCTTACTTGTCAAATGCAGGTTAATTGCTTGACAAAAAACTCACCTGCACTACAACAATACTTTACTGTATTTCAACAAACACCAAATTTCTCTTTGTGTGCTTTTAAATTATTCACATGTTAAAATAAATTTACAGTATATTCATGGAGAGTCACAGATACTTCAAGGCATTTTATCAAAATTTAACTGAATACACATTATAAGTCTTTTTAGCTCACATCAATGTGATATGATTGGTTCCTTTAGCTGAAAGCAAAACCATAGTATTGTTGCTACAAAAGGATAAACAAAATTTGTTTGTTCTATTTTAGTCCCTTGCATAACTCAATTCCTCCTATCAAACAACAAATCCACGTTAATGATCCACATTCAATGTTATCAGCCAGTGAGTAATATGTTGTTTCCTTTTCTTTTTGCTCGTATCAAAATATGTAATACGTCTGTCTTGCTAAACGCTTTTATACCATGGATCAGGCCTCTGTAATTATGGGGGCTCGAGATATTTAAATTTTAAGAACTCTGAGGTCGCATCTTCCGTAAGCGGCCACCTATGCACAACATTTTTAGTAGTCGCTAACGGGATGTTTGACTGTATGCGATGCAGCCCATTCTAAAAACCCAAGATCTCTGATAGATAACTACTTGAATTTCAACCTTAATGAGATGGACGATAACGAGTGTGTGGTAGAGTTTCGCTTCCAAAAAAACGATATTCCAGTCCTAGCTAGATAAATTATTGGGAATTGCAAATCATTTTATTTGTGAGCAGGGAAGAGTATGCGATGGAATAGACGGATTGTGTGTAGTGTTGAAAAGGCTTTCTTAGCCTTGTTGGTACAGTAATTTAATTTTCTTCGTTTCGGAAAACAAGTACCCTTTCTTAGTATGACTTTCAGTACTGTCCTTGATTTCATCCATGACCAACATGTTCACAGAATCTCTTCTTCTTCGTTTTTTTACACAGCCCTAGTCCCAGACTGTCCCAGGGTCGGCTGCTCAATTTCTGGTTCTTCAATAGCTTCTGTCCCTCGTCATATCTGATGTTAGTCCGTTCTCATTTAAATCTTCTTTCACGCAATCTAACCATCTCTTCTTTGGTCTCCCCCGTCCTCTGTTACCTCTATATTTAGTTCCATAATACTTCTAATTGGCTCTTCTTCGCTTCTCCTCAACGCATGTCCATACCATATTAACCTCGCTTCCTTAACCTTTTCTGAAATGCGTACCACAACCACATCTTCTTCTGATCTCATCATTTCTTATCTTATCTTTTAACGACACTCCCAGAATCCATCTCAACATTCCCATCTCCGTTCTTTTCAGCAAATTCTCTTCTTTTTTCCTCATTGTCCAGCATTCCACTCCGTACAACAGCACCGGTCTTATTGCTGTCCTGTAAATTTTGCATTTCAACTTCCGTGGCATCCTCTTATCGCAAGTGACTCCTGACATTTCCCTCCATTTCATCCACGCTACCTTCACTCTCTGCTTCACTACTTTCCACGAGCCTCCTTCTACTTCCAACACTGACCCCAGATACTTGAAATCCTCCACCTGTACTAACTCCTTACCGTTAGTGTCCACTATCCTAACAACTGCTCCTTGATTTCTTTCCATCACCAGGATTTCTGACTTCTCTGCACTAATCTTCAGACCTCCTCTTTTCAGTTCGTTTTGCCAATTCAAGATCTTTCCCTGTAATTCCTCTTTCGTTCTCCCAATCAATGCAATGTCGTCAGCAAAAAGTAACTCCCAAGGTATACCAGTTCCAATATGCCCCGTAAGTGTATCCAATGCCAAGATAAAAAGAAAAGGCTCAGAGCTGACCCTTGATGCAGGCCAACTTTGATCTCAAACTCTGCTTTGTCGCCAAAGGGCATTCTCACCCTTGTTGTCACTTCCTCATATGTTGCTTTAACTATTCTCACTAATTTCTCCGGTATTCCTCTTTTCCTCATACACCAGTAGACAACTTCCCTGGGTACTCAGTCGTATGCCTTTTCTAAATCTAAGAATGCAACAAATAGTTTCTCCCTCTTTTCTAGAACTTTCTCTTGCAGTTGTCTCAAGATAAACATTGCATCTATTGTCACCTTTTCTGGTTGGAAACCAAACTAAGCATCCCCTATCTTCACTGGTTTTCTTAATCTTCCATCCAGAACCTTCTCTAGCACCTTAAGGACCACCTCAAGCAACTTTATTCCTCTGAAATTCTTGCACTGTAACGGGTCACCTTTGTCTTTATAAATCTTAATCAAATAGCCCCTAGTCCAAGCCACAGGAACTGTTTCCTTCTCCATAATTTTATTAACAACATTGTTATCCATCCAATTCCCTCCATATCTAGGCATTTACAATGTTCCGCGGTTATCCCAGTAGGTCCTGCAGCTTTATCGTTCTTCAGGCTCTCAACCGCTTTCTTCCCTTCTGCCACGGAGATCTCCACTGGACCATGGACTATTTCACTCTCTTCTAGGTCGTCTCTTTCATTTTCTATGTTTAACAACTCTTCAAAATACTCTTTCCATCTACCCTTTACTTCTTTCTCCCCAGTGAGGATTCTTCATTCTTTGTCTTTCCCTGCGGTCATCTGCTCAATGTCTTTCTTCTGTTTACTTCTCAGTTTAGCTATTTTATAGATCTTATCCTCTCCCTCTTTTGTCTCCAAATTATCATACCAGTCTTTCCATGCTCTCTCTTTTGCTCTTGCCACTGCACGTTTTGCTTCTTTCTTGCACTTCTTATACACATCTTGAGTTGCTAAACCATCCTTTAGTGCTTTGTACGCTTTCTTCTTCTCTCTTATAGCCATCTGCACCTCATTTTCCCACCACCACTTGGGCGTCCACCTTTTGATTTTCCACAAACTTTTTCCGCCTCCTCATACAATACTTTACATGTTTTTTCCCACATCTCATCCCCTGTTTGACCTTCCCATATTTCCATTAAGCATCGCTCTTTAATATTCTCATTATATTCTTCTGGCCGTGTCTTCAACTTCCATACTTTGGTCTTAGAAGCTCTCTTTACTTTTACTTACTCTCCGAACCCTCAGGCGCTGCAAACGTTTGCAGATGCTGTTAAAAGCAAAGGTGCAGGTGCCCTCGCCAAAAGCTTCGGGTTCGTAGATGAGACTGTTCGACCAAAATCGTGTCCTGGTAAAACAGTGTGCAATTACCCTCTCCCATTCTCTTACTTGGTGTTTCTCAGTATTAAAACTGCACAACAAAACAACAATTCTATTAGGACTCAACAGTTATGTTGAGAAGTTAAAGAAATTCACAAGAGTAATGAGAATGCAAATATTTTCTCCACGAATCTCGCACGACCTTCCTATACCCCACTGATTCTGCCATCTTACACTTCCGTGAACGACTCGACATTTGCCATAGTTCTGAATTTTTTTTTATTTCATATTTTTTTTTATTTCAGTAAAAACAAAATTGCCGTCCCTGGCAACACGCCACGCAGAGCATTGCACCCCCGGGAGGGAAGGTGATTTTTGCCAGCTCCTCAGACGACCATTCGCCACGGTACACCGCTAATGATAATAGAGACCTTAAGCAATCGACGTTCTTGAGTCACCGACGTTAACCATAAGATTTGATATTTGATATTTGATTTGGTATTTGGGCAATATATCCTTTGAATAGAATTTTTTATGCAAGCAATGTTTATGAATAACTTAAAAATCTCAGAAGAAATAATAGCATGTTTAATCAGTGGGTTAGCAGTGAATTTAACTCCTAGATGTTGACGTTGTGGGAGGAGGCATCGTCTTCAAAATGTAGAAACGTAGCTAGTGACGTCTGTACAGAATAAAAACGCATTCTAGAAGTTCGACGATGCCCTTAGGATTTGAGATTATGCATAATGTATGATGCTTGTTGTTGGCACTGAAACTGGTCTCATTCCAACTTGCACAGCTATGGTTATTTTCTTTGACTGTAAGACTTAAAGCTGAATTTTGCCACGCTCAGGACGCAAAGTATTTTACACAATCCCTCGACCTAAAAGTGATGGGAAAGACGAAAAAGCACAGAAATTTAACTGAACTCGTGGTGGACCCCCACAGAACTTTCTCGAGTCACGACGACTCGAATCAGAGTCCAAATCCAAGTCTTTCCCAGCCAAGTCCAAATTTATCGTCCACGAGTCCAAGTCAAGTACTGAAGTCCGGACTCGAGTCCTACAACATTGTTTCTTAGTCAGTGGCGTAGCCAGAAAGCAAATGTTATGTTTGCACAACATGGGCACAGGTGTCAACATCTCTTCGTAGTATTTTAGTTATCATACTGCTAGCAAAAGACATGGGGCACGCCCTCAAGATATTTTGCAGTATTTGGACCCAATAACATTTCTGTGCTAATTGCTATTACTACTGTGTTTCCTCTGGCTTCTCAACATCAACCCTAAGCTCGCTTGACTCGGGTTCGGTGTTACCACTTTCTGTCCTTCTCTTTTTATTCGGATTCATTTCACAGCAGTCGAACAACGACAATCGCCTTGCCACCATTGACATATTGTTTTCTACTTCATCTTGCAAGGACATATTTTTACGAAATAATTAACATTTATGTGGAAATTAAACTAATACTTAGACTTTAGGTAAACAGAATAATTATATTTAATCTTTGTAGTGACCATACTCTATACTTTGCTAAATGTGAGCTAGATTTCTCATCAATATTTCACCAGGACACAAGCAGGTTTCACCACCTGTTCTCAGTATGTCACATCTAACGTCCAAATGAAAGTATGCATAACATAAGTTATTCAACATCTGTCCAACTTACAACACTTTTTGTGCTGCTGTTATCAACATCATTGTAGCCATCCTTTCAATCTCTTCACAAAACTTTAAACGAAATTGGTGGAAAGGTATCTTTTCAAGTGTCTAGCTCAAAGGATAGTAATCAGTCACTGTATTAGAAAACAGATATGCTGTATTACATTATATGCTGCAGCATATTTTATTTGTATGTCGAAAAGATGTTTTGAAATATTACTATTATATTGCCTTTTTGTGAGTTTATTAATGTTCTTACTGTATTGTGTCCATACTATAGAATACTGGTTGAGCAGAGATACCCTAGACTTAAACATTTAGAATAACTTTACAAAATAAATTCCACGGCTTTTCTCGCCTACAAATGGTAAAGCTTTCTGTGTTAAAGTTTGCCTGAAATATTTTAAAGTGGTTCTTCTGTTCTAAACTAGTCATAAAAGTTATTTTAAGAGACTGTAGGCTGTAGTTCTAAAAATCTGGACCTGGATTGATAGCAGGTTATGACTAAACGTAGTTATCCTAACAGAAATATTTAGATAAACACATTTATAAAACCACTAAATAAAGCATAAAAATACTTGCAGTAGATATTTTCACTTCACTTTTACTGACTTTTAACTATATATACTTAAACGTATAGCCGATATTATTCGGGGGGAGGGTTATAAATTGCTATTTATCCTCGTAACTTCTGGATTATAAAACAGTACCACCAAACAGGAACCGTTCACGGCCGGTTTTTGCACAAAATAATCTCTTAACTTTTGTGGAAAGATGGAGTGGGGAGTTGTTTGCGTCGCTTTCATACTTGTCTCTCTACCTGGCTTTTCATTGCTACGCCAATTTTACATCATCATTAACTGAATACCCTTGCTACCCAAATCTAGTAAGCTTCGCAAAATCACAAGCGCATACAGGCGACTAAATCATCCAGGACAGTATACAATGCCAGAACAAAGGTGGTTGTATTCCTGCACACTAAACAGCAATATGCTTACTCATGAGAGTAAGTCTAAGAAACATATTTTATGGGAAATGTTCGTTTGAAACACAAAAATGAAGAATTTTTCGTTTGCACATAAGGGCAAACATTACGCATATCGGGTTGTAAATGCAAAAGATCGCAACCATCGCACACTTCTTCAAGATTAAAGCAATCTGACTGACTATTTGTACGATTGTTAACACCCCTGATTGATTCAACATAAAATCTGCCCTTTTTTTCTTGGATACTTTTCCCTGAAGAAGAGAGTCATATTAACCCTGTCCAGTTTCTATCATACGCATGTTTGGATGAGGCTTGAGTTTCATCGAAAATGTGGTGATTTCTGCCTTGGTTATTTTTTGATAATATCACGTCCTCTGGCTTCCAATCTTTTACAGCACTTTGAAAAACAGAATAAGTTCCAACAAGGACTTCATGAGTTTCCTGTATGATTACGCACAAACGCCAGCTGTAGTCCATATCATATGTGATGTGCGCTCACGATTGTTGGTTGAACACGAAAAGGTTAAACAAGTGTGAAATCCGTTTCGTAGAATTTTCACATGATAACTTTGTGATTTTATTCAAGCACACAAACCTCATTGCTATGGTTCAAAGTCTGATTACAAGTCAAATGTTCATATTAACTTTCAATTATTGCCTTAACCTTATTGAAAACAAACAAACGAAACCAACGAATAGCGTTCCAATGGTATCCGTAAGCTAAAAATGAGGCCTTTTTTCCTTTTCTTAAAAATGATCTCCTTAACTCTTTCCCGTCCGAGTTGGACGTTACTATTTTACTCCTGTTAACGCCAATCAATTTTGCTAGTCAAGAGGTGTTGTCTTGACTTGGTAACAGTTAATCAGCGTGGGAACCTCTAAATTGATGAACTGGCGTCAAGATATACGTATTTCAGTCACATTAATAAACTACAACAAACTTTTTGCAGGAAGGAAATCTTTACTCTCACCTTTTTGTTGTGTTATGAGTCTTGCAACGCTTAGAAACTCGAAAAAATCAATGGTGCCAGAGTTATCAGTATCAGTTTCAGTCATGGCTTCCTAGATAAAGTAGAAATTGTAACATTTTGAAATTAGTCGATTGTACGATAAACGTGTGTCAATGCATTACAGCATAAATAAACAAATATCTCTCAGGCATAACAATATAATTAAAACAAATTCCTTTCGAAATGTATAAAGACATGTTTCAGCTATATCAAATCGTTCAAATTTAGGTTTGGACATTATAAGACAAATAATTTTGTTTTGAAAAGAAATTTGGCTCGTCTCTATTACAATAAAGGGTCTCTTGCTCGATTCGGAAAATCAACAGAGAAATTCTAAAATGGAAATACTTTTGGATTTATTGCTTCCGACAAACAAGATATCGGAAATAATTTATATCCTTACATTACTTCTGGATACGTAAGAATCAAACGATCAGAGTTCAGGGATCGGGAGTGCGTTATGCGTGTTTTCTTTAAAATGAAGAAGGCTTTCATGATTTTTTCAACACAATTTCTTTACCTGTATTTCTTCAGTAGTAGTCATTCTTCCAAGTACATCTGGTATTGCTTCAAGCAACTAAAGAAATGAACATGAAAGATTCACCAGTGAAAGGTTGTGAATCAAGGAAATACAATTGTGTCACATTTGATCCATTGCCCTAACTTCAAGTGATGAAGACGTAGGTTATTTCAACCAACAACATTTTATGAACGTATTGATATGTTTCAAAGCAGTTAAATTATTTTTTGATTGCTTCGATTTGATTTTATAAACATCGTTTTATACGAAGGCAAGACAAATTACATGTTTCTTCAAACCACTTAGGTCCGGTTTAGACGCCGCTCTTCTCATGCGCCGAATCTAATACTAATAAGTTCGACTCCAGAGCGGCTGTTGATTTATACGTCGAACTTAGTGCCGGCGCATCGAATAGCGGGTAACTATATTTTAACTTACACCAAGTAGGGGAAGCTTTTGCGCTTAAAATTCAGAATGGCAGGTCGAACTATCATACAAGCTCTCTTGCGAAAAAGAATTATCCGACGAGTAATAGCCGCTTTAAAGTATATCATGAACGGAAGACGTCTGATGCTGAGCAAGTGTTTGGCTACTCTTTTGCTGTTATCGCGTTCCAATGAAACGCCCGATCGCCAACGTTCGTGTCGTCGATTTCAACGCAACAGTGGCTGGTGGACTCTTGTGTGGAATACTTACTCCGAGAAAAGATTTACCAGAACCTTTCGAGTCTCGAGGAGTACATTTATGTTGATTCATAACCGTATAAAGCAAGTTCTTCAACGAGACACAATTAATGAAGAGCCAATATCGCGAGAATGCAGACTTGGAATTTATGTCGCCTTGCTAGAGGAGACTATTATTACACAATAACAGAGATGGTAAGATTGGGGATCACAACAGTCTTTTTAATTGTAAAGGAGGTAACAGAAGCAATTGTCCACAATATCTGGCAAGAATCTGTTCAAGGACATATGCCTCGAACACAAAGTGACTTTGAAAGAAAGATTTTCGACATGGAGGAACTGTGGCAGTTCCCTTTCTGCTGGGCAGCAGTTGATGGTTGCCATATACCTATCAAGTGTCCTCCTGGAGGCCTTCAGGCATGCAAGGAATACCACAAGTATAAAAATTTTTATTCTGTTGTTTTGATGGCAATGGTTAACTCTAATTATAGATTTGTTTGGGAAGTTGTGGCTTTCCTGGAAATTCTCATGATTTAGTGATCTTGAATACGTACCAATTCAGTCTTTTGTTCTTGACGGCGCCATTTGCATTGAGTATGGCAACTTTCTGTTTCCCTCGAGACTGTAAATCGTCATCGCAGTCCTTACAGTAGCCAACTTGCTTCCAGTAATCCATCCACACCTACCATCATCTAACTCCGCAACCGAGCAAAGGTTACATAAAGGTAACGTGCATCTAATACAACAATAATCCGTAACGCGAAAGCACACATTGCAAGGCTCCATGTTCAAATAACAAAATTCTGCCAAGACGCGCGCATGTTTGCGCAGTTATCCTGGTGCATTTTGGGACAGTTTTGAAATTATAATACATTATTATGATTTATGCATTTAGTTCGGCGCATGAAAAGAGCGACGTCTAAACCGAAGTCGCATCCTGTGCCGCATAATGCGACCTCTTCTGTCGAATTTAATGCTCGTGTCGCACCTAATCAAAACCTGCTGTACTTAACTGATTTAGAAGCCGTGCCTCTGCCGTGCTTAATTGGTGGATTGGGTTCGGCGCATGAAAAGTACGCCGTCAAAAACGTGCCTTAGTACAGCAAAATAAGGACAAAAACCACCTAATGCAGCAATAATAATGGTTTTAACGATCCGCGGAGTATTTTCACAAGCCCAAACGACTTGTTAATACGCAAGTTGACCAGCAAAAATACCGATATAATTTATCCTCGGCAAAATCATTTTTATTTCATTTTGGTGTGCGGATACGACATATAAAAAAACTTTACCAGCAATCTCTTTGATCATCGTTAAAGATCCAAGTGATCGCAGATTTGTGGCCAGAGGGTTGTCCATAAAGATACTCCACTGCACTAAAAACTATATGATTCAAATAATCTGTCCTAGGTTCAGGTAATTTGAGCTTAAATTCAAAATCTCTCAAGCTTTAAAAAGAATATGAAGATTAAATGATTTTTGTGAGCATTGTGATGTAATTTGTAAAAGTCCCAGTTGGACATTTATATATTCAAGTCAGGCGTTTTCATTAGATCGCTCGATTTTGCTATTTTAGAAGTTTAACAATTATTTGTTCATTTAGACAAACCCACACCGAGTTGCAATAGAAGAAACGTGACTCAGTTAGACTTTTATAAAAACTAAGGAGGGTATTATACCCAAAAAGCGTACAAGATTTTTTAGATTTCAAAATCCAGATGATTTTTTTACCGGATTTTCTGATTTTATCCGAAAGTTTCAAGGACTTTTTTTCCGGCGCTTCCACTCTCCCTGATTTCTTTTCTTATTGAAGCTTGTGTCAATGCACAATTATTTAGTTACTTCTTGCCATTTTTTGCGTGAGAAATGATTCAAGGATCGTTTCTTTAAAAGAACTTATTTTGGAAACAATTTTAGGATTCATTATTTTTCATCGATTTTTTTATATTGACATCGAAGAGGTTTGCACGGAAATGATCAAAAAATGAAGTGAAACATTTGTACATTTGACCTGCTCCACGTTGTCAACTGTTGACAGGTACGGGTCTAGGATTTTGGGGAAGAGAAGTGTGGCAGACCAAGTGTGGTTCCAGGTGTGTTCTTTGAGAAGGGATTAGTTAACTAGACCACTGATTATTCTATATTTTTAAGGAGAGTGGACCCTTTATCACATCAATGAAGGCGCACAAATAAAGAAAGAAAATGTAAATAGTGTTTCTTATGTAAACACAGGGGCTATGGCAAGGGATCCTCTCATTGTTGGGTGGCTCAAAGGAAGGTTTAAACCCCCTGAATCTTCCCTTTGGATCCACCACTGGTTCACAGTCCCCATCTGTAGCCAAGTTACGAGGAAGAAAAAAATTGTTCCCTGCCTTGCGACTATAGAAACTCCTTCCTATGGTATTCTTAAAAATGGCGCGCGGCTGAGCTAATCACTAGCAAAAATGTCTTCATAGTTATGACATTTCATCTGGATATTCGAAAATTGATGGATCTTTTTTTATTATTTTCACATATTTAAAATTATGATGGATTTCAATAAATTTTTGAAAATTTGTGTTGGGAATTTGGAGTTTTGCTATTTCTAATTGGGTTTTTAAGGATTTTTTGGATTCTCTGAATGGTCAAACCTTCGGAATTTTTGGAGGGATTTTTGGGATTTTTGGCGAGGCATACGAGGAATTGTTTTAGTGATACGCCCCTCCATAAAAACATCACAGCCGTATCTTTCTAAGTTATCCCTAATACTCTTAAGACCCCCCAATGTCATAAGAAATCACTTTTTAGCATTAATCTAAATGCTTAGTCAAAGACAAAACGTAATCAATAAGTAGATCAGAATTCTATTGATATTAATGCCACAATTTTTAAGGTTAGAAGTCTATGTTGAAAGCCTACAGGCAAAATTTCCGTTTTAGTGACTTAAATATGTAGTATATTTTATTTAAGCCAGGTAGTTAAACTGATTAATTGTAGATTCACACTTGTTTCAGTTTCTGTTATTAGGCCAGAGAACCTCATGCTTGGGTCGTCAATATATATTTTGGGGGAACCATGTCTAAACAATTTGGCAAGTCATTGATGTAAATCAAAAATAAAATTCGACCAATAATCGATCCCTTGGAGAACATCACAACCCATTGAATTTGTATAAAAGACAGCCTCATTAACATAAAAATAATTTGATTTCGACGAATCAAATTTGATCAATTCCATATCATGTAAAATATCATTTATTACAAATATTTTAAAAATTTCATATATTATATGTAAACTATCATGTATGAAAAACATATTATATTAACATGTCAGCTTTTACGTTTTATTCAGTTACATATAAATTACTGTACCCATTATGAGTTGGTTCTAACAAGCGTGGACGTTACTTGGTCACTCAAAGAAGCAATAGAGCTTTTTTCAGGTAAATCCAAGCTATATTTGTTGTTTCTTATAACGATATCAGGAATGTAATGTAATCCACACATTTATGTATTCCACTTTCACTCATAACAAACTGACCGGAATTACTAAAAAGTTCAAAGCGAAGTGGACACCTTGTGGCTGTCCGGTGGACTTGTTTACATTGGACAACTGTTACCCATTCGTATTTATTGTACAAGTAATATTGCACAAAAGATTTACACCCAGCAGTCTTTTTTTTACATTTGACCAGTGGTTGGAGGCCTTGGTAGCTTTAGTCGGTAGAACATTGGAATCCATTCTAAGCGCTACAGGTTTTATTCCCTAACAGAATGATTGAATGATGATTTGTTCTAGATATGGACTTAAAGGAGTAGGAAGTGATTCTACGTTGCGAAGAGACGGTAATGGGCGTTACATAATACAAGTAATCAAAGTTTTGTAGGTTGTTCTATTAATCTTTCCAGTGAAAATTCTGCGTTTTGAAAACACTTTCAAGCCAAGAGTAATAGTACTCCTGGGCTTGAGGTACTTAGAAGTTTTAAAGACCCGTTTACGCCAGACGACAATGTGGCGTGCCAACCAACAAGTTAAAGCGATTTCTTTGTTTTCAAGCAAAGAGTTTTCGTATGAAAAAGTAACATAAAACTATTTCAAAGAGAAATTATGATTGCAGTCGCGCAACCGGCCATAGAATCGCAGTAGAACGGAACAGTTTCAAAAAGCCACTACCAGCCGACAATTCATCAACGGTATAATGATACATACTTCGAAGGTGACACTTTTCAGAATGTCCTGGAAAAGTAGAAAGCAATACATCCAGTTTTGGTTTTGGTCATGTAACTAATTTCTTACTAAGCAATAACCCATGAGTGTCTGGAGCCACATTTCATAGCGGTGCAGTACTGAGATCGCTATATCTGAACTCAGGAGGGGCGTAGAATGGTACAAGAGCAGGATAATATTCATGACAAAATGCAGTAAATGCCAAATCAGTTTTAAACAGCAGCAGGATAGTTTGCAGGAAGAAAAATGCATTTACATGTAAATTCAAATTAAGCTCAACATGCAACAAGAAATTGCTCAGAAATTAAACTAAGTTCAACATATACTTTGTTCAACATCAAGATAATGCTCAGGAACAAAAATAAATTGACGATTTTCTTGATACAACTGTAGCATAATGTTAACTGAGTAAAATAAGTTTAAAAGCAGCTGACACAGCACCAGTAAAATGTTCAAGAAATAAAATAAGTCTAAAACTAGCCTCATTTGATACAGCAGATGGATAGTTTTAATAAAGTAAAACAATTTCAAAGTTAACTTGATGCAGCAACAGTATAATGTTCATAAATTTAAATCAGTTTAAAATCAATATTAATACCGTACCAAGATAAGGTACGGTAATTGTAAAATAAATTAAAATCACCTAGATACAGTGGCAGGATAATGTTCAAAAGGTAAAATATTTTCAAAGTTACCTTCATGTAACCACAATTATGTTCAGAGAGTTCAACGAGTTCAAAATCAGTTTGGTACAGTTCCAGGTAATCCTGAGCAAGTACGTACACCTAAGTCTACTAATTACCTTGATGCTGCAGAAGAACAATGTAATATGCGATACTTAAATTACTGTATGTTCAAAATTACCTCGACAGAGTAGCAAGATAAAATTCATTAAGTAAAATAAGTTCAAATTGCCACGATAGAGTTGCTACAACATAATTTTCATAACGTTCAGCGAGTAAACTACATATTAAAAGGAGTTAAAAGATGACAGACTGACACACTACTCATGTCTTTCATGAATTATCTTGCCAAACAATTTTCTTTTGTCAAGTCAAAGACTTGTAGCACATGTAGCTCTTACAATATATGGCCAAAGACATGGTTATATATGGCCAAAGACATGCTCACAGTTAATAATAACTATAGTCTGCTTCAACGAATGATCGATAAGAATTGACGAATTCTATAGTTCATCTAATAAGAGCAAAACACAAACACTAGTAAACTGTGTTTAAATTTTTAACCTACCGTAAAGATTGTTACGCTGAATTAACCATGTAAATATTCGTATAATCAGTATTCATGAACTTACATCACTAGGTAACAATTTGGGCACAATTCCTCGCTGTGTGGAAACTGTAACATTGCTGGAATTTTATCCAAAAACAAGGCATTCTTCTTTCGAATTTCAGATGACAAAATCTCCACACAGTAGCATCTTCGGGAGACTAAGTCAGTCGTCTTTTGCCGGAGAATAAACTCCATTCCAAAATAGTCAAAGCATAGAACGGCACACATAATATAAGATCAATCGCAATGTGATGGCCTAAGCAACTCTGTTGCTAACTATTGCATGAATGTTGCAAAATTCGGGTTATTGATTGGGTTGCAAGAGTCAAGATGCTAAATTTAGCACGTTCAACGGTCTAAATATACAATGGCAGTCAAAAAGAATTACTCACATAAAGAACATGTGATTATATTATATTCAACGTTATTTTTGTCATCAAAAAGGCGCGTCAAAAGAAACAATAAATGAAGTTCTAATACTTTGTGGGGTCTCTTCCGGCCTTGAGGACAGGAGCGCATCTGCGAGGCATGCTGTCTATTAGAGTCATTACTTCGGATTGTGTTCTGCCATCCCATGCACTCTTAACAGAACTCCATAGTTCCTTGCAGCTTTTTTGGCTTTGATCTGCAACCCTTGCCTTAATTCGAACACCCAGACTCTCAATAGGATTGAGGTCGGGTGACTGAGCCAGCCAATTCATTACTGTGATTTGCTCTTCATCAAACCATTCTTTGACCAGCCTGCAGGTGTGGTAAGTGGCATCATCCTGTTGAAGGATTAAACCACGAGGGATTCCCAGCAAATGAGTGGTTGGAACCAGTGCATTCTCCAGAATATTGATGTATCCCTCCCCTTTCAACCATCCTGCCACCTTTGATAGAAAGCTAACATCTCCAGCGTTGATGTATCTCCACACCATGATTCCACCACCTCCGTGTTGCACTGTTGCTTGGATGTAACTGTCCTTAAACTCTTCCAGCCATCCCTCTAACATACACCCTTCCGTCGTTTCTGTGGAGGAGGAACTTTGATTCGTCACTGAAAATTACTCTGGGCCACTATTCAGCAGTCCAGCCCATGTGCGCTTGTGCAAACTGTAAATGGGCCTTCTGCTGGCGAGTCATTAAATTTGGCTTTCTTCTTGGTTTGCGACCAAAAAGCCCAGCCTCCTACAATCTTCTTTAGGTAGTGGATGAGGACACACTGATACCTTATTCTACCTGCATCTCGCTTTTTACATGCGGAGCTGTGTTACTTCGATCCATCTTGCCTTTGCGGATTATGGTACGGTCTTGTCTCTCAGTCGTCTTTCGTTTACACCAAGGAATCTTGCGGTCCTTAACGCTGCCGGTAATTCGGTGCTTTTTAAGGATTTCACTGACGCTTTTTTGACTGCAGCCAACTCTAGCAGCAATATCTCTATTGTGGATAGTTTTCTTCTGACAACGCCAGCATCTTTTCTCGATTCTTTAGGCTCATCCTCGCCTTAGACCTCATGGTCCTTATTCTGGTTTTGAAATGATTCCAAATCAAGCTTACACAATACACTTCTGCCGAATATAGAGCACATGGCGATTATCCGATGTAACCACGATAAAAATGGTCCCAACTCCTGCAATTGATGTGGGAGAATCTCTTAATTTTCTTTACATTAACTGCCTTAGAATACCAAGAGGACAGACTATTGTTTTACGCTCCAAAATCTCTCCAGCTTCAAACAATCAGGCAACTTGTGCTTGAGCAATTCTTTTTGCCTGCCACTGTAGTACGAGTATTGCAAACGTCACAATTGCATTATGGTGCATCAGTGCAAGCTCGCCTGCTGGTTGATGTGAGCATAGTTATCCACCAGAAACAGGCATACAACTGATGGGAGCTGAGGCTGCCTTAGTGCGGGCGAATATAAAGACGGAATATCGACAAACCAATCGCATACTAGAACCCACTGATGCTAAAACCCGATTCAATAAATAGAAATGTTAGATAAAACAGATCAAGAGGGATGCTTAGCAATTGAAAATTTAATTATTTCCAGGAGATTTCGACTGTTGCATTTGCAACAGTTAAAACAGTCTGGACCAGCCTCTGTTCAGCACCGGTAAATCATTCTTAGGTCGCTAACCTAATTATTCCTATAAACAAATTGGAAGCCTTGATCCAACAAAATGATAATTAATTTGTCACAGATTAAATTGCAAGTTTAAATCATTAGAATGTTTGATCATAATTGGTAACTAGAAATTACGCAACAAACTCTCGGCCACCCTTCCAATACATCTCTCGAGAATCCAAGTAACATTGACAATTTTTCAAAGTTGTCAAATGGACAAATCGTCCTTACTATAACTGGAAAAGATAATACAATAAAGAAAACACAACATTTGGCTATAAATATTGATAACCCAAACTGGAAATTATTTTACATTTAAACTGCTTGTCGTCATATTTACGTTTAAAATTGCTATTCTGTTTTATTAAAACAAAACTTTTGGTGAGAATAATCTTTAACGGTTTAATAAACGATAAGAGATCCATCCTGACAATTCTACTGCTTATCAACGGATTTTCATAGCAAAACCCTGTATTAGTTGCGATGTTGAGATATTTCGAGCCGTTTTCCAATCAAACTTTTCCCTCAGTTTGCTTTAAACAAAGATTTTAAAAGATAGCGAGGCTTTCCGTTTTAAAATTGGATCATTCTCAAAGGTTACCGGTCGGATATCAGCATCACGGACAGGTCATGAGTGAAAATTTTTTTCTTTGATATTTTTTGTCTAAAAAACTGATAAATTTTATATTATCTCAAATTTGGTTAAAAATGTCTATTAGAAGTGCTATGAAGAAGATTTATGCTAAGTATTCATCTGCAGGTACAACACTTTGTTGACGAAGATGAAATGAATTACGAAACGTGCGAAACAAACAAAGAAAACATGAACGAATTCCGCATTTTTATCGCTGACCAAAAATCGGAAAATACAAAACATAAAACAAAATACGACAAGCAAACCTTGTGCAAGTTTTGTCGAAAGAAGAACGAGAAGAGGGAAGTAAAAGACGTACTTTTTCCACGGTAAAACATCAGTAAAAAAGAAAAATGGCGTACAAACCTGCAACTCTTGCGTATTTTCAATTAAGCATATTAAGTGGCACCTCAATACAAAGGGTTCAACGTTAAATTTACACAAAGACGACTTCAAACTTTCTTGAGAGGTTTTAAAATCCTTATGAAAGCATTACTGGTCGAATACGGTAAAGGTCATCACAAACAAATCACTCTCGAAGTGAGAAAGACTGAAGCGGACTACTGTTTTGCCGAAGGATAATTTGGTGACCAAAAACAAGTAGCTTTGCAGCGAGTTACCTGGTGACTATTTATCTTGCATTTTTGTTTCGAGCCAAAAATACATCCTAACGTCTTCAGTGGGGTAACATTTCATAGCGAAAAAAATCCTGATTGAGGCGATGAAATCTTAGTGTGGAAAGCGGAGAAAGCATCCAAAGACTGTCATGGCCCGGACAACTCTTCTGGAGGATGAGTGTGCTACCCCACTTCTCAAACAATTGTCCATGAACGCTGTCCAGTTAAATACTGCAAATGTTCAAAAGTACTCGTCCTACAGAGATGAATGAACCACAATCTTCATTCCACTTTACCAATAAACACCAGCAAAATCCAGGCGATAATATTTGGTATAAAAAGTCTCCCTTAGGGAAAAATGAAGTCGGGAAGCTACTTTTGAAAGCTGCTCAAAACAATTCCGTTCGCTGAACTTGTATTTCAAAGCTACTCGATTCAGACGTACCTGTGATTGCGTAGCTCAGGTAAGTGGTTACCAGAACGTGAAAAGTCCTAAGATTTATACAAATCGGCATCTTAGACGTAAAATGAAGATGAGAGCCCAGCTCAAAATTCGGAGATGTAATGTCATCATTCAGGAATAGACAGAAACACACGAATAAAGTTTAATAGAAGTTCACTAAACTTTCCTAGAAGTTTAATAGAAGTTCACTCAACTTCAACGAAGAGTGTCGTTTTAATCCTTTTTTATTCTGGTTTTCAATCAAGCCACGTCGACAAATCAAGCAAAAAAAGCGCAATTTCAATACTTTTGGATATAAATTTCTAACAAAACTGATCAAACAAGCGAGCATAGAAGTCCCCGTCCTTGCTCTTCCCTCCACCAACCCCTGTCACAGAGACAGTGAATTTACTGGAGCAAAGTCTCTGCATGGTCCCACTCACACTGATCCACTCAAACGAGGGCTCCAAGAGTCTGGGTATGTTCCTTCTTTCTATATACCCACAGCATAGTCTTGTTTCCTTTGATGCGTGATACTTTTCTCGGTGTTCTATAAAATCAATTGCACAGAATTCCATTCTTCTAGGGTTGATCTAAAAGACCTCCAAAACAAATGGCCGGGAAAGGGTTAAAAACATTCAAAAACTAATCAAATTTACCATCACAGCTGCTTCTCAAAGGGGTGGACATTAGGTTAACACTTTTTCTACCATGTTTTTTAGTCGAACGAACATTGAAATTGTTGAAGACATCACATCCTCAGATATGATAGATTGAAACGTTGAAGATTTCTAAAATGTTTTTCAGAATATTGAAGGACAAGCTTGGTCCTCAATTTTAATAGATTTTTGATATTCAGCAAATAAAAACAAAGTTTGGGGTTGGAAAATTTTCAGTATTCCGTCAAAGTTCCCGAGTAAAATCAAAACACCAGGAAATCTTTCTGCTAGAAAGCTGCTTCAGATTATATATGGATTGAATGGAGAAACGTGATCATCGTGACCTTCCACCAAATTCGGGGCCAGAAAGGACTTTTCTTTCTTGCTTCCGAAAAACTTTGATGTCCGGAGTTACTTCTAGATTGCTGTAACCAGAACGGGTTGAGGCTGCAGGAAGGATATTTTTCTTTGTCAGGTACCAGCCAATTGTAAAAACATGGACGGAAAAGTTCAGATCAGACGAAAAGGTCGTCAAAAGAGAGCTTAGGTTGGGTGGTGAACTTGAAAAACATACTATTCTTGTTTACAGATTTTAACCAGCAGTGTCTTTCCCAAAGCAGGATTTTTGTTCCAATTTCTTGCAGGTTCTCAATATACTGTCCGTGTTTACAGAATTTCACCAGAAAGTCGTTTCCAAGAACAGGATTTTTATTCAAAAATCTTGCAAGTGGTCATTAATCCGTCATCAATTGTCGTAGAAGCTCTCATAAATGCAAAGGTAGTATCGTACTGCATTACATTGCATGTATGGTAGTTTATTGTGTTGCGTTGTGCTGTGCTGTGCTATGTTGTGCTGTGTTTTGTTGTGTTGTCTGATGGTGTGTTGTGTCGTGTCGTGTCGTGTTGTGTTGTGTTGTGTTGTATTTAGTCGTATCTAAAAAAAAGTGTAATAGGAGAGGGGAGCTGTCAGGGAGCTGCCGAGACTGCTTCGACCTCAACGTTGGTGGTGAAATCAGTATTTTCTATGATGTGCTTCGGCAGTTTCCAAACCCTTTTAGCTTTTTACACGTCTATTGACAATATCCCACTTAGCACTGGACGTTTTTATCATCGCTTACCACACCAGTAACTTAGGAAGAGAGGAACTGCAAGACGTTTTAAAATGACTGAAGTTTGCAGATACCCATGCAGATACTAACATATAGCATTTACAAGGGGCACTGAATTTCCTCAAACTCAGTAGCAATATTCTAAGCTTGGAAGAATTAGAGGGTTATACGTATATTCTAAAGTTATTCACTGGGTAATTAAGTATTATATCAGTAGGGAAATTGTCATAATAGTAATCGATACCATTTATTAGGTACATTCTTTTATGCTTTTTACCTTTAGGCAGGTCCATAATAGTTCTACTACTGTCCCATTTCGATGGGAATTTATTATTTTCTTCAATTGTTCCACTTTTGTTTGATTTTGTTGGTAATTGTTTGACTTTAGGTGGATTTATAATCTTCCCACTTTTGTTTGAATAAAGATATCTTGTCATGGATTTGTCATTAAGAAATGTATCACTTGTAGTATCTGTGCTTAGTATGTCACTGTTCTTAAAGTATATTGCAGTACTATCTACATCACCATTTCTTTTCAATGAAACGACAAACTCGAATTTTCTTAGGTCTGCATTCGGATACAATATAGAGGGTTATCTTCTCTCGGTCCCTTGTTAGCTAACATCATACTAACAGAATTTGAACACGTTGTTGTCACCGAACTTATTCGTTGTGGAACCATAAAATTTTATAAACGATATGTTGATGATACACTTGTTCTGTTAAAACCTTCCGATATTCCAAATGTTTTATTGAAGTTCAATGAATTTGATCCTAACTTAAAATTTACAGTTGACACATTTCCAGACGGCATCATCCATTTTCTTGACATCAAAATTTCGGCCGATGGTACTGATGTTAACCGCAAAGAAACACACACAGGCCAATACACACATTTTTCCAGTTTTGAACCGTTTCCGCGTAAAATCGCATGGATTAAATCTCTGTTTCATCGCGCTTTTAAAATATGTAGCACGAAGGAACTCTTTAATGACCAAATTGCTAAATTCCAAACTTTCATGTCCTGGAACGGATATCCAAAAAATGTTAGTAAATTCCTTATTAAAATGCTTCGACACAAACATAAAGCTGATGGTTCTGGCACTCAAAACATCACTGATGATGATAACATCCCTAAAGTTTGGATCCGAATCCCATATTTGGGAAGTCACGAAGAAAATCTTTTAAATTCCTGTTTAAAGGAAATCCGTCGTTGTTTGAAACAACCTGTCAAGGTAATTCTCTTATACAACACTAAAAAGGTCTCATATTTTATTTCTAACAAAGACAAAATTCCAGATTTGTCTCGAAACAATGTCATTTACCAGATTATATGCCCTGGTTGCGCCAAATCTTACATTGGAAAGACCGACCGTTGTTTACAAAAACGAGTGCAGTTGCACAACACTTTCTTCAATGTGAAGACGCACATTTCATTGTTAACCTATGCAAACAATATGACAGACTAAACGATATTCCTTTTTCTTTTGACGCTACTTCATCCATGCACAATCTCATTTTTAACAACTATAAGATCCTTTACTCTAATTATTCTGTTAATCCTAATCAACTTTTATTTGTGGAAGCTCTACATATTAAGTATCTTAAACCGCAATTAAACTCTGGTCTTAAAGCCAGCAAAGAACTCTCACTCTTTATTTAGTTCCTTTTAGTTTATCCATAATTTATATATTGACATCTTTTCATCCTGAGGCGTCAACACTTGTCACTAACTGACACAATCAATCACTGTAAATAGAGTAGGCTTTCCCTCAATTCTTCATCAATGATGTAATCACTTTTCCCATGTATATATAAACCTTAGGTCCGCTTGTGTTAGTTCACTTGGTCTGAAGATGATTTTGCAATAAAATCGAAATATCACCATTTCACAGTTTTCATCTTTCGTTAACTTAAATCTTAAGTTAAAAGGTGGCCTTCTTTTTCGGAATTTGCTTTCTCTTAGATATGCCTTTGCTGTACCAGCTTATTGGAAAGACACAAATGATATGACTAAGGCAGTTACAGAGCTATTAAAACAATTTAAAGTTCGTTTTGATGACTATCCTAAAGTAACACAGTTTGATGATGGAAAAGAGTTTTATAATGTTGGTGTAAAAACATCATTAGAAAAACATGAAATAAAATACTTTTCCACGAAGTCAGATAAAAAGGCAGCTATTGTAGAAAGATTGAACAGAACACTTAAAACTGCTATGTGGAAATATTTTTACAGTAAAGGAACTTATAAATGGATTGATGTGTTCGACCAATTAGTGTATAATTATAATAATACTAAGCATAGCACTATATTAATGAAACCAAATGATGTTAACAAAAAGAATGAATATGAAGTGTGGACAACTCTATATGGTCATATCAATCCTGAGTCACCATTTTCTAAATTTAAGGTAGAAGGTATGGTTAGAATATCAAAATATAAGTCTGCTTTTACTAAAGGTTATGAAGCTAACTTCACAGAAGAATTGTTTAAAGTAAATAAGGTTAAACTTGGTGACCCAAATGTGTATGAGATAGAAGACTTGGAAGGTGAGCCGATTATTAGAGAGTCTTATGAAGAGGAGTTATTAGGTGTTAATAACAGAGATGATGTTTATAGAGTGGAGAAAATACTTATGAGAAAAAAGGTAAAGGGTAAAAAGATGGTTTTAGTGAAATGGCTGGGTTATGATAGTAAACATAATAGTTGGATTCCAGAAAGTAGTATTCAAGACATAGAGTAGTATATAAATGGCTGAAGGATTCGATGACTTTGAAATGGAAGATATGAGTAGAAAGTATCCAGAATATGATAATTTGGATGACCAACAGTTAAATAATGAGTATGACAGTCTTACACAGAAGCGTTTAGACTTATTAGGAGATGATATTGAGCCTGAAAATAATGAGTTTGTTGATGTTAAAGAAAGGATGAATTACATTGATCGCATCCTAGAAAATAGACAGAGTGAGACCACCTTCACTGATAATAATAATCGTAAGACTGTCACTATAAAAAGAAAAGGAGATCCATCAACAAGTGTTTTAGCTCCTAAAATAGGCATAATAAATGAACCTGAAAAGGAAAAAATATTTGGTGTTGAAGACTTTATAAGAAGAAACTATGATGGAAAATTTAAGATTGATCCATTACATAATGACAAAGCAATTGAATTAATACAGAATGTTGATAAAACAAATAATAACAACATTACTTTTAAACCATTAACTAGTAGAAATGTCCGTGGGAAAGAACAAATAGTACTTAAAAGAGATTCTGATGGTGTATGATGCAAAAAGTGCAAAGGATGCTGTTGAACAGTTTAAACAATTGATAAATGAAATTCAAAAAGAACAGAAAGATAGAAATGAAATTGTTAGAAATATGCCAATGGTTGACACAACTGTAGAATTAAAAAGAATTAAAGGGTTAACAGAAGAAGAGAACCGAGAATTGAATGGTGTATTAAAACCATCAGAAAGCATTGACAAGACAACAAGACAAAAATTTCTCAAAGCTCAGGCAGACCATATACAAGACACTTTAGACAAGACAATAGAAGAAAGAGATAATACAAGTAATCCTGAGGAATACATCAAATTAGAGGAAAGAATTATTGGTTTACGAGAAGCTAGAGATAAAACCATTGAACAAATGCAAAAAGAAGAAGTGAGAGAACAGCAGGAAGAAGACATATGAAGATTACAAAAATTCAAAAAGTGGGCAAAATAAAACATGGTTGGACTATCAGCATTAGCAGTATCAATTGCAGGTATTATAACCACTATTATCATCGGTGCCAGAAAAGCCATTGTAAGTGGTGCTCAAGCAACCGGAAATTTTGCTAAAGCTATGTATAATTTATGCAAAAAGTTAGGATCATTAATAGCTCCTTTACTTAACATATTAGCACAAGCTATCTCATTAGGCGCTAAAGGCTTGGCATGGCTTGCTAGTAATTTATGGGTGTTAGTAATTACTTACATTATACGTTTATTAGCAATATAAACAACGATAGAAATGAAAAATAAAATGTATGTTATAATATAAACATGAACATAATAGAAAAAGAATTAGTTCCAGGATTTAGAAGAAGTCATATGTCTACGGTAAAAGGTAATAGAAAAAGACATGTTGTCGCTTTTAATCCTAATAAAGTATCTGCTGGAGAGGAACTTTATATAGACATTCCTAAGTTGAAAATGGATAGTTGTTTGGTACCTGGTAGTTTCCATCTTTTATTCAATTTTAAAGTAAGTGATACAAAGTCATGGTTTCTTAATAATATGTTAAAAATGCTACAGAAAAGATTGGTGGTAAGATTAGCAGGTGAGACAGTGTATGATAATAGTGTTGAGAACATTTATGAAGTTTATAAAGACTTATGGAAGGCCAATTCTCAAAGACTGGATATGGTTGAATATGGAATTGCTGGTGAGAACCTTAGAAAGCTAATTTCAAAAGATGATAGTGGAGCAAAAACTGGTACCATTCAGAAAGTAAGTGATGCATTAATATTAAGCATTTATGAACATAAGAAGAAAATCTGTTTTGATAAAATCATTAGAGATCATAGATTGTATGCTCAATTTTATATGAATAATAATTTCCGGTATATAATAACATTACCTTCTTCAAGTGAACTTATGGTGATACAAAGTGGACAAACTCTTGGAACTTACACATTAGAAGACTTGCAATTAGAATATGAGATAATAGAAAATATTTACCTGGCTAATGAAATAGCAGAAAAATACGCTGTTTGTAGATCATTATCTTATGAGTATATTACACTTATGAAGGCTGTTGTATGGACAGCAACTAGTACATTATTGAATGAAAATATAAATATCCCAAGAAAGTCAATGAGAAGTATTGTGTTATTGTTCACTAAACAGTCAAGAATTGATAGTGAAGTGTACCTTTATCCAAATATTACAGAAGTGAAATTGACGATTGAAGGAGTACCTAATAATGTGTATTCTCAAGGAATTCCAAATAGTAGATTCTATGAAGAAGCAAAGAGACTATTTGGTCATAAAGATATAAAAGACCAATTTAGGACTGTAGAGAAATTCTGACTGTAGAGAAAAAGGATACATTTGCTCTTGTTATTGACCTTAGAACTCACGAGGAAGTAAATAAAACAGCACATGGAAAGAAAATTGTAAATACACAAAATGGTGTTCCATTGGAGATTAAAAAGAAGGCACATACTGGAAATATTAATTGCAATATATTTGTTGTCTCCGATGGACTAGTAAATTTCATTAATAAGGATCTCCAAAGCAATCAATATTAGATATTATATAAATGAACACACCTTTTAATACGATTATTGCAGGAATGATAGGTTGTGGAAAGACATTTTACCTTCTTAATTTCATAAAAAAGAACTACATGAACCATTTTGATTATATTACAATATGTCCAACTTTCTCCTGGAATAAAACGTATGAGAATTGGAAATACATTAATGACCCGGATATAATTATAATTGAATGTCAACAAGATTACATTGATGATCGATCTCTCTCTCTCTCTCTCTCTCTCTCTCTCTCTCTCTCTCTCTCTCTCTCTCTCTCTATCTCTTTCTCTCTGGTATTCTGCCTTATGGCAGGTTTGAGTTCCGCCATCCAGATCTATCACAAGCCATTCTTTTCAGGTTGTCGTATGACCTTCCTTCTTTGATATTGTCTAAGATACCCTTTCTTGGTCTACCTCTACCTGTTTTTCCCAGCAGTCTTCCGTCTATAATTGTCTTTAGAAAGTCATCGTGTCTAATAACATGTCCTAACCACCTCGCTTGTTGCTCTTTAATAGTCTTTATCAAAGATCATTCCTCTGATATTTTCCTCAACACTTCCTCATTTGACACTTTTTCTGTCCAGCTAATCTTTTCCATTTTTCGCCACATCCACATTTCACAAGCTTCCAGCCTCTTAACATCTGCCGCTTTTAGTGTCTCAGAACCATATAATAGCATGCTCCACACTAACGATTTCACTAATCTCTTTCTCAGTCGACGATTTCCTCTTTTGACCTTCAGTATTTTATGTTTATTAAATACCTCCTTTGCCACTGCTATACGGGTTCTGGTTTCCCATTGGCTAGATCCATCACTTGTCAATATACTACCTAAGTACTTGAATTTATTGACCTGTTCAAGTTGATTTTCGTTCACCTTGATGTTTAACACCTTATCATTATTCCTTCCGATCATCATTGCTTTTGTTTTTTTCACATTTACCTTCATATCATAATTGCCTGATGTGGTCGTCAGATTATTCGTGATGTTTTGCAGCCGTTGTTTGAATCAGCTATCATAGCTTGATCATCTGCATATCTGATAGCCTGGATTAGTCGACGACCTACTTTTACACCATCTTTTAATTTCATGAAGTGCTTCTTTCATCATGGCCTCCGCATATATCTTAAACAATAAAGGTGATAATAGACATCCCTGTCTTACTCCTTTTCCAACAATTCCTGGGTCCAATTCTTCATTGTTTATCCTCACTGTAACTGTTTGATTGATGATATGCTTAGATTTTCCTCAAAAATATACCGAGGAACTAACAGTTTGATTATTTTAGATGATTGCGCATGTAGTTTGGATGTTAAGAAAAGAGTCAGTGAATTGGTAAAATTAGGCTTTGGAGCGAGACGTCATGGTCTTTCAACAATAGTAATAAACCAACAATTAAGTATAAGTAAATCATACAGAGAAAATATAAGTAAATTGAGTATTTTTTATAATCCCAATAGAAATGATATGAAAATCATAATAGATGATTATACGAATTGTGTTAGTAAGAAAGAAATAAATAAAATAATAAAAAATAAAATAAAATAATAAAAAATAAAATAAAATAATAATTTAAATTTATTTCTAATATAGAATACTTGTTAAAGTATTCTATATTAGAAATAAATTTAAATTATCCGTATGAATATCGAATATGTGCTATTGTATAAATCCATGGTAAAGCGTAAACAAGTTCACACTCAGCGCGAAAAATCATTGGAAGAAAACCTTAAACAACTGGAAGATGAAATAAAAAGCGTAAAAATAGATGCTGACAGCGGAGCTGCTAGCGGAGCTGATCCGCAAAAAGAAATTGAAAGGAAAAGAGAAGAATTAATTAAATTAGCAGAAGATCGACAGTTCGAGAAAAACGTTAATACTATTAAAAAGGCAAGTAATGCTGTTATAGAAAAATATTATAGAGGATATGAAAGAAAAAGAATGCAAAAGCGAACGAATGTCTAACTGACCAACTAATAAGTAAGTTTGCTGATTTATTAGGTGGTTTAGATGCAATTGAAAAACCAGAAGTATTATCTGATGAATCGTAATATAAAGATCAGATCCCATCTCAGAATTCTTAAGTGTATTGCCATAGTGAAAGAGGCAAGTCGAAAAGATTTAAAACATGTTTACTGACGTTTCGTTGCGGCGTGCAACATCTTCAGAGTGCAGGTTTACAGGGATGATAAAAAACTATATATATGAATCTATAATTACATATTGGAATAATTAGACTGCTAACCAATAGAAAACTGGGAGACGTGACAGGAAATGACACGCATACGGAAGAGGAAAGCATTAGAATAGAGAAAGAGGTGTGGAAGAGATATTTTCGTTGAGAGACGGTTTGTATTTAGAAATAAGTAAACTCTCACGAATGAGGAGTTCAAAGTTAGAGGAAGACCTGCAGGAGGAAATGATGGAAGGATCGTTGGGAGAAATGGCGTGATTAGTCTGGCGAGTATGAGCCTGGATACTGGAAGTAGGAAACGAAGTGGTTGCTCGTTTCTTACCCTTCAAAGGCGAAACCCCCATGTGTTCTGAGATACGCGCGTGTAAGTGGCGCCGTGTTTGGCCCAAATACAATGCTCCACAGCATTGACACGTATATTTGTAGACAACACGCGATCTCATTAACATGGGGTCCGGTCCTTGAAAGGAAAGAAACCAGACAACCGTCTTACAGATTGAAAAATAAAACGCAAAGTAACTTGTGGGAAAGCAGATGAACATAGTTTAGAAACCTGTGTTCGGATTTGTAGAGCATGTGATCCTGTGAAAGGAAGCTTAAAATAGATGATATTTTTCGGAGGAGGATCAGAATCTTTTGTGGGAGGACAAAACAGACGATCAAGAAAAAGACGGATGCAGCGATGAAGAAAAATCTTGGGATAACTATTCCTAAGGAAGAATTTCTTAAGTTTAAGAACTTCAGCGTGAAAGTGGTGAAAGGAAGAGCATATTTTAAAGTAGCGATCAAGTAGAGTATAGACGAGACCACGCTTATACGATAACCGAACAAAACTATCAAAACTAGTGAACAAACCGGTAAAAGTAGGTTTCCGATAAACCGAAGTGGAAAAACCATCAGAATGATCAATCAAAGTGTCAAAAAAAGGAAGTGTAGAATCAATTTCTAACTCACTAGTAAACGTAATATTCGGATGCTGTGAGTTGAGATAATCTAGAAAAGGACGAACATGATTACAAGAGCGAAAAACAACAAAACAATCATCAATATAACGACGAAAGAAAAGAGGTTTAAATTCTAGAGGGCAGTTGGTTAACCAACTACGTTCGTGGAAAGCCAAGAAGATATTAGCAAATAAAGGACCAAGCGGGGAGCCAATAGTCACACCATCGACTTGTTCGTAGAGTGAGTTGTTAAATAAAAAATGACCATTCTTAACACCTAAACATAACAATTTACGTAATTGAAAAACGAAAAAGCCATGGTAAAGAGTGGCATTCTCAAAAGCTTTATTTATGGTCTCGTCTAGTGGAACGTTAGTAAAAAGCGAGTTAACATCAAAGCTCGCCATAAATATGTTATTAGATTCAAGGTTAGAAGCTCGTTACTCCTCAAGGAAAGAAAACGTATCGGGAATTGTAAAAGGACTGCTTAAGAGAGGTGTGAGAATAGAAACCAGAAATTTAGAAAAGTTATAGGAGTGAGTTGAGATGGCAGAAAGAATAGGTCTAAATGGAAGATTTGCTTTGTGCACCTTAGGTAAGCCGTATAAGAGGCCTGGTCTAGAGCCTGTTGGAGTTAAACGTTCGTATAGTTCCTCAGATATTACGTTGTCCTTCTTAAGAGAGAGCAGGAAGTTGCGCAGATGCTGTTCTCGACGAAGCGTTGTCTTCAGCGAGTCGGATAAGGCCCCGTCCACACGTATACGGATTCGTTTGAAAACGCAACGTTTTCTTTGCGGATTCGCCTTCCGTCCACACGTATCCGGCGAATACGCTCACCGAAAACGCAACCTTTTGAAAACGGTCTCCAGAGTGGAAACTTTTGAAAACGCAACAATAGCGTTTTCGTGTGGACGCATGAAAACGGAACCTTTTGAAAACGATGACGTAATAGTCTCGAATCCAGTCCACCCACGTGCATCGGTGCACTGGTAAATTAAGAATGGCGGAGAGACAAGCTGCTGTTTCGATATTAATCGGGCTTATTTCAAGCCTTATCGCATATGTTCAGTTAAATGTTGCGATGTTAAGTTTCCAGGCTGATTATGCAAGGAAGCGAATGAACATAATCAGGCTTCTTTCATTACCAGTCGCAAAAATTGGGACCTTGAAACGCTTAAACAGAAGGCGTCAAGTACAATCTCGACGATTCTGGGTTAGACCTGGACGAACAAGTGCTTGGTGGGCTAGTTTCGTCAACCAAATAGTTGTCCCAGAGGAGTGGAGGGAAAATTTTAGAATGAGCCGAGTATCCCTATACATGTTAGCTGAAGAACTAAGACCATACATCGAAGGAAAGGACGCCATTATGAGATCATCAATTGGTGTTGTTAAGCAAGTGGCTGTCACTTTATATTATTTAAGTGACGAGGGTCGTATGCGCAAGACAGCAAATGCTTTTGGGATTTCACGTCAAGCCGTTTCAAAAATAGTAAGGAAGGTGTGCAAGGCAATAACTGTTCATCTTGGACCAAAGTATGTGAAGCTACCATATACAAAAGAAGTGCATGATTTGGTAAAGAATTTCCATAAAGCACATGGCTTTCCCCAGTGTTTGGGAGCAATTGATGGAACTCATATAGAAATAAAGCAGCCACCTGTAAACTCCACTTACTACATCAATCGAAAAAGTCGTTACATCTTGAATGTGCAAGTAACATGCGATTATAAATACTGTTTCATGGATGTCGTTGTAAAGTGGCCTGGAAGTGTACACGATGCAAGAGTGTTTTCAAATTCCAGCCTAAATTATTCCTTGAAGAATGAGAAAATACCTCCATGTAGATACCAGATCCTATCTGATGAAGATCCTGTTCCAGTTGTTTTGTTAGGAGACCCAGCATATCCACTCATGCCTTACCTTATGAAAGAATACTCCAATGGTGGCTCAACTCAACAGGAACAATACTTTGGCATGACCTTGTGCCACTCGCGAATGGTTATTGAGTGCTCCTTTGGTCGCCTTAAAGCACGTTTTGGTGCCCTGAAGAGAGCTATGGATATTAATCTTCATGATCTTCCATATGTGATATATGCCTGTTTTGTCCTGCACAATTTTTGTGAATTGAATAATGAAATAATTGGAGAAGACAAGGTTACTGCTGCTGTCGATTACGACAGAACCTTCCAGCCAGTCATTTCCGCCAAGAACTTAAGAACTGAGTGTAACAACGCAGAAGGCAAGAAAATCAGGAGGATACTGACAAAGTACTTTGATCCTTAAGAACTTAATAAGCTACTACATTATAGTGCAATTTGAACTGAACTGGACTGTAATCTGTATTACTAATTAACAAAGTGACGCTTGAAAATCTATCCATTCATGAACCATTGGGTGTCACAGGTTTGTATTTGCTCAAAAACTTTTACTATATCATGTCATTAGACATTGAGCTTTATTGCTTATCCCTTATGTTCATTGGATAGAAAATTGTGTAACATTGTAGTATTCCTAAGGTCAACTAAAGTTAAAAGTTAAAATCGAGTGAAAAGAATTTGAACTATTAATTTTTAAACTATTCAGTTTAAAAATAAATTGTGTACAATTGATCAGTATGTTTATTTAACTTGTCCTAGGGTGTACGAGGTGGGGGGAGATGCTACCATCAGATAATATAAGGCCCAGTAAAACATTTTTATTCATTTAGCTTAATAAAAGCAGGGTCATGTTTATTATTACTAATAAATGAATAATATGGATACAAAAATCTTAATTTCTAAGTACACAATGTTGTAGCGTTAACTGTAAAATATTATTTTTGCTACTTGCTACAAACAAAACAACATTTCATGTAATAGGTGGAATAGTAACTATTTAGGCATGCAAGTTGTCCAAGATATGAATAAAGCATTAGTCAATAGTTGATTGTGTCCATTGTTTTAAAAGCTATTATTTGGGAATAGTGATTGATTGTATTGGAAGTGGTTATTGTTTGTGTTGTTTTCTGCATTCATGGGCTGTCGATGAGGCATTCTGTTATACATGTCTTGATGACCAGTCTGTGGTGTTGTAAACTGTGAAGGCATCCCACATGGTACAAGCATTACTTGGCGAGGCACTGCAAAGCCTTCTACGATAGACCCGGTCAGCTGTTCCATGTTTGAAGTAAGTCTATTCATATGATTTGCTTGCTGTTTGTCCATGTTATCTATTTTCTCTATAAGCGTTTTCTTGATTTCTAAGTCTTCTTGAGCAGCATTCAACAGCTGAGTATCAATAGAAAGTTTTCTTTTAAGCTTTTCTTGTCTGTAGCCCTCCAATCTAGTATTCAGCAAATCTCTCTTTTCCCTTAATGTACTCGATTCTTTGCTTTCTTGGTCTTGTTCAATGAACTCAACCTCAAGACTCTCACTTCTGTCAAACTCTGTGGTGCTGGTTGATGGAATACTAGGTCTACTAGCAGTACTTGGGCAGTTTACACTCGAATCTAGTTCTTCCTGTATTTCGTTGGTTTCTATTCCTGTAGGTAAAGTGGTTGTAGCTGGGGAACCACCCCATATTACTTGACACGAATCAATGAAAAGAAAGACTACTCTTCCATGGCCACTTTTTCTTCCACTATCAACGGCAGATCGAAATTTTGACCTGATCGCCTTCAGTTTTGAAGTCAGAATACCCTTGTTAAGTTCTTGCTCTTTATGTGGGAATTCCTTGCCCATCAATGCAGCGTTTTCTGGGGAAGGATACTGTGCTACAAACAGATCTAAAATATCAGAATACTTCGTCTGGCACGATTCCCAATCGACATTTTCCGTTGTCCTTGCAACTTTATACTCCAAAGTCACATTTAAAAGAAGCTCGACTTCGTCATCTGTCAAAACAAAAGGCTCACTCTTACTTTTTCCTTTAGATTTCCCGGCCTTTTCTCCAGAATTTGACATGTTTCTTGTTCGTAAAATTGCAAATGCTTGCCAAGAAGAAGACCACGAGGAAATAATAACACCTACAGCTGTACTGCCGGCTCATGTCATATAATAGCGCATGCTCAGTAAGTGATTCTAGCGTTTTCGGTCGTTTTAGCGTATTCGTGTGGACGGTGGAAAACGATTTAGATGCGCTACGTGTGGACGCGGATTTTTTTGAAAACGGAAAAAAATGTTTGCGTTTTCAAACGAATCCGTATACGTGTGGACTGGACCTAAAAGTGGCTTGAATTTCGAGGTGTCGGCAAGAATGTCACTCATTTTATTGTGGTAAACATCTTTGTCGACCAAGACGATTCCATTTCCCTTTGTCTGGCTTCATGATTAAGATGTTTGGGCCATCTTTTAGTCCTTTCAAAATCTGGTAGTCTTCGCGTGTCAACAAAAAATTTGGTGGTGAGAAGTTTCGGTAACATCGCCTTATCAGATTACACACAGTCAATTGTAATGTCATTTTGAATGCAATCAGTTGTTCTGATTATTCAATGGAGTGTTAACGGGTTATTATTTTAAGTAAAGACCTGTCTTTACTTAAATAACCACCTCCTACTAGGTTATTATTTTTAAAATAATAACCTCCTAATAGGTTATCATTTAACAAGAATAAAACCAGGCTAATGTACGACATTATCTTCATCCTAGTTTCTCAGCCCAAGCAACGTTTCGAGAATTCCGACTCACAATAAAGTAACCCTTAAAAACATAACTAATGTCATTCAGTACGAACACCACCAGGTCAACACGCTTAACTCTCAGACAATATCCGAACTTAATAAAAGCACTTATTGAAAACACTCTTTTACTTGCCATTCGCGTTTCTGTGTCCCTATTTGCCATGGTCATGTGGAAGAAAGATTGTGACTTCAATTTGTCTTCGTCCCTCTTCATGCAAAATAATGGCAAGCAATCTTCGTTTGACATTCCAAGTCATCACTTTCTTCGAGTTTCACTACCAGCTACTCACCTTTCATTTCAAAATCCATCTTTGACCATTTTCATATTCGCTTTTCGCCAAACATGTTAGCCAAATAACGTTGAAGAACATTACTATTCATAAATGTAGAACATCATTTCAATCAGCTTACGTGTACACCCAAAGCACTCAAACTATAAAAGATGAATTCCCTGTTGAAAAACAGCAGAACAATACCTCAATACTTATTGCTATGTGAATTCATATCACCAGTAATTTAAATTTCAAATGTCTTTTTAGAACCTCCGGAAAACAAAAGAATATGGTCTGATGAGCATATAAACAAGTTAAAAACCACGGAGTCGGTTTTTATTCAAGTGTAAAGACCTCGCACTTCGTGCTCGGTCTTCACAGTTGAATAAAAACCTCTCCCTAGGCCTTTAACCTATATATATATATATATATATATACCCAAGAAAACAGACATGTGAACATACTCTGTTTAAAAACTGGAAAGCTTAAACAACAGAAAAGCTTATGACCTCTTGAGTGAAATGAACCCTACCATGATAATTACTAGTAAGAATCTCTAACCACTAAGTTACAGCAGCTAAGATGGTCAAGCAAAAGTTACATGTGTCAACCAATCTATCACCTGAGAAATAGTGAGATGTTCAAACTACGGAGGTACAAAGGCGAAGATTATTAAGGAAAGGTATTTATCAATGTATCGCTGACCTGGCACTAGCAGTAAAATCTAGGATCCAAATCAACATATTAACTTTAAGACAATGAAGGCAAATCATATACAAGAATATCTCACTGAAATACGACCATGAAAACCTTACTATAAAGTTTCATGTTAGAACTCTTCGAATCAACGGCCAAGTTCCATTCCCACATATTTCGATTCAAGTGTTCAAACACATGCACAGCATCAGCGGGAAATTTACAATTCAATACATCCTGGGGTTTTATGAGCTACAAATGAATCAGGACTTAGGAAAAACACATCATAGAAAATTGGCTAATAATAAGGATTACTTAAAAAAACAACGAAAGAAACAAATACACAAGAGTCTCTTACAGACTCGGTAGTCATTTATCGAATCTTGAAGCAAGTATACAGACGGGTGCATTTCGCAAAAGAAAGCATTTGCAAAACAAAAACAAATTCAGACCACTTATCTATTACTTAAAATAAGATTAAGAATCTTCATTTTGTTTTCAAGTCATCTCAACCTCCCTGAAATTGGTTAAAACTGCCGGTTAACCGCAACGACTCCTATTTACGCCATATTGTTTGAGACCTGCTGGGTCTTTCCAATATGGCCGCCGCTTCTTAAATTCCGGCTACACTTTTTCAGCCCAGTTGCTCAGGAATGCATTTCCGGTTCGAAACAAAAATGCAAGGCAAATAGCTACCTGGTAACAAGCACAAAGCTACTTGTTTTTGGTCACCAAACTATCCTTCGGCGAAACAGTTGCTCGTCTCAGTCTTTCTCACTTCTCGGGTGGCTTGTGGACGATGACCTTTACCGCATTCAACCAGTCATGCTTTTATCAGGATTTTAAAACCTTTAAAGAAAGTTTAAGGCCATCTTCGTTCTGTAAATTTACCGTTGAACCTTTTTTGTTGAGATTCTACTGAATGCTTAGTTGAAAATACGTTGGAGTTGCAAATTTGTACGCCATTTCTCTATTTCATGGAGGTTTTACCGTGGAAAAGGTACGTCTTTAACTTCCGTTTTCTCGTTCTTCCATCGACAAAACTTGCACTAGGTTTGCTTGTAGTGTTTTGTAGAATTCGTTCATGCTTTCTTCGTTTATTCCGTCCGGTTTCATAGTTCTTTTCATCTTCGTCACCAAAATCTTGTACCTCCGGGTGAATACTTAGCATAAATCTTTATCATAGCGCATCTTACACATTTGTAACCAACTTTGAGGTAATTAATAATTTATCAATTTTTACGTCAAAAAAAGTATCAAAAAAAGTTTTGATTCACGAGCTGTCCGTAATGCTGGTATCCGTCTGATAACCTATGAGAATGTCCCACTTTTAAGACGGAAAGTTTGGTCATCTAATAAAAAATCTTTCTTTAAGGCAAAATGAGCGACAAGTTTGATTGGAAAACGACACGAAATACCATAAGCCCGCAACAAATACAAGGTCTTGATACTGTCATCCATTGTTTAATAATTTAATTGTGAGGATGGATCTCTTAGCATTTGTTAAGCCGCTAAAGGTTATTCTCACCGAACGTTTTGTTTCAATACAACAGAATTGAAATTTTAAACGTAAATATAACGATAAGCAGTTTAAATATAAAATAATTTTCAGTTTGGATTGTCGAATTGGAATAATTGTCGAATTATGAGTGGGTTTTTTTTATTGCATTCACTCTTCCAGTTACATTAAGGACGATTTGTCTGACAATTTTGAATAGTGATCAGTCTTACTCGGGTTCTCCAGAGGTATATTGGAAGGGTGGGCGAAGGTCTCTTACTTGCACGTAATTCTAATATAATGTTAGTAATGAAGCATATTTGAAGCGAATGCCTTCATTGGGCTAATCTTGAAGAAGAATTGAGAACAAAATTCATGTACGTGTTTCATTTTTAGATTTTTTTGGGTTTTTTTGTGCTACGACTCAAGAAAACACGTTTAACCTGTTGATAATTTAATTTGACATTGGGTTCTATGGTGATCTAAGCCAAATTGTGCCCATCAGAGTAACATATGAAATCCGTATGTCATGATGTGCACAACAGAAGGCCTTCTTTAGATCGAGATATAATACTTCATTAAATTCTATGTTCGTGCTCAGTTGCCATCATCTAGTTGAAAGTAAAGCAATCTAGGAATAGGTTAGTTCAGTAGCGTAGCTAGAGAGCAAATGTTATATTGGCACAACATGGGCACAGGTGTCAACATTTCCTCGTAGTTTTTTAGTTATCACACTGCTAGCAAAAGGCATGGGGAACGCCCCTCAAGATATTTTGCAGTACTTGAACCCAATAACACTTTTGTACTAATTGCTATTACTACTGTGTTTCCTCTGGCTTCTCAGCATCACCCCGAGGCTTGCTTGACTCGGGCTCGGTGTTACCACTTTCTGTCCTTCTCTTTTTATTCGGGTTCATTTCACAGCAGTCGAACAACGACAATCGCCTTGCCACCATATTTACACTTAAACATTTTACTCATCAGCGCCCACTGACACATTGTTTTTTACTTCTTCTTGCAAGGACATATTTTTACGAAATAATTAATATTTATGTGGAAATTAAACTAATACTTAGACTTTAGGTAAACAGAATAATTATATTTAATCTTTGTAGTGACTATACTCTATACTTTGCTAAAGGTGAGAGAGATATGTCAGCAATATTTCACCCGAGCACAAGCAGGTTTCACCCGGGCACAGGTCCGGGTAGGCCTGGGTGTAGCTACTCCACTGGGTTAGTTCTTCATACAGATATTTGCAAAAATTGATTGTGTACAATAATAAGATCAAAATTTAAAAAAAACGCAACGAAGTGTTTGTAAATAATATCAATTTTTGCTGAGTGTGTCAATTTTATAGCAATTGGAGAGGCCATAAACTAATTAGAATAACAAATATGTAGCTTGGTACTAACACATTTCCCTAAGTCGTTTGTTAAAGTTTTCCTTCCAGAATTACAAATTTATCACTTTCCGAGTAAAGGAATGAGCGCAAAATATTTACTTGCCTCTTGAGAGTCGAGGGAGAAGTCCTTATTGAGATCAAAACGTTGAAACTGTTCAAACATTTCTTTAATCTGAAAATAGAAAGAGGATATACTTTTATGCACCTTAAGGCTTTGACAACCTGAAAGTTTTTAGTCGTAAAAGAAATAAAAAGCAATCCAGTGTTTTTGGTTAAACTTTCCATCCACCATAGTTAAAAGATCTGATCTGTGATGAGCACCTTACTAGATGAGCTATTTATAATTATTTTAGGGGTCAAGATAATTGACTAGAACAATTTGCTTCTTAAAAATTATTTATCATGTTAATATTAAGTAAGTACAAGTACAAATTCTTTTTCTTCCACTTCATTGTCTTCCTCCGTAACACGACTCAATCTGTTTTAGAACAGATTTAATCGTTGATTAGTTGGTTTTTCCTTAAGTTCTTTTGTTGATAGGAACTGTTTACTTCTGCAGTACAGTTTGATTAGCTAACACCTTAAATGAAGCTTAAAATCCAAAATGAGAAGGATGGAAGTATGCTCCCTTAGCAATTTCTTTTAAATTGCGGATGCCCTATGGTGACAATGTAACTCTGAGCATGTTTGATGGTTAACTGAATCTTTGTTACAGCCACTGTTCAATACTTTCATTTAAAATTTTACTCTCGTCTTTAGTTTCTGAACAGATTCAGGAATTTCGATAGTATTGAGGATCACTATGGAAGAGGAAGGCTTTTTTACCCCTTTAACCCAACTCTAGTACTTCTGTCGTCTTGGCTAAGCTTCTCTTACTAAGTCCTGAATGTATAAAATAACATAACCTATTTAATGACAGTAATATACCCTATTAGACGCTGCAAACCGTCAGCCTGTCGTCCATTACGAAAATTTTACATGTCATTTCACACGTGAAAAACATATGAAATTGGAACATTTTCACATATGAAATTTTTATTTCACATATGAAATGCGAACGTTTCACATATTATTACCTAATTAGCATGCAAAATGAACTAGTTCGAAATTTCACATGTAAAGCCTTGGTGTACGAAACACACATTTCACATATGAGATGGAAGATTCACATATGAAAACTAATTTCTCATGAAAATTTCCTTTCACGTATGGAATTGATACAATTCGCATATGTGAAGTTGTGTATGAAATTTTTCGAAGGGATGATATTTTTAACTATACTTAGATCTGTTCTCTGAGGCTTTGCATGGAGTAAAAAATTTATTTCATATAATTTGAGTTTACTTCCATGTACTTTTGTCTTTAAAAAACTGCTGAGCTTTCATCCCGTTCCCCCTGGACGTCTTCAGAGCATAATTCACAATTATTGGATTCGGCTTTCGCATGATATCAAGAATTATTCAGACCTCTGTCAATGTTATCAGCCGAAACCGAAGGCTTCAGCAGATAACATTGACAGAGGTCTGGATAATTCTTGATATCATGTGAAAGCCGAATCCAATAATTGTTTCATTATACAATTATGAATCGAGAAAGACTCTGCCATGACAATACTGGCGGCTAAGAAAAGCTTGTCAGATTAACAATTACGTCACCTACAGACAATTTTTGATGTCTTGTAGGTGGCGAGACATCGAGAATTGCGTGTAGGTTTTTAACCAATCAGAATCGAAATTGTAGCAGCATTGTATAATAACCAATGATATTTGACAACGTCAACAAATTTCGTTAACGGCACGCGCATGTAATACGTGATTATATGGCTACGTGAAACTAGCTGTGATTGAATTTGTTCCTAGGATGTTAATTTATCATTAGCATTTCATTTTAACAAGTGAAACCATCTGAAGTTCAATGCAACAGTAACTATATAACCTATTTCTGAGATTTGTGATTTATGAAAAGTTTGGACATCTATATTTCATAAATCATAAATCTCACAAATAGGTTATATATATATATATATATAGTTACTGTGGCATTGAAATTCCGATGGTTTCACTGGTTAAAATGAAATTGTAATGATAAATTAACATCCTAAGAACAATCAATCACAGCTAGTATCATGTAGTCATATAATCACCCACTATATGCGCGTGCCGTTAACGAAATTTGTTGACTTTACCAAATAACATGAGTTATGATCTGAAGACGTCCCGGGTGAACGGAACGAAAGTTCAGCAGCTTTTTAAAGATAAGAGTACAAAGAAGTAAACTCAAATTATATGAAATAAATATACTTACATCTTTCTCAGTCCATTCAGGAAAGTACTTTATTGCTTCGTTTAGAAGAGGTTGTCCAGATTTAAGATTTACCAACTCAGGATGGATACCATAGGCTATAAGACAAAAAAATTTATAAAAAACCCGCTAACCAAACCAGAATAAACAAATGTGATTACCACACAGGAGATTTAATTTTAATAATTTTAGATTAAAATTATCGTAATTCTTGGAAAAAGTGTGTAAATTAATATTGAAGTAGGACTCAATAATATACTTAGTCATGAATTCAGAAAAGGAGGAAGGATATTGCCTCGGTAGATTACGTCAAGATTTCTTGACTAACCATACACCAGCATTTCAAAGAAATGGTTCAAACAGTCGATTAATTCTTACTTCAAAATGATAGCTTTAAACCAATAGCCAATTTTCGAGAGAAGAAGAGGGGTCAAGCTGAACCCAGTATTTGTGATAAATTATGTTCAACATGTTTGACAGGCGGATGATGGCGAAGTTTTTTCTCGATTTGTTCATTTTCGTACATTTAAAAGATAATGTTAGTCCAACTAGGAGACAAAAAAGTTAAGAAGGCTTATGAAATTGGATGCTTTAGAGTTGTTAACTTACCGCAGTAAATTTACCTCAACTCTACTTAAATTTACCGTAACTCTTCACAATATACCAGCTTCAGTAAATGGTTTGATTCCGGGTTTTGTAGATAATGTTTCACGTTGATCTAGATTATTCTTGATATTAAACAATATTCTGCACGAACGCAAAGCAATATTATACTAGCTTTAGTCTAGAACTGAATAATATTGTTATCGTGAATTTCATTAACCCTTTAGCAACCGATTATTTTTGAGGTAGTTTAGGTCAATCCACCTAATATGAAATTACATGTAATATTTTCATTGAGGACAGTGAGAAACCGCCACATGAATGACAACTAAATTATTTTCTGATTGTATAACAAACGTTTATAAACAATTAAAGATCCCATACATAGGTTGACCGGTGTGCGTGGAACTCTCCAGAGGCTATGCTCCAATAAACTAAGTGTTCCCTTGAACAGGGTAGGGGTTAGGAGGACTGACAGGTTTATGGTTGCTTATTCGGTCATTTCCTCACAACTTTATCACTATAAAATGTAGAAGTTGCTCTTGGTTTCTTGATTTGTCGATTTCTATGGGACGAAACCCAACAAAACAAATATAGATCTTAAACGGTCCAATCGCTTACCAAAGAGTTATTCAAAAGTTAGAAAGGACAAAAACGTTTGAGCCAAGACCACCTAGTATTTTCCATTCACCTGTGGTATCTAGACGATTGAAACCATGACAAATTCGACTATTTCCTCCTGCTTTAAGGTTCTCTATTTGCTGTTAAATTTAAAACTACTCAAAGTCTGCAAATAATTGAGGAGAATGTGCTGCCTTTTCATTATCATAAGTAAATGCATGGTGTCTTCTCGGATAACGACATTAAATCGTAGGTCCTCATATGCCCAGTAATTGGGCTTCTAGCCTGTAGGGCTAGTCCGTTCTACTCATAGAAACACTAGCCAAATGAACAAAAAAAACTGTGGGCTTTCATAAGTCAATAAAATCCCCAATCATTTTATTTCATTACACTTTGTTACCACCTGGTCACTATGACTTTTACCTTGTTTTGAAGAATTTCCATGAATTGATTTGGCATCTCTCCAGTTTTTAAAAGTTGCCTTCATCAGTGACGGATCATTTATCCTAAAAATTGAATCACGAGATTTATTAACAATTTATACAAAATTCATTCAAATGAAACTGAAACAGAACAGGAAATGTTCACATTTTAAAAAAAAAGTCATACAGCGAACCGACAAGTGGTCCAAAATCTCGCAGCAGATCGATAGTAGATCGACATTTTCACGAACACGTTCTTTTCTGGTGTTCTTACCAAACGTGAAGTGGTTCAAAAATTCCAACTGCCATGCATTATTTGAGATAAACTTAACAGCGGTTGTCAGCAAATATCGAGAACTCGCAGATAAGCATGAAATTTCGGATTTCTTCGTATTCTATCTGGATAATCCTTTTGCTGAACTATTATTGAAAATCAAAATAAAACTCTGCAAAGAATTTTCGTTTTAATGTTACACGTGAAATACTTCATCGGTTCAGACATGACGCTTCATTGACGGTCTGTCGTATTAGTATGAAATTTGACACTTCAATATTAGGTCATTTCGTAAACCAGAAAATTAAATAAAATCAGAAATACGGACATTTTTGTAAACGTTTAAGTGAGCACGACGTTTCTTAATTTCAACACCATGACAAAACTATGTAAATAAGGAACTATCAAAGACAAAATTGGTGCCTTGGTATGTTGAATTTTATAGTAAATTCTGTATTGTAATATATAAAAAAAGTAGCTCGGGTAATTGAAAAGTCACCTGTCGAGTACGGCGAACGTCGAGGCTATTTTCGATAAAATGTCTCTGTCACACAATTAGTAGCAAGAAGATGTCTTTTAAACTCCGAGTGCTTACTTGAACTTTGGTAAATATTTTCAATTTTTCAATGAGTATTAGTGACGTGTACAAAGAGGAATAGTTCTTAAGGCTCCTGATCGATCTTTTAGAACAAAGGTAAAACGTCAAATATATTCGCAACTGTCATGTCAGCACTAATTTACAACGTTATTTTCACAACCAACGAAAATCCTCGTTATCATCAGGTTATAAATTTCAGAGAAAGCATTTTTGAACACACTTGTTTTATTCGCAAGCGAATACGTCTTATAATTCATGTCACTTTGACACAATGCACAACAGTCACTGTCTAGCGGCAACCAATGAACGAATTTGAGTGATGGCGCACTTGCAATGACAGAACAGTTTCTTTTAGTTTTCCTGTTTTAGTGACAATCCTTCCCTGATCATACGTAAAGAACCTTGGGTAATCAGGTCAAATAAGTACAGTATATTTGTGGCAACGCTATAAAACACCGTGTTTACAAAAACATGTAAACAAAGTACAAAATTGTTTTAAAAAGTCAGTTTTAGTTCAATTTGGCATCGTTAGTTAATTTACCTACTATAATATTCTGACGAGCTTCTTCACTTTCTTTTCGTAATGTACCAAATAATCCAGCACTCAGTAGTTTCAAAGGTGTGAACTATAGTGCATAATAAGAACCCAGCTACGTCATTTTATGAAATCCATTCTCGTCCCCTCACCTACTGCGCGTAGCGTGGTGCAAGGGGCGAAGGCCCGAGCGGGCGAGGGTACTAATCTCGACGTGCGTGGAGTCCATTTACACGCGTGGTGACTAGGGAAAAAAATTTCGCTATGTGTGTGTGTGTGTTCGTGTATATATAGGATTCCGGTACACTCGTATATGCCGTGTACAAACTTGGAGACTGCTATGTTGTTCACCAAACGTTAGGTCCCGTTGAAGGAAAACGATTTAGTCTCTTTTGGTCTTTTTTTTCCTCTTGTAAGCATCTTTCGGGCGTTGTTACATCGTTTGAATATTGAAGCCAGTAAATGATTTAAGACCAGCGAACGAAATGTCTTTCTTGATGCTTGCGGCTGATTTCACTTTTGGACCGCATCTTAGCAACTGGACAATTCATGACTTGAAGAGACCAAATCTTAAACGTAAATCCATGAAACATGCTAAACTGCTTACTTTTTGTAGCAACGCTTTGACTTGGTTCTTTCAGATAAAGAAAGACCTAAGGAAACTCGAGCTGGCGCTTGTTTGCCGGACATTAGCCAGGCGACTCAGTGTAAACAACATTCTTCATTGATGTTGAATGGATGCCGATATGTATGAATCGAGATTTTAACGTTCTAGTGGCCGGTTAGCTGAGCTACACAATTCATAAGCACGTCTGAGTCGGGGAGCCTTGAATGCATGTTTTGTGAACGGAATGGTTGGTTAATCTTTCTTGCAAACCATTATTTTGAGCAGTTTTCAAAAAGTAGCATCGCAACTTCATCCTTCCCTAAGGAAAACTTCTTGTGCCAAACGTTATCGTCTGGATTTTGCTGGTGTTTAATGGCAAAATAGAATGATGATTCTGGGTCATTCATCTTTGTTTTGTAATCTTTAAAACCGGATAGCGTTCTTGATCCGTTGTGTGACAAGCGGATAAAACACACATTGTCCAGCAGACTTCTCCAGGCCGTGAACAGGCATTGGGTCCTCTCTCCACTGTCTACACAAAGATTTATTGCCTCTTCCAGGATTGTTTTTCCCATGAAACGTCGCCCAACTGAAGACGTCAGGATTCATTTCCGGCTCGGGATTGTAAATGATTACATTTCCGATATGTGGCCATCAACTGTTTTCATCAGGACTTTAAAATCTCTCAGGAAAATTTAAAGTCGTTTTAATTTAGTACATGTACCTTTCAACCTCAAATACGTTAGAGTTGCGGGTTGTACGCTACACCATTTTAATTTTTTTTTGGAAGGTTTAACTGTAAAAATGGTACGTCTCTTACTTCTCTTTATTTGTTTTTCTTTGCACAAAAGTTGCACTAGGTTTGTTTGTCTTATTTTGTTTTCTGTTTTGTATTTCATAATTTTTGGTCAGCAATAAAAGTGCAGAACTCGTTCATATATTCTCTTTGTTTGTTTTATTTATATTTCTCATACGTTTCATCTTCGTCATAAACGTCTTCGGGCTGTACTATGAATATATAGTACAATATTAACCTTAGCACCTCTCGAGATAATGTAGAATTTTTCAACTTTTTAATGGCGAAAAAAAGTCAAAAATATTTTCAATCATGATCATTCCGTTACTGCTGGTTTCCGAACGGTAACCTGAGAGAATGCTTCACTTTTAAGACGAATGGTTTGGCTATCTAATAAAAATTCTTACTTTAAGGCAAAATGAGTGAGAAGTTTAACTGGAAAACAGCTCGAAGTACTTGAAGCTCGCAAAGAAGTACAGAGTCTTGATCCAAGCTTATCGTCTATTATTTTAATTGCGAGAATGGACCTCTCAGCATTTGTTACGCCCGCAAAAGGTTGTTCTCACCGTAATTTTTTTTTTTTAAAACAGAGCTGAAATTTTGTGGCGACCAGCAATTTAAATATAATATAATTTCCAATTTGGGTTGCTGTCAATTGGTGGCCAAATGTATTTTTTTTCTTTTTGACTGTATTCACTCTTCCAGTTATAGTAAGGACAGTTTGTCTTTTCGACAATTTTGAAAAATTATTAATTTTAATCGAATTCCCAATGGATACATCAAAAATGTGAGCGAGGGGCTGTTGCGTACGCGTATTTCTAGTTTTGTGGAAAATAGCGCATGATTGCTAGGCGAGCAAGGCAAGTGATTGCCTGGACGAGCAAAGATTAGCTTCATCTCGCAGTCAGTGTTTTGTCTCCATACTACGTATTAAAACTAAGATGGTGTAATACTTCTTCCTGACACTTACTCAATCAGAGGAACACAGATTGCAACCGATAAACCCCGGCACACATCTATGATTTTTGTCGCCGATTTTCATCATCCAATCAAACGATAAAAATTCGTGTATATCGCACACGTATTTAATTTACCTGATTATATCTTTTCAAATTTATATTCAAAATGGTAGCGCTCATATGTAAAAACACATGTTCCTCCGGTAGTTCTGCTTATTTTGTGAAATAGGCGAAGAGGGAGCAATTTGGATTCTTTCGGTTCCTCTTGTCCATAATTGGAAGGAAAGACAAAGAAACCTTTTAGACGTTTATCCGCATGATCACAGAAAATTTTCGAAGAGTAATATCAATGATGAAACTACTCGTCACCCGTCAAGATACTGTCGTGCGATATGCTTGAATACTCTTGTCTGTACTTTTCACTTGCTGAGTCACTAACAGAAGCGGATCCAAGGTTGGTTGAAAGGGGAAGGCGCACATTGACATTTAGCAAATTGTCAGTTGAAAAGAAAACGAAGTTGAAAAAGCAGAAACAAACTATCTTTAAGCCAAACTTTTGATGAATTATGAAAATAAAGAATGTTTAGCTTAGTATTTGCGGCAAACTTTGAAGAGTTGTTTTCGAAGAATCTCTGCCGATTGATGTAGCGAAGTTAATGAAATTAACATAATAAGCCAAAACAACGCAAGCAAAACTATTAAATTGATAAAACAGACAGCTTTTGAACGTTGTTCTAGAAAAGAACTGCAAAATTAACAAGTACAAGAACTCATCCTGGCACGTATGTCAACGTATGACAGCAAACCAGTGTTTGGAAGGAAAAGTGAATAAACAAGTGTTATGAAACACACATTCCATCAACTAACTTGGTGGTCTGCAATTTATTATGAACAAAATGAAATCTATGAAACGTCAACGTAATCTATTATGAAAATAGCTGCCATGAATAGGTAGACGATTGTATCACAAAAGTTGTAATGTTTGTTTGAGTTTTGTCTAGTTTTAGACATGTGAAGTTGTTATCTTATTTTTGTAACCAGCACCATAATTAGTCCTCTCGAAAATGTCAGTTACCGATCTGACTTAAAAGGTTTCTGTCTATGTTATCAAATGTAAGGTCAAGGTACAAGTTGGTATTGTTAAATTCTTGCTCTGGTTTGTATTAGTCCCGCCTATATTGATTGAATACCTTGCTGAATTCCAGATATGGTGTAATCCTATTCAGATTAGATTTGAACTCAAAATATGATGTGAAACTGTGAAATAACATAACTGAAATAAGAATTAGTATATTCTGAGTTTACCATTATAATTTTACAAAGAACTATATACATTTAGTACCAGAAAATCTTTTTCAAACATCCTTCTTAATTATGTTACATTCCAAACAACGCTTTCGCCCTTCAGAGCGAGAGACTTGGTCAGAATGTATCTCATTGGTCGACTTCTAATGTCACTCACTGTCAACCAAAACTGCCCACCAAAAGCATAAAAAGAGATGCTCCGTTTCCAACAGAGGAGAGACCAGACAACAACAGAGAGAGCAGACAACAACAGAAAGAGCAGACAACAACAGAGAGAGCAGACAACAACAGAAGAGAAGAGCAGATAAAGAAGATCTGAGAAGCCAGTAGAATAGAACTCAGACTCGGAAGAACTACTAGCTGAACAGAACAATAATTGAACATTTACGAACCATTAGTTATTGTATTTTTTTTGGTGATCCAATAAAGATCCCGTTACCTCGCCTAAAGCGTGACTCTACTGAGCTAACTACCTCTCATTTAACCCAAGTAAAAACCAGTGCTTACGAATGGTCTCCTTTACGTTAGCTTTAATAATTGCTTACATGATTTCAAAAGGGGGGGTGCCGCGTGGGTCCCCTCCGTAGATCTGCCACTGAGTAAAGACAACAATATTGTGCCCATCGTCTCAAAGAAACACTTCTTCTGTTAATGTGACCGCCATGCGTACAATATCAAATTATGTGATTACAGCAAAAAGCTGATTGATCAGAGTGACCAACAAATATCTCTACTTGGCGCGCACTGTACGAAGGGATTTTTTTGGCCGATCTTTATGGCACAATATCAGAGCAGTTTGATATTTCCCCATAAAAATCGGCCTATTAAAACGACATCCCAGTGACACCTTACACGTAATAATTTGCCATAATCCCTTAATTTTGACGGGCAATAAAAATCGGCCGATGAAGACCGCAACGTGTGCGCTCAGCTGAAATATTGCGCAGTCAACCCGCAGAATTCTCGTCATCAACCAAGGAAGAAAACGAGCACGTTGCCATCATGCGCTGTGCTGCAAATCAATGAAACGCTGTTTGACATGTTTGAGGAAGTTGATCGTCCAGGTTAGTGTAGTCTTGAGAAAGACTGTTGGTTGAAGTGACTGACTCTGTAGATTACCGCCGCTAAGGCTGTCGAAACGTCAGTCACTTCAACCAACAGTCTTTCTCAGGACTACACTAACCTGGACGATCAACTTCCTCAAACATGTCACGATTCTCCCAGGTTCAAACCATTAACTTTAATCGTCTTCATCTGGAAAATAATATGGTTATTAGGCGCGTATCTACAGCGACAATTCCAAAGCTGATTACCGAGAATCCCGAAAGTAGCGATCCCCTTTGCTTTCAGATTTATCCGCCATTTAGAGGCGCTACTTCCGGGGGTTCAACTTTTGGGCTATTGTTTTCCGGCGGTAAATTGCGTTAATGTACTTTGGAAATAGTGTTCTTCGCCACTGTAATGGCTTTATATTCAATATCTTTGCCTTTTTCCTTTTTTTGCCAATTTGACAGTTATATTTTACTTTTGGCGGATGGAGATTTAAAACTTAATATTTTAGAGCGACTCGACCGATGACTGAAACCACACTGTCAGCTGCTGTGTACCAAGTGTTGAGTATCATTATCATCATCAATTGTATTCGTTGTATCACGCCGTAACGTGGTATTTTCGAAAGAGCTGTTTCTTTCGGAAGTTTTCAAGGACATTTCAAATTTATCGCTACTTTCGGGAGATCACTATTTTCGGCATTCTACGGTATAGTCAGAAGCATTTTACAAGTATTAATATTCATTTTTATAAAATGACGTAGCTGCGACCTTATTAAGCATTGTCGGACGCACCTTCGAGATTTTAGTCCGGCTCTTTAAATCAACATTAAAGCTGAGTGCTGGATTATTTGGTACATTACGAAAAGAAAGTGAAGAAGCTCGTCAGAATATTATAGTAGGTAAATTAACTAACGATGCCAAATTGAACTAAAACTGACTTTTTAAAACAATTTTGTACTTTGTTTACATGTTTTTGTAAACACGGTGTTTTATAGCGTTGCCACAAATATACTGTACTTATTTGACCTGATTACCCAAGGTTCTTTACGTATGATCAGGGAAGGATTGTCACTAAAACAGGAAAACTAAAAGAAACTGTTCTGTCATTGCAAGTGCGCCATCACTCAAATTCGTTCATTGGTTGCCGCTAGACAGTGACTGTTGTGCATTGTGTCAAAGTGACATGAATTATAAGACGTATTCGCTTGCGAATAAAACAAGTGTGTTCAAAAATGCTTTCTCTGAAATTTATAACCTGATGATAACGAGGATTTTCGTTGGTTGTGAAAATAACGTTGTAAATTAGTGCTGACATGACAGTTGCGAATATATTTGACGTTTTACCTTTGTTCTAAAAGATCGATCAGGAGCCTTAAGAACTATTCCTCTTTGTACACGTCACTAATACTCATTGAAAAATTGAAAATATTTACCAAAGTTCAAGTAAGCACTCGGAGTTTAAAAGACATCTTCTTGCTACTAATTGTGTGACAGAGACATTTTATCGAAAATAGCCTCGACGTTCGCCGTACTCGACAGGTGACTTTTCAATTACCCGAGCTACTTTTTTTATATATTACAATACAGAATTTACTATAAAATTCAACATACCAAGGCACCAATTTTGTCTTTGATAGTTCCTTATTTACATAGTTTTGTCATGGTGTTGAAATTAAGAAACGTCGTGCTCACTTAAACGTTTACAAAAATGTCCGTATTTCTGATTTTATTTAATTTTCTGGTTTACGAAATGACCTAATATTGAAGTGTCAAATTTCATACTAATACGACAGACCGTCAATGAAGCGTCGTGTCTGAACCGATGAAGTATTTCACGTGTAACATCAAAACGAAAATTCTTTGTAGAGCTTTATTGTGATTTTCAATAATAGTTCAGCAAAAGGATTATCAAGACAAAATATGAAAAAATCAGAAATTTCATGTTTGTTCGTGAGTTCTCGATATTTACTATCAGCAACTCTTAAACTTTTTGATGACTATTAAAAATCGTGAAAAGTTTTAACACGAATTTGTTTAGATAAGCGTTGGATATCATGAGTAAATTTTGATTTTTAAATATTAAAAAGGACTAGTTTGAATAGAATGTGATAAGAAGTCCTTTAATCTCATAGCCCGATTAAGTTTGGCTTTAATTTTGTTGTTGGGTAGCATGGCTATGATGTCAAAGCTTGCCTTTATGTAAATTTGGGAATCGAGCGCCGGCTTTCAAAATTCTGACTTTGCAGGATGCACCGACAATGTGTCGTTTATTTCAAATAATTTGTAGATAAAATTTTCCCTTGATTAATTATTCAGATGATTTGTTTGATGTTATTAAAAAAGATTACCGACTGATGTTTCATTGCAGTTCCTCTTCAACTCTTTGCTGTCCGAGAGGTCGCCCATTGACTAGTAAAACAACCTGGTGTTAGCCAGAGTTAAGTTGTCTGGTGCTAGTCAGAGTAAAAATTGAAATATTGGTTACGGACCGGAAAGGATTAATTTCGACGTTATATTTCTCTATTGCAACTTGTGGATTGAAATACGTTCAACCCTGCCGAATGCAGGGCGTGCCGTCCACAAAGTCAGATAGATCGGTATAAATCATTACTTCCAAAGTATTTTTTCAACTATATTGTTCAGTTTACAATTTTTTTCAATCAACTAGTTACGAAACACACATTTTATCATCTTTGGTAGTTTGCAGTTTGAACTGATTAAGTTGTCTTGAACTTAAAAGCAATTGATTGAATGCCATTTTGATTTGTTTTGAAAATAACACCTAAGCTATATCTGGATGATCTTGTTATGAAAGTTGTAATGTTTGTTTCAACTTTGTCTGGGTTAAGATTTTCAAGGTCATTATCTCATCCCGTAATTAAGAATTCTTATCGTAGCACCACGATTACTCCACTTGAAAATTTCATCAATAATGCTTTCAGTGTAGTTTAAGAGTTTCTTATTAATGTCATCAAATTGTTAAATCCTATCTCTAGCTTGTAGTCTGGAGACACGTAACTGGAATTCCAAGTATAAGAATTTAGACCAGATTTAAGCTTTGAACTCTGAATAAAACTGTATAATAACATAACCAGAAGGACGATTGTTACCTTCCTTCCTTACTAATCATATTCATTTAATATCAAAAAATGTTTTTCAAATGTACTTGCTGACCACATCACATTCTAAACAACGTCTTCAACTGGCAAAACGAAAGACTTGGTCCTAATGCATTTGATTGGTCAACTTCAAGTCACACCTCGTTCAGTCATGGTAGACTTCATAAGCCCACCAAAAAGGATAAAAAGAGGCACTCCTTCCCCATCGAGTAGAAGAAAGAGAGAGAGAGAGAGAGAGAGAGAGGGAGAGAGAGAGAGAAAGAGAGAAAGCAGAGCAGAATAAAGAAGTGAGAACAAAAGACGAAGGGAGAAAAAGCAAAGAGCAAACACGTTGGACTAAAGGACAAGATCAACAAGCAAGAGAAGAATATTGAGTCACAAGAACTTCTTGAAAGGCTTACCTATTTTTGAATATTCGTAAATCATAGATATATTGTTTCGTTTCGTGATTCCAATAGAGATCCCGTTCCTTGGCAAAGACGTCCCTCCACCGACTTAAACAACTTTATTTTAACAAACTTATAGGATGTCTAAGGAGAATTTTGCGCGGAATCAAACCCTTTAAGGCTTACATTTAAGTATGACATCAAGATATGGAGGAAGAAGAAAATAATGCCTTTGGATGTGTCTGACATTTATATATGCTTCGTGCAGAATAATTGCTTCTATAAAATTGGTTAAATCTAAGAGCTTTAAGCAATTTGACATAAAGTTACAGGTGCTATAACGCAGAAGCAATAATAATTTTAAAACTCTGAGTGCAATATTGCATGAAGTAGATCACAGATATTGAATTAAACAAAAAATCAGTTTTTATTGATCCCAAACGCAAAAGGGAGAGTCAGACAAACAGTAGAACATGCCTATTTAGTAATCAATTAGCTCTTCTTATACTTACACGCCAGTTTCTTCTAATTCACGATATTCCTTCTCAAGTTCGGACATAGACTTGGTCAATCTCTTTCCAAGCGGATGCCCAAGGATGTCCTAAATAAATTAGAAAATATTTCCATGTAGTGCTAAGCGATCGAATTGTGTTGCTTCACAACATCACTTTACTACTTCAAAAGCCACTTTAATCGTAAAATTGTTTATCGAATTTTTGTCTTATTTGAACAAAGTTTTTGAGAAAGAAAAGGTCTGAGTTATCTTATTTCAAAGAAATTCAAGTTTTGAAAGATGCAAATTAGATGTCTAAGAGCTTTATATTCTCCACGCGCGAACTACTAAAATTCAAAAATTGAGGGATAGCTCTTGGAATGACCAATTGAAAACGTTGAAGTTTTGCAGTGAATTAAACAAAACAAACTGCTTTAATGGCAAGACGTTGTGAGAGAAATTACTTGGGTTCGCACCGGCGCACGCCACATAAGATTATTAAACTTTCGAAATAAAATATTCATGTACGTATAACTGTTTGTATGTACGCACGCCAGTAAACCCTGTTTGATCGATGATAAATAAAAAGATTAATTTCATTAAATACTGCTCGACAGAGGGAAAATGAAAAGTAGTTAACTTAAATGGAAGAAGCCTGATGTCAAGGGGTCTTCATTTCTTTATTAAAACAAACATACAAGGTTTCAATACTTTCTACTAGTTTCTTAGAAAGATGTTACTAATTTAGCCAATTTTATCAATATGTGCGGAAAATGTGACGATAAAGCAGCTAATTCTGATGTTTCCAAAACCTGAATAGCTCTTGGACGAGATGAGATATTTACAAGCCACGAACCTTATTTTTCCTATACAAATGTTAGTTTCAATTAGATCAAAACTGGATGGAGGACTTTCTCCTCTCAGTGATATTTACTTTAAAGAATTGCAAAAGTGGATTTGCCCACAGACGCTTAACTTGTGGTGCCACTGTCCATAGGCCCGATTTTTCAACTTGACAGTCCTCATTGCTTAAGTTTTTATGTTTAACACACGCAGGACACATAATCAAATAAAAATTGATATGAAAGCTAGTTCATTAATAAAACCGCAATTAAATTCATTAACTGAACTGAAATAGAGCTAGGCTTTAGTTTCTAGAACCCTCCATCCAAAATTCCTCATGTAGCCCTGGCTAATATCTTCATGTTTATGGAAACACACAAAGAAAGCTGGCGATTAACAGCTACCAGCATTAATATGCATGGCCCGGAGACTTTATATCTTGCGTCTGCAAATTTTCTCCGGATTTAGGTCGATCAAAATAAAATTATTTCGAGAAATAAAAGGATACAAAACTGTAAAACACGCAGAAGTCCACACTTTTACTTTGACTTTGAATTGTGATCAGCTTAAAAATTCATCCGAGACGATTAAAAATTTGTCCGATGCGATGTGATTGGCGCCTGCAATGTGCTTTTAAAGAAATACTTCTTTGAGAATCTTTAGTTAGCCAAAAAGTTAAAATGAAGATATCTCTAATTCCTACCATTCACTCAAAACTTACTCTCAAACATACCTCATTAACACCTTGGTAGTAGGATGGTAGTTTGGCTTTTAGATCTGATAATACTCCTTTGCGTTACAAAAAATAAATCAAAATTATAGACTGCGTATTATTTGCAGTGTTTTGCTGTTTTGTTCTTTTAATAATAATGTAATATCAACAGCTGCACACCCTTTCCACTCCGCTTTCAGTTCACACCTTGTTTATACACATATTCCTACAGTTATCTAGTTAGTCAGTTATTATCACTATTACATTACTGACATTTGTGGGAAAGTGTTCAAGAAATAACGATGAAATGAAAAATTGATATGCAATACCTCACCTTCTTTAGCTGCTGTGTATAACCTATTTAGCATATTCATATAAGCTTTTTGATCTCTTGAATAATCTTCTAACTGCGTTCCTTGTCTTTCTAGCATAATTCTACAAGACGTTACACAACACTAATTATGAATGCGATTCATCACACGGAAAAAAGAAATAAATATATGTCGTTGTACATCTTTAACTCTTACACTATAAAAAATTTCAATAAATTCTAAGACTTAATTAAGGTATTAGATATGTCAGAGGAATAGCCAAACCCTTTTAACTGATCAGGATCTTTATAACGGTCAACGACATTAGTTTCAAACCTGTTCCAATGACATGGTTATGACATACTGATATAGTCGCCGATTGGCAGTGCTTCTATAATGTCGCGAACTAGACTCAAAATTTCATTTTCTGTGACTATTTGAAATCCTGTGATCAAACAGTCTACAAGTTACTTTTGAGAAAATCTCCAAACGTAGCTCTAAAAAGTTGGAAACTATCCTGAAGACTCGTTCTTTTCTATTATTTTAGTGTTACATAAGTCTTTGAAATCAAATTGTAAATGCACACGTGAGTATTTATTTATTGTATTGGGTATGGTACTAAACATAGTTTTGTGACAAGTAACACTTGCTCAGAAAAAGTCACAGGAGTGCGATTTAGAAAGGCTTTCTTTACCGTAGTATAGTTTCAGGAGATATACTTAACCCCAAGGTTCTTTCTCTGTAAAAGAACCTTTCAGACAATTAGGATAGCAAATAGTGGTATGATATCTACGTTTTGCACAAGCTGGTGGGAGATATTATTTTATCATCATATGAATTTTTACCTCAGCAATCAGAACTTCTTGATGTCTTACAAATTGTAGTCAGACATTTAATATTGGAAAACCTAATCCGTTGTTAAGAAGTTAAATCCATCGAGATAAATATGAACTTACATGAAGTCTCGTTTTAATCCATGGATGAATCCTATAAAGTACTTTTGCTGCTTCTGAATTTCTGCCTCAGCCACCACAAGAGCCTTGACGCAAACAATAAAAATGCTAAGATGTTCAGAAAAATTAGATTGAACGAAGTATTTACTCGTTGTCGTAGCATATATACCGTTGCTTGTTGTCATTTACTATTAAAAGAGATTTTTTGATTACGAGAAACTAATGACAGCCATTCATATAATCAATCTGAGAATTCAATAGAAGAATACTTACACGCTCCTGTCGATAATGCTGTTGCTTTAGTGTATTGTAATCAAATGGAATCAATCCTTTATTCATGGTAAAGACAAAGACAGAGGTGAAGTTGTAATTAAGAGTGACGGTGAAATTGAATTAGAATTAAAGCTTAGAATAAATGAAGCTTCGGCGGAAGTGTATGTAGAAAAAACTGATTGTTGTTTCTTTTCCACATTATATATGCAAGTACAATTAGTGGTGACTCGTTTCTGAGAAAATGATTTGGATGTCAAAGACGAGATGAGATAGGAGAGCAAAGGAGAGGAGAGGAGAGGTAAGGTAAGATAAGGTAAATAATAGCTTTATTGGCATGACCTTATACGTTAGGTATTCCAAAAGCCTACAATTGTTAAAAAGAGAGAAAAATAGTTGTCCTAATTACATTATTAAACTGATTACAGTATGAATATGGATAAAATATTCGATAAAATACAAAAATATTTCAATTAATATTAAAAAATTGTTTGAATTAAAGAAATAGGTAAATTATTCAGTTATTGGTGTTGGTATATTTGGTCTCAAGGCATGTATCTCTTACAACAAGGCAAGTATCAATTTTTGAAACCAAAGAAATTTTATTTTGGACTCTTAGAGACATAAATTGTGTAATAGTTCTTCTTTGGAAGAAATATTAGGATAGCTGCCCTTTAGTTTTTCACAAAAAGAAGTTTTCAGGTGCTATAGCACTCACATGCCAGAGCAAGGTGGTATTCATCCTCTTATTCATTTGAGTTACGGAACTCACATAGCCGTTGTTCATGGGAGATGTTTTGATAACGACCACACTCTACCATACGTTTGTGGTTGGTTAAATGAAGTTTGGTAAGATTTTTTCTTCGAACTGGATTTTTAATTACAGAAAGGTACTCTTCTAGTTGTACTTCAGTTTTAAATTTATAGTGGAGGGACAGTTTACTTTAATTGTTTAGTTTATGTTTCCAAAAGTTAAGATATTTGTTATGTATGTTATTGACTGGTTGTGGCATTGATTGGTTGTTTAATGATTCTAAAGAGTTGGAGCAGTAGTAGAATTTGAGTAACAAAATTACGTTGGAATAACAAGAAATTTTTCCATTATGGTGTAATTCCTTGTAGGTTAGAAAAGCTTGTTTTACAATTGATGATTCGGGCAGTCTGTTAAGATGCATAACATATTTAACTATTCTTTTGTGGATACTTATTAGCAAAGGCAGTTTTCCTAATTCGCTTCTACAGGCTATATTAACTGCTTTACTGTTTACGCAAAAATATATTTTGCAGAATTTCACGTGACCTTTTTCAATTGGTAATTTATCCCATTTATTGAAGTCGTTGTTGAGATAAGCACCCCCGACTTTGGAATTATGTACAAGTATGGGAGTAATAATGCAATCAAAAATTTTGGTGGCTAACTTGGGAGGAAATAGATTGAAATCTAGGTGTTTCCTTAATGTACAGAGGGCATGCATTGCTTTCGCACTGAGTTTTTGATGAGCTAGTATGAATTTTCCATTTGACAGTAATTTAATTTCAAAGTAGCAATAGCCATGTGTATTACTGATTAGCTCATCACCTAGTACAAATTTTGGCGGGGATGATTTTTTAGGAGAAGAGAGGAGAGAATGACTGTATTTAACCCTTTGAGGCCTCCTGGAGTTTCTCTTTAGACGATTAAAACCAATTAATAAAGACAAGCGATGCCTTCATCAGACATGAAAGTGTAAAGAAGCGAGTAGAGATAGTTTTTTAACCCTTTGAGGCCTGCTGGAGTTTTCCCTTTGAAGAGTAAAATCGTCCGGCGTTAACCAGAGTAAAATTAATAAGGACGAAAAATACCGTCGTCAGGGGTCAAAGTGTTAAACGGGTTAGGCTCATTCACTATATTGCTGGTGGTTTCTGTTGTGTTGGTTGGTCTGGTGTGGATGGTCGCGTGGGGGACTTGTGGCCTCGCCCGGGGGCCGAGAAGGTTGTCGGGAGATTCGGTAAAATTCTACAGAGAGAAGAGATCTATATCGAATAAATACGGTAACTAACACAACATTTTCTTGGTACACGTATTTAGGTTACAGCGTTCTAAAAGAAATAATTTCAAATTGAAAATATAGAAAAAGATCAAATGATTATGTACAAAGATTCAAATTCCTAAAGATTTCTCAAACTCATTAATAATTCATGACCTAATTGACCATAACTCATAATTCATGACCTAATTGACCAATCAGACGAAAATATTTGGTCATAAGCACGTGTTTTGAAACCTGGTAAAGGTCGCGTAAACTGAATTCATAATTAAGAAATCAGATAATAAACGGCTCATACTTAGAACCGTTTATTACCACATTTCTTAATTATAAATTCAAAATAGACGATTGAGAAGCTATTTCATAAACTCGTGTCTCGTGTTTTACCAGGGATTAAAAACACTCGAGAACAATAAAAAATACTCGATCTACCGCCTCATGTTTTTCAATGTTCTTTCGGGTTTGTAAAACATTCGAGAACAACAAAAATCACCCGGCCTACGGCCAAGTGATTTTCATTATCCTCTCATGTTTTACAACCACGAGAGAACAATGAAAATCACTCGGCTCACGGCCTCGTGATTTTCATTCTTCTCTCGTGTTTGTAACCCCTGGTAAAACACTCGTACTCGTTTATGAAATATTACTTCCAAATTAGAGACTTCAAATTTAAAAGTGAAGATGCCTCTTTCAGTTTGCATTGATTTGATATTTATGATATTTGTAAGGTCTATTAAATCTAACAGATTTATGGCCAAGTTCACATTTAATTTTCAGCAAATGAAGGTAATTTTGTCGTCATATATTATAATTATGAAATTCGTGACCAGCACTTAAGTACGGTTGCACTTGTAGATCTATTAATAAAATATTATCAGACTACTGACATGACGTCGTTATTGGCTATATATTTGCCAGTTCTAATTTGTAATTTTGAATGGTGAACCGCAGAAGCAAAGGATATCGTGAGAAGCTCAGGTCAAACCTTATTGGTAATAATTGAAAGGCAAATAATATGAAGTTAAGAAAAACCAAAAAAACCTCTGATGATTTTTCCAAGCAAAGCTTTCAAGGAAAATTTAACCAGCAAAAAAAATTTTTATGAAAATAACATATTACAAATAACGAAATAAGTGACAAGAAAATCCTATGTATAAAAGTTATATTCTTTTGCTTAGAAAGAAGAAAAACTATTGTACCTTGGTTGCATTAAAAACTTTACCAACTTATCAAATTATCCGAAGCTTTTAACGTGTGTCTTATGTACCACTGTGTTCATGCCACCAGTCTAAAGAATGCTGCACTAATGGATGTGAGAGTGAACCCAAAAAAATGATTTGAATGCTACTTCGAATATCTTCAAAATAAACCAGCCGCTTAGCCATACATTATGAGGAGTAAATGGTGGTGGATAAGGGACGCCGAACTTCGAAGAAGAGTAAGGCACTTACAATAGAACGAAGAACAAAGCGCAAATTCATGCGAGTAAAAGCAGAAATTCTTAACCATTGTTAGTATTTTGTGAATACATTCAAAATTGGCAACATTGCTTCGATAGATGACTTTAAAATTCAGTCTTCGTCCTCAAACTCTGCAATTCTTGATGGAAAAGGCATCTTAATTTCGAATCTTAATGCCAGTATAACTACATACTAACATTGCTTTCGATTATTTATATTGTAATATCGGTAGTCCTAGCTTCTTTCCTCGTACCTCTTAATTTATTGGCTACATATAATAATTATAATACTCAATTAGGTACATACGAACTGTGTATTCTCATAAAAATCTTTGTACTGAATAGCATTATTTTGTGTTTTAAGTTGTCACTTATATTCACATGACGATATGTTAATGCAATGAAACGTCAACGTTTCACTCCGATAAAGAACCTTCGCTGGAAATGTTAGTAACTCCTTTCATACGTTCCGGTTTTTTCCTCACCCTTTAGGCCGCTTAAAAAGACGTAGTTATTCTCAAGCACGCAAATTTACCTTGTCAACACGGTTTAGGGGTGCTGGTGGTACAGTGGGTAGTGCTTGTGTCCCTCACGACTATGACTAGCGTTCGATTCGGGATTTGTGCACTTATTTAATTAAAATTACCTTGGTCAGATGCGAGAAAAGTTGTCAAGCTTGACCCTACCAAGCACCGCGGATTTTCTCCGGAAACTCCGGTTTACAACTGTAGGAGCACTGGACCCATTAAGGGGTGGCCAGTTCAGGACCTCTGGGGATAACAACTTAGCAAGCTGATAGGATATCCGCACTAATAAGTTTTGATTAGAAAAGAGTTTTTAGTTTGTTCAAACCGGGTGCACGTGTTAAGAATACAAGAGATTGATTCATATCCGGGGATTATACTCTGATCGTCTGGGGTTTTTTCTGTTTTGGAAACAACTTCTTGCTATACAACCTTGTGATTTGTCCCCTCTAGCCCTCTGAGCGTGACCACTTACTACCACTTCGATGGTGGAGGTCAGTGTTTAGCTGTCCTCCTAGTTCTTTCTCTAATTTCAGTAGTTTTACTTGGTCAGACAATTCCTAATATAAAAAAAATAAATGAGAAAAATATTTAACTTGTCATAAACGAGATAACCACGATGGTTTCGTGTACCTATATTTACCTGTCGCCGTAACTACTGTATATAAGTATCTTATCACTACACGATGATAATTATAACACTTCGCATTCAGTAGCGGAGTCTTCAAAACTACAAAAATGCTGCGGATGGAACATTTTTGGAAGAAATGTCACTCTATTTATTTTCGCATTGTTCTATCGAACGGATAACGATGAATCAACAAGCTTGAATTTTGACTCAAACTCCACAATGAGGTACAAGAGATCTTTAAGCTCCATGTGTAAAACTTGTCTTTATGCTTTCAGCTAGAGTCTTACTATTAAGCAATGTTTACTGGTTGAGAACATTTCGTATTTGAAGCAAATTTGCCATGTAATCAAGCGTTATTTCTTAGGGTCATCTCTGAAGCAGAAGTGCAAACAAGAGATTTTTTTTCAAAATATTGTTTTGCTTATTAGTATCCTTAACATAACATTTACCAAGGAAAGTTGAATTGCTGTACCTAATATAGAGTACAGATTTAAGCATCCAAGATATTTACTAATTATTCATCAAATTATCGTTGACAATTCATTTGAAATTGCCTAATGAATATTTATATTTTAATCACATCGTAACAGTGAACACCTCATTCTAAAGTGAGTTTATACTCAATACTTCAGAATTTCATTTTCGTATTATTCCATTGATTTTTTCTCGTCAAGGAAATATATCTTTTTAGCGTTCTTCCAAGGAAGAATTACAGCACTCTTGGAAACCGGAAAGATGTTTTGTCTCATCTAAATCCGACAATATTTTGTAACATAGAGCTTTAATGAGAGAATATATTGCAATTTTAACGAACAAAAACATTTTTTCATATCCCTTTTTTCATGGCTTAGAGAGCAAAATCATTATTTCATATTTAACTACTCCCAATCTTATGCCGTCCGAGCCTCAACACTGGAGTTATTTACCCTCTGTTTAAAGGGAAGAAACTTCCTTAGAGGCCATGCTTACAACATTCCCGGTTAATTTTATACCACATCCTAGCTAATTCTTCAGTTAAATGTTGGTTTGATCAATTTAATTAAATATTCTACTTCCCCAGTAAGAATAAAAATTCGCAACAAAGATATGAGACCATCATATTGCCTTAAATTTATTTCAATCCATAATAAAATCTCGTTATGATAACTTGTCCCTCATAAAATATTTTTCACCTTAATGGCCCACACTACTCACAAGCATTTCAATAGAAAGTTGCCTTATGGAACCCGAATTGGGAGAGCAATATTTACCTTTAGTTTTCTTAAAGACCTGAACCGACAAAAGTCGTTATGTGCTCGTGCTTCGAGTAGGTCACCTTAGAAAAATTTCTTGTTAATCTTGAGAAAAATTATATAAACTTTTGAATGAAAGACTATTGTCTTTAGACTAAAAGGTTTCTTTACTTCAAAGTAGAACATGTGGCAAGTTTCAACGTACCTTTATCCTACGTTGTAATCTGTCTTTTGTTTCAGCAGACTCATGTTCAGATTTTTCCAGTTTCTTAGTCAAATCTCCTTCTCTTTGATATAACAGAAAACAAAAGTCAATTGTTGTGCACAATTTGGCATTTATTAAAAAAGTTAGACCATTCAATATTAGCCTTACTTTGACTTGATTTGATTAAGAAGCTTTGTCTTCTCTCTTTTCCACAATACCACAGTAGCTTCCTTTTCTAACCTTCATGAAAGAGTGTCCGTTTAATTAACTACTATTGATTACGTTCTTATACTGCAGTCTAGATTTGTTTAAATGAGAAATGTTGTATTGGACCAAATCCGTTTCTTCAAAGGTTTGGGATGGATGAAATTGAACGAAGAAATTAAAATATGACACACTGTATGCCTTAAAATGGTCTGGGGGAATGTAATTAGATTCTATTTGGAAGCAGAAAATACTGTGGAAAATATTTTAAAAAAGAGCACTAAAATCATTCATTGTGAAGAACGACAAATTAACAAAAATCGATACGAATTTAACTAATTTACTAATAATTATCTAATTTTAGAAATAACTTACTGTTGTATATGTTTATTTTTTTCTTCAAGTTGTTCCTCCAGTTTTCTACAAGTTGCTAAAATAGTGTTTTTCTCTGTAATTGCATAGTTGTGGCTGAAAAAACAAACAGCAGAAGGACGTGAAAGCTTCATGTTAACAAGGAATTAGTAAAATACACAAATTCTCTATACTTTTTCAGTTCTTATGCAAATGGAACACAAATGCAAAGAATATAAAGCTGGAATTTCAAACAAAATTAAGATGTATTTTCAGACAAGTTCATTGTCTCTTCCGTAATTTTAGAAAAATTTTAATATTCATTAATTTGTTTGTCTTTATCTATATTTATGGACCTGTCCCGTATAGATGTTGTTTTAAATCAAGAAAGAGTTTTCATTTGAATCTACATCATGTTCTTCAGAACAATGTTCGATAAGTTTTACACGCCATCGATGTCATGGTTTCTTGTCGCAGAATAAGCTGTGGATGGATGACTTTTTGCAATTTCTGTAATTTAACTAAACATTAAGGAGTTCTTGGCAGTGTTTTATTGCATTTTTGTCATCAATCTGATAGAAAAAAATTTAAGCCTTTTTGCCGTTTTCTTCGGTTTCGTCGATGCCTTTTTGAGGCATTAACAAAGCCCAAGTTTATTTGATTGAATTAGCAATCTCTTCACTAAATATTTTCAGATCTTTTAATCCAAGGAAAATTGTTGGATGTAGGAAAATACGATTTTGGATGAATAGTTTGTCAAAAAATTATCATATCAGAAAAGTATGACTTCAATCAGTTTTGCCATTTCACAGAAAATCCTGCGTCACCTATTTCTACAGGGTGCAAAAATTCTTTACTTTAGAAGGCTCGCTTAGCATTACACTTGAAAGGTAAGAGGTGGGTGTAAAATACGATCTACTAAGTCATGTTCTACTAAAGAACCTTATTATTCCTACTTGTCAAATGAAATACACTTTTGATTGAAAAACAAAAAATAGATATAGAAATCAAAAGACTGAGTCGATATACACATTTACACAATTTGTAATAGATAAATCACTGATTTTTTGAGACATGCGTCATCGCGATGTAGCAATTACGGTCTTTTGTAGTAGCGATGAAAACAAACTGGCGAGGACGTGTGTGTACATTTATTAATATGTACATTTCTAGTAAATTGTAAACACCGAATGTTACTTATGTGAATTTTCAAACGAACCGAGAAATACTTTCCGAATAAGAAGGATCGTTGCAATAACTAAACCTTGTACGTTCCAATATGAAAAAAGACCCTTGATGATAAATCAGCTTAATTTAGACGAACTAGTGTAATCGGTTTAAATCAGTCATGCATAAGCCGAGAAGCTTTTAATTTCAATATCTTGTAATTTTAATTTAAACAAAGCGTGTAATTCAGCTTACTCATTCTAATTCAGCATATCCATAAAGTACATAATAAAACAATTTAGCAAGTATTTTGTCTGTCTTGTGTTATTTTATAAAGAATTATTGGCTTAAGCAACTCAACATGGCAAGTTTTCCTTAAATTGATTGTCATAGCACTTATTCTTCTTCCTCTCTTACTTTTGTTGTTGATGTATAGCTTCTTCTTTTTCCCTTTTGAGCAATACTACATGTCAGAGAAAAGGTTCAAAATTTGTTTGGTAATAAATATGTTGCTGTTTAACATAAACGTAAACATGAACCTAACATGAAACTAACATAACATGAACCTAACATAAAATTTTCACTTGCCATTCCACTGATAAAAATGGTTCCATAAGAGGAAGGAAAATCACGAATCTGAAATTTTCATACGCAAACCTTGCACTTCACATATGAAATATATGTTTTGTATATCGATGTTTCACATGTGACATTTTTAACCATTTCATTTCAAAAGTAAACCAGGCATTTAATACATGAAAACATTCTATATGCGAAATGGACATTACATACATGGAATTGTTTCAATTCCACATGTTTTGCATAAGTGAAATCGCATATGATATTTTCGTTAGGGGCGTGTGTGTAATCTTCTGCCAACTGATTTTTTCTGTCAAAACAAAATGAAGGCAGTTCCTAGAATGGTATGCATAATCAAAATTATATTGAAGAAACGAGATTTTAATTGTGCATATTTGTTTGAATACAGGTACAGTATATATCCGTGGATTCTGGTTCCCTCTATGGCATGTGCAAAATTCAATAATTTAAAATTTTTATTAAAATAATGTCAAAAAATTATCAGTCATAAGCAGTCTATGGTGGTGCTATCCGACCTGTGATCAATGAGAGTGGTCCATTTCTAAGACAAACAAACAGGCCATGGAATAAAAACTCTTACTTCAAGGCGAGTTGAGTGAGAAGTGTAAGTGGAAAACACCACGAAATACAACAAATCCGCAACTGATACAAGGTCTTGATCCAAGCGTTCATTGTTGTAATTATAAGAATGGACCTTTTAGCATTTGTCAAGCCGTTAACCGTTTACAGGTTATTCTCACCAACCATTTTAAAACGGATTCGAAAATTTTGAATGAAAATATTATGACTATCAGTATAAAAATATAAAATATTTCCAGTTTGGATTGTTGTTAAATTGCGGATGAACTGTACAGGTTTTTGGGTTTTCTTTTTTTTTTTTTTGGGGGGGGGGGGGGATAATTCCACTAAAGTTACAGTTGTCTATCAAAAGTTATATTTTAGAGTCTCTGACAATCTTGAAAACTTATCAATCTTACTAAAAAGATGAGGGAGGGTTTGTTGTTCTCACATATTTCTTGTATAATAATAACGCTATAGACAATTACAGTGAGTACCCTTCAACTCTTGGTTTACTTTTGCCACGTCCATTGCTTTCTTGAGACCGTCCTAGTAAGCATAATGAGAACATTATTGATAACTTTATTTATTATCTGCCACGAACCTATTCTGTTCTAGTCTCCACTTAATTTCATGCTCATCTTTCAGTTCACTACCAAGATCTCAGGGCTATAGCCACACGTTGTTTGCGTAGCTATATGTTTGTTTTCATTATTTTCTCGGAATTTTTTACATTAAAAAGAAAACCTGTACTGTATAATTCGTACACAAATCTTTACCATGGTTATGATGGTGAAGTAATGATAATAGTAGCATTTAAGATCACATAAAAGTATATTCCTGTTATAACGATAGTGATTACAGGCTAAACTGGTTTTCAAGGTCCTATTTATGAGTATTTGGTACACATAGAAATCGTAAAGAACTGGAAAAAAATAATCTACCGGTTAGTGGCATAAACCCAGTCATATTTTAGTATTTAGTGACAAGTTAGAGTGCAGCGTAGGCATTAGGTGAGAGAACAGCCAAAATGTACCAGTGGAGATACGGAAATTTCGAGCGAACGAACTCTGTCAGAATGAAATGTGAAATTATATAATAACTAGAACATAATTTTTTATAGTTAAAAGAGGTAAAGTTATGCAAGAATGACCATTAAGGTTAAAAAGTCAGATGACGGAAATGACAGAAAGTCATTTGCTATCCTAAACGTTCAAAAATCCAGTGTTTGGCTTGCGTTCTTTATCCTTATGGGTTATTCTTTGTTTTATTGTAATCTTTACATATTGGCCTTCTCTTGGGTTCTCTCTCTGTTCTTCTCTTTTCGGATTGATTGAGTTTTACTATAGCAAATGACTTTCCATCATTTACATATCATTACTGAGTTTATTATTGGCTTTTTATTATACGGCTAGCTCTACTTCCGGTAAAATGCGGTATTCTGATAGGCGGAGACGCTCTGACAAGCAGTCATTACTTTTCCGTAATGGGCCAGTTCTTAAGGGAATTTTAAATTTCCTGGTTTGCATGAGCAAATTTTATAGCTTGTTTTTGCCAATGATTTCGTGCTTTTATTATTTATTTTTCTATTTCGCTGCTTAAAATCATTGAGGAAATACCTTAATCATGTGCAGTTCGTTTTTGGTTAATCCTTTGTAAAACTTAGAATCTCATTTTTTGTCTTCAAGGTATCTGGAAAATTTTCCCGCCAAAACGTGTCGGCCTGTAGGAAAAACGTACTGCACAAAAAAACAACTGTAGCTCAACCACCTGTCATGATAGGTGGGGCAAAAATTATCTAGGAAAATCATAGCTGATAAATTAAAAAGCAATCTGTAGTTTATAACAAATTCTGGTAGTTTTCTTAGGACTTAAATTTATGGGGCACGGTCTCATCTCATCCCCTTCTGGCAACGATCTCAACTTCAACCCAATTTTTATCAAATTACATTGCTCACTTCAATGTTTTCTAGTGCCTCATTTTTAAACCCTTCGATTTGAATGGCCAGTGTATTCATGAGATTGCCAAATGTAACCTCTAAAAAAATACAAAAAAGTGTTTAACAATTCTGGGTACCATTAGTTTGTAACAAAATTGTAATTTGCAATGCAAAGGCCTAAACACAAAAACAAATGTTTCGTGAAACGTACACAAGCCAGAAAAGCCTATAGCTTAGAAGCCGAGATTGAGCAATGGAAAAAATATAAAGGTTAAACTTAACAAATAATACTGCACATTCACAAAATTAAAATTAATTTGTAAGTGAACCCTTAAAAATTGCTTGCTTTATCATTCTTACATTCAATGTTAACACCCACATCAATAGTCCTCCCTCAGAGGTAACATAAACCATGCGTTGATAGGTCAATTGTTTTAACTGTGACTCATTCTTTATACCCATAATCTTATTTACATTCGACTCCAATCTTTAAATACAGGCTGTCAAAATCCACTGCCAATAATTTGATTTGCTATTTTTTTGTCAACATACAGGGAAGAGGCAGATTATAAAATTTACAAGGGGATCTCGCCAACCAAGACAACTAGAAAGCTGCTAGATCGAGGATTCTCTCCCCTGTCCGGCCAGGGGTGTCAGAAAACAAATACAATTACTGACAAATTTGTTGGAACAAAACGTATATACATGTCACTATGCCCCCTTCCCCTTAATCAACGTTGTATTGCAACAAAAAGATGTTTGCATCCTCTCTTGCGAATCCCTTATCATGTTCATGAATACGGAAACAACAAAAAGTGGAACGGGGATTAAATTGACAATGCCACTTTTTCATCCAATAAGAAGGAAAGTTTTTAAATTGCTTCAACTAAATTTGTGAATATTTGTGGGTATAATGCATTAAATGTGGATTTTGAGCAGTGAAGTGGGACGCAACTGATCAAATGAGTCTAAAGATCCGATGCATGATGCAGGCACCCTTTTTTAGCGTATCAAGTATCACATGCATGATTTCTTCTACTGCTGACGAAAAAAACAACAAATATAATCTGAAATTTGTTCCCTGGAGAAAACGTCGAAATCGTACACAGTCAGATACCTCTGATATGCATACTTCTATGATGGGAACATAATCAGTCTGCATATATATATATATATATATATTCTAATTTTATTAGAATATATATACAGGGTAGTTTATTCTAGTCTCTAACTTGTTGTAGCAGTGGATAATAGATTTAAGCAACGTCACCACAACGCTATCTGAAAACTAAAAAACTCTATAATTTTCCCGATTTAATGATCTTTCCAGAGCAGATGTTAATACATTAAGCTTTGTTAATACACAGTGTTATATCTTTTAAAGCCATTGGAACTAGAGGGAATACCCACTAAAAAGTAATAATGCAATTCTTCGTCAACTAAATTTTAAAGACATTATTACAATTTAATTTAGTGTATATTTCGCATGAAAAGGCTCCGTATCTGAGATACTTTATAGACATCTTAAAACTCATGCGTACTCTTTGGGGAAGACAATCGAGATTCTAATCGCACTTCTGATTTAGTGCAATTTAAAAATATACGAAAATTATAATATTTTTTTCCGGTGACGTCAAGATAACGTTAAAAGAGAACATCAGCAAAGAGTGCAGATTTACACATATCGACCACATATCATGGTAATCCTGGTGATTAGCTCCAAAATTTCTAAAACCATACGAGTACTTACGTTGATTCTGCCGTCCTTAGCAACGCATAAAAATTATTGAAAATGACTTCATCCTAACACCTTTAAGTTTTCTACAAGCAAATGCTAAAAGACGTTGGAAGTATGTCGAAAAATTTATATATAAAACCACTATAGTTTTTATACAACATAAACTAGCCAATATTAGGAGGTCCCTCCCTTAGAAGCTAGGCAGAGGAAACCGAATTTGCGCATTTTCAATCCCGAGGCGTTTCTAAATTTATATCCAGCGTCATGTACATAAGCGTACAGAAAAAATTAATATAAACTTACCATGCTCAGATAAACTATTCTGGTACGATGTGTATCGAAAATCGATAGGTTCTGTCTTCTCCTGTGGAACATGAAAATCGTAGAAATATTCTTTTGTTTATTCACGTGACTAAGAACATGATTCATTTAGATTACGCAAATCACTAAATGGTTTTTAAAAGGTAAGAGATACTTTCGACATAACTTTTCTTCCTCGTGATAAGAGATTCTAACTAAACCGTTTAATAAAAAATCATCTCGTAGCCAACTGGCTGAATTACATGATTTGTCTTGTAGAATTAATATATCAGAATATCAAACTAACTTAATTATATTAAAAAACCAAATTTAAAAAGGTATTCTAAGTTAAATATTTACAATAAACTACTTATACATAAAATTTACATTATTTTATATATACAAAATTTAAATATTTAAAAATTTAAAAAATATTTTACAAATAATAGTGTTGAACTGTTAATTATACTTTATAAGACTCGATATTATAAAAGTATCTCTAAATCTCAAATTGTAAATATTCTCAGCTTCTGGTGGTAACAGGTGGTGGAGTTTATGATGTTCATCTTTTAAAATTGATTCAAAAAGTTTATTGCATAGTTCGTCTCTCCTCGTCTGCAAGGACTTTATGCCTGAATGGTCTAAAGTATCTTGGTATGATAGATGTGGATAAATAATACGTAATGATCGTTTTTGAATTCTTTCTATCATAAGTGATAAATATTGCGGTAATCCATGATGAAAGACTTGACATGTGTATTCTAGTATCGACCTTATAGACGACATATAAAAACATGTTAAATCCTCGTTGTCAAGTCCAGACCTCTTAAGTTGTTTCAGTAGGTATATCCATTTCATCGCCTTAGTCGTTATTTTCTCAACGTGGTCGTTCCATTTCAGATCATCAGTCACCGACAATCCAAGAATTGTTGCTTTCTTTACTCGGTTAATGGTTGTTCTGTTAATGGTAATGGGGGTGAAATCGGGCTGATTTCGTTGAAATGTAATCATCATCTCCTTACATTTCGATGGATTAAGCTCAAATTTGTTACGTCGGTACCAAGTTACAATAGAATCTATAACACCTTGTAAATGACTGCCGCTAGAGTGATTGATAATACATTCACTAAAATTGGTATCATCGACATATTTGAACATATCACCTTCGAGCTGATCACATAAAATTAATAAATCATTGATCGTAATCAAAAAAAGCCAAGGGCCAAGTTTTGTTCCCTGCGGGACCCCAGCAGAAACAGGTTTCCAGCTCGAAAAGCAGTTGGAGTTGAGCTTAACTCTTTGAGATCTGCCTCGTAGAAAGTCTACAATCCAGTTAAAAACCGACAATTTGAGACCAATTTTCTGAAGTTTCATACAAAAGTATATTGTGATCTACCAAATCAAATGCCTTACGATAATCCGTTAAGAGTATCCGTACTGATCCATCCTTCTCGTCCACAGCTTCTGTCCATCGATGAATTAGGGAGATTAAAGCTAATGTAGTACTTGATCCAGGTATAAATCCGAATTGATTGGGATCTATGCATGCCAATAATGATGGCTTAAGATTACGGGTGATAACAACTTCCTCTGCGATTTTGCACAGTGAAGGAGTAAGAGAAATAGGTCTAAGATCTCTGTTAATATCTAGCACTCGATTACATTTAGGAATTCGACATACATTTGCAAACGTCCAGACTGAGGGTACAGGACATTCATCAAAGATTGTATTTAGTATTGCTGTTACTGGTGCTGCTAGAAGATCAGCAAACCTCCGAAGAATCCAGTTAGGTATATTATCAGGACCATTAGATTTACTACGTTTAATGTGATTTAAGTATCTGAGCACCTCCTCCTCAGTCAGCACAATTGGAGCGTCATTATCGAGTGCAGAAAGAACAGTATCGGGTAGAGGGGAATAATTTTGCATAGGTTCCAGAAAACTGTTGTTTACCAGGTTACTAAGTGATTGGAAGTCGAGGTTTTGTATATCCTGTTCTAAGCTCGAAAATATATTCTTTTTCTTTGAGCCTGCTGAGTCAATAGGAAGACCACATAAGCGTTTCACTTTTCTCCACCAATCTTTCGGCTTGCTCTGTTTAAGTTCCTTTACCTTGGCTTCATAATACATCCGACACTTTTTCCTGTCCGATTGATTTTATTCCGTAACTTTTTATATAATGTCCGATTATTTTGTGCAAAGGCCTTTTGTCTTTTCCGAATAAGAATTTTTAAATTCTTATTCATCCATGGTTTGTCGTTGGCGTGAACTTTCACTGCTCTCAGTGGCATTAAAGTATTTAAGCCGTAGTCTATGACATTAGTAAAATTACTTAAGTTTTGTTCGCAGGACAAATTTGGAATGACAACAAGATCCCATGGGACTTCACACAAAAATCTTCCAAGGCGGCGTACGCTACTAGATCTTTTATCACGTACATAGATCATTTCTTTACATTGTTTCTCTTTAATCCGGACCATAGGTAGTACAAAAACGGAAAGATGGTCAGACAAACCAAGTGGAGGTGCACTGTAAGATTTATCGTAGAAGCCAGCAAGATTAGTCAAAATTAAATCCAGCGTATTTGTCCCTCTTGTTGGAAAATTTACAATCTGCTTAAGCTGAAAATAGCGGGTGAGGTTTGTATAGGTAATTTATTGAAATCACCAGCAAGAATTAAACCACAATTTGGATATTTTGTTTCTAGTAATTCGAGAGAAGACTGCAGGTAGTTTAGCATAATTGTCTTATTTGCGCTAGGAAGGTGATATAAAACTGCTACTATAAGTTTGGAGAATCTTCTTGGAAGGCGACGTAAATTAACCATGGCCCATAAAACTTCACATTCATGTTCATTTGGTGTATCAGAGAGAATATTAACTGTGTGATTATTTCTCACATAAATATATACCCCTCCATGTCCTTTTCCTTCTCTATCGCGTCGGAAAACTCTGTAGTCTTCAATTTGAATGACGTCGTCTGGAATGTTGCTATTCAGCCATGATTCAGTTATAAAAACAATGTCAAAACTATTGTCTTTCATAACCTGCGCTAGCTCGTCCACCTTTAAAGGCAACGACATAACACTGGATAACATAATAGAGGATACAAAGTAGTAGTGGTGTCGTTCTTTTGTAATCACCATAGTCTGGTCCAAATGTTCATCGCCATTTAGAACAGTCGTTGATATCCTTGGAAGTCGGTTGGGTATACTGGGATGTCCATTAGCGGTCAAGGGGACGGTATGTGTGATGATCTTCTTACAGGAGGAAATGGTGGTAGAGGGTACGATGTGTGCGACGTTCTTCTTGTTAAAGAAGGATTGTTGAACGTCGTCGTAAGTCGTTCAAGATTGAGTCTGCCATTTTCTATTCGCTGCAGCCTTTTGTCAACCGTTTCCAACGTCGTTATCACACCGTGCAGTTTTTGGGAAAAAAGGAAGCTTTTCGAAAAAAGTAAACTTTTCACGCTCTCGTTGGGACCCCTGGGATATTGGAACATGCAAGAAATCGCATGACATTCCTTTCAGACAGAATCCTCTTCTTTTTAGGAATGGACATGGTACTTTAATTTTAGGTATTTTACTTTCACCATCATAATTTTGGTAGGAGTAATCACATTTGTTAGCTTTGATACACCATCCTCTTCCAAACAAATATGGGCACGAGGTGGCACTTTTAGGTGGAAGAGATTGTTTCTGGTCATTTGGACGAGCTGAATTAGGGCGAGCGTTGAAAGAATGAGTTTCATGAGATACTGATCGAAATTCATATACCGGGTCAGATGGTTTCTTGATATCAAGATTATTTGCCGGTTTGATGGATTTTTCAATGTGAATTTCGGCAGGCGGAGCTACTATATTTGGGTCGCACTCGATAAATCATGAAATCGCGTCATGTTACACGCTATTTTCATTCGATGAAAATCAAGTCGACATTACTTTTTCGGACGAATTGTCTTAGTTGCAATTTGTACATGGAAAACGAAAGATGAAATTGAACTTCAAAAGTTGATAACCAGATGAAATAAAACAATTCTTGTTCAAAATATGTGCCATCATGTGAGAATGGTAATAAAACTGAGAAAAGCCCTACAAGCCAAGTGCATAATTGCAATAAAATCTGAAAATCAAGGATGTCTTTAAGCCTGCGAAATTTTAAAAGAACAGACTGATTATTCCTGATCAGATATAAATCATACATAACACTTATTAGGTAGTTCTGATTCGTTTCGCTTCATTTCTAGTGCGAGGAAACTGGCAAGAAGCTAGGTTAATAGAAAAGTTTCTGATCACCTACAGGGCACAACATGCTCTGCTTTGAAATTCACATCGTTTGCTCAAATTAACTTTATTTCGAACTTTTTTTTAAATTTTCGAATGTCCTACGTAAGCTAAAAGAAGGAATCCATATTCAGATACTTAAACCAGAACTCAAAAAGCAATTGAATGATTTTTCAATCCTGGAATGTAACAGTTGTTTATTTTAGCTGTTTCATCCAAATTTGCAAAGTGTTAAGGATTCAACATATTTGGGATATTTAGATCCTCGAGAGAAAATTTGTCCCCTCGCCCACCGCGCGAAGCGCGGTGCGAGGGTACTAATCTCGACGTGCGTGGAGTCCTTTTACACGCATGGTGACTAGGGTGAAAAATTCTATGTTTATTTATATGTAGGTTTCTATCCACGGATTCCGGTCACTCAAGAATGCCGTGTGCCAGCATGGGGACTGGTATGTTGTTGACCAAACCTTACTTAGGTTACTTAGATCCGTATCGAAGCAAATCGATTTGGTCTCGTTATTTTTTCCCTTGTATGGATATCTCGCAAGTTGTTTACATCATTTGAACACTAAAGCCAGTAAATGATTTAAAACCGGCAAACGAAATGGCTTTCTCCGTGCTTACGGCTGGTTTCACTTTTGCAGGACATCTTGATTATTGGACAATTTATGACTTGAAAGAACAGTTCTAAAACTCATTGCCAACTGTTAACATTCAGGAGCAACGCTTTGACTTCGTTCTTTCTCATGAATATGAACAAAGACGTTACGGGAACTCGCTCGTTGCCGGGATATGTGCTAAGCGACTGAGTGTAGACGATATTCCTCGCTGTAGTTGAATCGACCTTGAGACTTTTCACGTTCTGGTAATCACTTAGCTGAGCTACACAATCACAGGTACGTCTGAATCAAGTAGCTGAAACATGCTGAAAAGCTACTTCTATTTGGAGATCATACTAGCCTTCGGCGAAAATGTTGTCCGCTTCAGTCTTTCTCACTTCTCGGGTGGCTTTTGGATGATTACCTTTACCTTGTTCGACCGGTAATGCTTTCATCAGGATAAGTTTTATCTTTTTGACAATTTTGAAAAATTATCAATGTTGCTTGGACTCTCGAGAGATATATTCGAAGAGTGGGCGAGGGGTTGTTGCGTGCACGTACTTCTAGCATTATATATCTTCTTAGGGGAAAATTTCAGCTTCAGGGACATTTTTACCGTTAAAGGTGGCTATTTTGGCCTCTGATCACGCGACAAAGAACTCGAATGTAGTTACTGGAAGTGACGTCCATTCACTGTGACGTTAAAACTGCTCCAAGAGATTTACATAAGGTATAGGAGTCAAACTGTTAAATCTGTTTTGTTTTTTTGGGTTGTTTTTTTTCACGATTTTATGGTTTGGATTCGGTTAAGAGTATACCGTTGCATAATTCACAATGTCCTCTAACTTCCCAAACGCAGACGACAGCCATAAACACTCGGATATGAATTTCATTTGTGGATGCGCGATGGAAATCGAAGACGACGCAAACAAGTCTTGCACAAATGCTTTCATAAATGAAGATGAATTGTTTGCCAAGCACTGCGAACACAAGCCAATGGCCGATGTAGATTGGATTGTGGAGTATAATTAGGAAAGATGAGTAAGACCCAAAGAAAATAAATTACAAATGTTACAAATTCGCTTAGAATGATACGATAAGGTGAAAAACTGGTATGCTTAACAGCATGCGTAATTGATTTTTTACTGTTTAATAGCTATTGGAGCATTTTCAAAATTTGTATACTGTAGATGGATTCTTGGGTTTAAGTCGGCCTTTCGCTAACAAGTGTAAGTGTAGTGACTGCAGCACAGAACTGCTTCAGAATGCCAGTGTCCGTGTTGCAAGAACATCGATTCTTGTGTTGAAACAGTCAACAACAATCAAGTTCTCCCCGAAGTCGAATCTGTCCCAGGCTGCGTCACATGAACAAACCAACTGTTACTAAAGCTGGTCATTCTATCGTCGCTTATCTCTTTTACAACAAGATTATCTTTTCAAAATCCTGGCTACATCCAAGGCCAGAAAACTAGAAATAAGTGCACGCAACAAACCCTCGCCCACCCTTCCATTATATCTCTCGAGAATCTGAGTAAAGGTGATGTTACACGGGACGATTTTTAACGACGATTTTTAATGCAACAATGTTGCACAAAAAATCAATGAGTGTAACATGGCGTTTGCGAGCGATTTTTAAAGCAACAATGATTGCGGCAACATGTTGCATAACTTTGAATTAACTTCAAATGCTCGTAACATTGTTGCGTAGATTCCTGTACAGTTGATTCGTGTAACAGCAGAGAAGACGATTTTTATCACAACAATCTCCCAGAGTCCCTTGTATTATTAGTTGCATTTACCAGGAAAAACAGCCAGTAAATGCAGGAATTTAAAATTATGGTAAACGCTTCGATGCTGAAGGAAGTATAGCATTAAAAGGAAAATAAAACAAGGTCACAATGGAGGTTTTACAATCCTTTTTTCCTTCTTGAAACCAGTCTTGTTACGTGCATGGTCAAAATCTGACGAATGGAGTGGTTCAGGCTTTCTCTTTATCCAAGCTATTGTTCAGATTTCCCTTTGACGTTCTTTCGGTTCGTCCTCATCTAAACTCCAATATCAGCAACATTTTAATAAACTTTTACCTGTGAAGCATTATTCCTATTAAGTTTATTTGTTTTGGTCGTGTAAAGCGAAACTACGCCGCAGCCTGGGAGGTAGATGTTGCGTAACTTCAATTCAGAAAAATCGTTCAGTGTAACACCGCCGTTGTGTAACATGTTGCACAAAAAATTGTCTCGTTTGCTATGCCACGATTATCGTGCAACATTGTTGCGTTAAAAGTCGTCGTTAAAAATCGTCCCGTGTAACATCACTTTAAGACTGATAATTTTTCAAAATTGTCAGAGACAAATCGTCCTTACTATAACTAGAAGAGTGAGTGCAATAAAAAAAATCCAAACAGAATTTGGCCGCAAATTAACAATCTAAACTGGAAATTATTTTATATTTAAACTGCTTATTGTCATATTTACGTTTAAAATTTTAATTCTGCTTTATTAAAACAAAAAGTTTCGTGAGAATAACGTTCAACGGCTTAACAAATGGTAAGATATTCATGCTACAATTAAATAATCAAACAATGAATTACAAGATCAATGCTCTGAATTAGTTGCGGGCTTATGGTAATTCGTGTCGTTTTCCAATTAGATTTCTCACTCATTTTGCCTTAAAGGTTTTTTTATTAGATGACTAGACTTCCCATCTTAAATGTGGAGCATTCTCATAGGTTATCAATCGGGTTCCAGCATTACGGACAGCTCATGGTTGAATGTTTTTTTGACATTTTTTTGACTTAAAAAATTGATAAATTACACCTAATCTCAAAGTTGGTTACAAATGTCTTTAAGATGTGCTATGATAAGGATTTATGTTAAATATTCATCCGGAGGTACAAGACTTTGGTGACGAAGATGAAACGAATTACGAAACCGACGAAGTAAACAAAGAAAACATGAACGAATTCTGCATTTTTATAGCTCACCAAAAATTGGCGGGGGGATAAATTCATTTTCTCAATAGTGAACTGCTTCCCAATTTTTTGTATTATTCATTTCACACTATTTTTTTGCAATCTTACGGTATTTACATCCAGCAAGACGCAGGGACCATATTTCCAGACAAAAACCACGATGCAAAGAATGGCCAGGTTTATACCTTTAATACCAAGAAACGTGGGACAACAGTAGGTTTATTACAGGGGTTGCGCTTGGAATTCTCAGACGAAGGGGCTAACGTTCCCGGCACAGGGTTTAAACAAGAGGAGGCAGAACCACGCCATCTATACGATTTTTTATTTGAAGGTCGAAAACATGTTTTTTTTTCGAAAAAAATAATCGCAACAACCCAGGAGAAACAGTGTTAATTTTTAGATTTGCGACGTCAAGAGAAGAGTCTATTATCTTTCTTGACTAAATCAATAACAAATACTCATAGTTTGAACTAAATATAAGTGTGTTATCATCAGTGACAATTCCCCGACGAATTGTTAATTTTTTTTCCAATAGTGGGGCTAAAGCCGCATTCACACTATCGGCCTAGGCTTGACCAGGGTCTGGCTTATGCCAGACCTAGGTATAAGTGGATTTGTTCACACTTCAAACTATACTCTGAAGCCAAACTGAATAGGCTCACATTAGCCTAGAAGGGCCAGCAGTTAGACAAACAACAGAATCTAAACACCTTTTAACAATCGCAGACTCACCAATTTCCCCAGGATTTTGCGGTTGTAAACCAGTGAAGGACGCTTCGCTGGTAGTGGTCGAAAGTGGCTGAAAGCCAGAAAAGGGGGTATCTTCAGAGACGTTTAAAAATCATGTCGCCCAAGCGTCAAGTTGTCGCGGGTGTCACGTTGGAGTTACTCTTCAAATGGAGTTGTTCTCGGGGCTGCCTCAGTCATCGTTCGCAACAGATCTTCAATAACTGGTAGGCAGTTCGCGGCAAGGTAAAGGTAAAGTACTTTTAAATATACTGGATAACCCTATCAGCCACCTGAGCTGTTCTTCCTAGAGGTCCAATAAGGGCCACCCCTCATGGGTCCAAAGGTAAAGGAGGAAACCAGAGTATCCGGAGAAAACCTGCGATGCTTGGTAGATTAAAACTGGACAACGCCTTTCTCACATTGGACCAAGGTAACTTTAACCAGATAACTACACAGAGCCGCAATCGAACCCTAGTCACAGTGGTGAGAGACATGTGCACTATCGCAGTAAGTATTGATGGTATTCTTTTCCACAGTAGTGTTCCAAATTTCCAGAAAACGCGAACACCAGTACCAACACCAAATGTGTGTGGAAGAGGAGCCGCTTACAAGATAAGCTGTTCTGATTGCTATACCAGGTTCAAAGGTGAAACAAATCGGAATCTGTGTATTCCAATAAAAGAATACCAGAGATGCTTAATTTCTGAACACAGAACTAACAACGTAGTTGTCCATTTCATGCAAATTGAGCATAAGATCGACTGGAACAATGGAACCTGTTTGGCCAACAGAACAAATTATTTTGGATGCATTTTTCTGGAAAGTTGGTACCCCTAATGTGGAGAAGATTAGCATTAATATTGGAAAGGGTTACTCCAACAGGAAGACCACGCCACATAATCTTTTAATATCTATGAAGATGGTTTGATGGTCTCCTTGTAGGAGACCGAAACGTCAGAAAAGCAAACAGTTTTTTAAGTTTTAAATTTCAAAATCTGAGCAGACTAGAACTCAATAAGAACTTGGTAAGCAAATGGACCATGTAATTTTTACTTTCACGTTTTAATCGCAACCTAGAATACTTACAATAATAAAAAAACTATTGTTATAACTTCCCTATATACCATTATCATACTTTATCATAAATTGTCTTTAAAGTCTAAGGGTTCATTTGTATTAATTAATTCCAATCTCTACTCCTATCTAATTCAAATTCATTCTTAGGACTGTCAGAACTTAGAACTGTCAGAACTATCAGTCTTCCAAAAATCCTGAAGAAGTAAGGCTGTGCACTTCCGAAATATGTCGCAAAATAAAATAAAAACAGACTGAAATGCGTTTTATTGATGACTAAAAATTTCCAGTAATTAACTGATTCAGCGGTTTTCGCAACAGTTCGATTTAGCCTCGCTTATATGCACAGTAGCTGGTTTAGGTTGACAGCAAAGACCTGTGTGTATAGCATCAAGTATGGTAAAACAAAGAATGAAAGAAGCGTATCTCGTCAACTAATTTTTTGTTTGATGTTTGCAGCATTGGTTGTCATGCAACTTTCTTTTCATTGAGCTACTTACCTTTAACATGCTTTTAATATAGGAAAGACGCTCCAAAATCTAAATAATAATGACAATTCATTATACATTTAAGTTTATCAGTTCTTTGAAGTGTAAGAGAGAAGAGAAAAGTATTAGAGTAAAAAGTTCTGATTTCAATTTAATTCCCATTTAGTATATAACAATATAGCACAGGGCAGAAAACTTTCACCAACCGAACATCTGCAGCTTTCGAGCTACAGCTCTGTTCTGAAAAGAAGTGACAGGACCCCGAGAGAGTTACCAAAAAATTTTATATTAAGTCCCCCAGGCTTATTCACTTCAAGCGCGTTTGAGGGGGAGGCTTAATAGAGGCGGGAGACGTTAATCTACACGGAAGGCTTATTTTACTTCTCCAAACGCTTGTAGATGAACAGTTGTCAAGATCAAGAATCAGTTGGACATTTATCTATAGAACTTTAGTTCCCATTGTGCAAATTTCTATCTTGTGAAGGTTTTAGCTTAGAATTTTTACTGACGGAAATGAGCATTCTAGAGGACGGACTTGTGGCTCCAAGCGGCCATATCACTTCTTCAAACAACCAGAAAATGGTATCTATACTACATAAGAAACTAGAGCAAGAGTAGTGCATGTGAATTCGTACCCGGATTGATATGGTAAAATACATTAATAATTCTGTCTGTTGTTTACTGTACTGGGTGTGAGTGAAAAGGGGAATGGAGAGCAAGGGAGGATTAATAAGTTTCTTGCTCTAACTAGGAGGGTTTATTAGGAGGGCTTAATAGAGGATTCGCAGTATTTAAAATTATTTCTAGATGCCTCACATTAAGGGCAAGAAATTTCGGCTAAAAAAATCTCGGATAGATTGATTCGGGCGCCAAATTTTCAGGCTCGTGCTTTTCTCATTTTTGACAAAATTTCAGTCAATAACGAAAGAATGTTTATTTGAATCGCATGTAAGTTTGGACAAACGCTAACGCAGCAAATGAGCGTTGATTTAACAATAGTTGTAACACAAAATATGGCAACTAATGTAAAATGTGACGTCTAACTTAAATTTGAATACTGTTACACGATGTATATTAGCCGTTTTTAAAAATAAAAACCAAAAGTTCAATACTTAAAGAAAACGTTTTTGATGAAACATGGTCAGCACTAAACAGCAGCATGACAGATTAAATGTTGCATCATTAATAAGATCATTAAAAAGGTCCTCTGGCTCAAGGTTAACATGAATTACTTCTTGAATTCCGGCCAACTCCGGCTCTCTCTTAACAGTCTCGGGCTCATTTTGCAAATGATTGTCCTTGACAATTAGCCATAGTGCATGGATTCTACGGCTTCAACATGTAGAACTTCGTAGTAACTTTGATTGCAAATACATCAAACATTTTGTCTACTTGTTTGGCGATTTCTCTTTCACACCATTCCCCAAATTATGGACAAACAGTGAAAGTCACACCATCAATTCTCTGTCTTTTCTGAAAGTGGAGACCATTTTTTATATTTTGAAATGTGTACACTTTCATGTTGCATTCAAATATTAAACAGCAATTGAGAATAGCATTACATGTAACTTTTACAAGTTTGTCATATTTGAAGAACAGTTGCGCTTTATGACGCTCAAACCATCTCGTACCCTAAACATTTCTGACACCTAAAATTTTTGGACAACTACTAGTCCGAAATTTTTTGCAGTTAATGTATCTCGCTTTTTAACTTTTTGCAAGGGGGCCCTGAAACATTTAGATATTTCGAGCTGATAATCTAATTGATAAATATGTTTTTATGTTAATCGTTGAAATTAATATTGAAAATATATTGAAATTATATGATATTAACTGATTATTATTAAGTAGGGTTAATGTTAGTAACCTTTCATTATATCGATCCATCTTCAAAAATTTCATTTATCTTTGCTGAAACTGATTCTTATTCCATCGTTGTGATTAATCTCGCGATTGATATCTTCTGACTTCGAATCACGCCCAACGTACGATACCTTTACATACCTACCCCTCTCCCACTAGGCTTAAAACCTTTCATTGAAAATCTAACCAATCCCGTGGAAGTGACTGAATAATCCCTTACCCTTCATTTTTAACAATTTTCCTCATTTTTCCCCTCAAGGATTCCAATGTCTTTCCCATGCAGGTGCTTTAAATGTTCGTCTTTTTTGTAACATGTTTACAGGAATTTGTCCAAGATTTCCGATTGAACCCCATAACGGAAGGTCATCAATGGTTATAGCCTTACCACATCTAATTTCCTTTTTGCCGACCCTTCTTCAGAATCACGGTCCACAATGCATTCAAATGCACAGCAAGCCTAAAATTTTAAAACATGTAAGTTCATTAAGTTATCATCTGATTATCTAGATCAGCGCATGTAACAGTATAACATGTTATACAGGAGGTGACACATCATTCCTTTGTTTTGTTCTGAAACTCCATACACAAATTATAAAAATAAAAACGCGTTCCAGCAGTTATTCTAAATTTTTATTAATATAAGATCATATTGAAGTGTACGTCGTTTGACTCAAGTCTCGAGAAGTTTCGAATTCGTCGTTGTACCGATACTGAATTACTGATTATCAGAAGTGAGAAGTATCGTATAAATTAACAGAATATTAGTAAATACCAACCCAAGATCCAGTATTTCGAAATTGCTGGAAAGATTACTAAATTTTATCGTATTTCAGATATAGACTTGCTCATTTAACGAAACCTAGATAATTTTATTTGCGTTGATACATTCATTGAGGCTTACATTTAGATTTCGATGCTAATACTGCCTCAGATTCCCATAGTAGGGATATTACGAAGCTAGAGGGGAAACGTGAATGATGGAATGGGATGCTATGAAAATCTTGGAAGTTCCAGCAGGAGGTTGTGTGCGATTTTATTGCATGTAATTAAAACTTGTTACTTGAATAGGCCGATTGTTTAGAATCTTGACCAATGGTTCATAGTGAAATATTGTATTCGGCAAATGAACCATACAATGATCCAAAGTGCCATGCGGAGAATTACTGCCATCATTCTTTTACGCGTATAATATGGTTTCAAGACAAGAGTTAATTCATTTCTATATAGCTTTATCGTTAACTAATATTGACGACCTGCAGTAATCAAACAGCATCTCGTTACCATTTCAAAGTTCTTTTGTAAAATTTCAAGCTTCTGCTTAAATGATTTCTCTTCCATCTTTTTCCTTGGCTTTCCTGTGCACAAGCCTGAAAGTTGAAATTTGTCATAGCTCGGGCGAACCCAGCTTCAAACATAAGTTGCTGAATTTACATTCAGCAACCAGAGTACGTATATGTTCGAAATTATTAATCGACTATAGCTGCTAAGCAACCCAGTTGTGGTACAAACCTTACATGTGTAATGTATGACCCTTGGTCTTCGGTTAAAGTTTTATCAGTACTACTTTACTGTACTTCCTTTCATGATTGCACCTTTAAATTCTGTAACATCGTAAAAATACGTTATTTCTCACTGGTTTTGTTCGTGATACAAACCATAATTGACGCTTGACTATGTCAATAAAAAGAGAATCATTAATGCAAATTACTAGGATTTTCGCATTATGTTCAAAGATATTAGAGGACTTCGTTTCCACGTCAACAATGTTAGACAACTTGCGACGGTCTCGTGAAACCATTGTTTTAGAGAGCATATTATATTAGATAATATGCCTGGTGTTTGCAGACTTTAACGTACTGCGTGTTTCATCCTTTATCTCGACAACCAAGCAATTCGACGATTTAATTAACATCGCAATTGACACGAAATAAAAATTTTTTTCCTTGTCAAATGCAGGACGGTATACAACAGCTATATGATAATAACCAAAGGCAGCAGTCAAGAACATCATGTTCGAAGTTTATGAATCACAGGGATTTTAAGTTAATTCAAGGAATCAATTCTGTTTCCATCGTTACATCATTTTAAGAGTTGGAATATTTTACAAACCTGCAATTTGAAGTGGCACAAGAATTAAACGAGTCACTTGTTCTAATTCAGGCTACTTTAAATCTCTATGTAATTAATTTACGAGTTCTACTGACCGCATTCGAAAAAGTACATTTTGAATTCAGTCTGTGTTATTTGCTTCATACCAACGATGGGCATTAACTGACAACAGCAAATAACAATCTTACACAGCTCATGTTGCATGATTAATTCGATCGGGATATGTTGTTGGCTTACGAAAAATTATTCTACTTGCTGAGTACTGTCCAGTGGAGCACAAAGGTACTCCTAGGGTATACATGAAAGGTCGTCTGACATATTTTAAGAAGCAAAGTACAACCTCCACCTCTAGATTCCCCATATTAATCGAGAGTATACATCCGTTTCCCGACAGGATGTCTTCCTCAGCAAGTAAAATTCTCTGGCGTTGATTATAGCTAGCTAGCGTAAAACGATACAAGACTGAAAGAGTTAAAACTGTTTTCTGTTGGAAAGATTTTGATATTTGTCACAATAAACGCCTTTGTTTTAGACGTGTCGCTGAGTAAATCTGCAAGTCTACAAAATTTCCCTTCTGTTCTATTTGGGTTTCGTTAGACGTATATCTGACTGGCTCGAATATTCGGACAAAATTATACAATGGGATGACTACATCTTTGCTCTGATATATATACTCCACAAATAGTGCGATACATTTTTTAATGTTGTTAGTTAGTTATCCGACTAAGTTGCTTTATTTAACCGCCCGGTTTGTACAGATACATCACTTGTCTTTTCATGGAGCAGTTTTACTGAGGGTGTTATATCAGTTGTACTGCCCTTACAAAAATTTCACATGCCGTTTCACATAAAGTAAATGGTTTGAACCTGGGAGAATCGTGACATGTTTGAGGAAGTTGATCGTCCAGGTTAGTGTAGTCTTGAGAAAGACTGTTGGTTGAAGTGACTGACGTTTCGACAGCCTTAGCGGCGGTCATTTTTGACTCTGAAGATGACCGTCGCTAAGGTTGTCGAAACGTCAGTCACTTCAACCAACAGTCTTTTACAAGACTACACTAACCTGGACGATCAACTTCCTCAAACATGTCAAGATTCTCCAAGGTTCAAACCATTTACTTTATTTTGGGATTCCTTGCGAGTATACTCAGTTTGACACTCCTTCGAAAGTTAGTTTTACTTTGGTGATATTTGGGTAGATGAATTCTTCGCTATTTTTCCTTGTTGTATTCGTGAACAATAGAACGATGGCTTTCATAGACTTGCGAGGAATATTAATATTTTCATTAATTAAAGTGGATGCTGAAGCCCAGACAGTTGTTTTCATAAGAGTTACATGTTCATAAGACAGAGAGCGACCAGAACCATATAGTGATGAAACGCTGTTGGTAATTTCTTGGTTTTCAATAGTTTCATATTCCAATTCAAGGTTTTCTAGACGATAGCTTCCAAGTGTTTGACCTGCTTGCACAACCAAGATTTCATCCGATTGGGGTAAAGTGATTATGTACCTAAAATTATTATTCATTTGAAATGGTGCATACAAACCGTGGTCACTGATAATCTTATCTAAACAGATTTTCTGCTTTGTTCCAAAAATATCAAACATTAACTTTTCAGAAACCTTTGTGGTGTTTCCACTTGTTGCTCCAGATTCGTCTTTGTTAATAAGCTTTCTTAGGTTCTCGGATGCAATACCGAATCCAATCATTTTGTCTCTTTGCGAATTCGACTTATAAAGGTCCTTGTAGACACCATAAAGACTTTCGCCATTATTATCGTACACTGTTTCGCCCGATAGCCTAATTTTCAATTGTTTTTGAAGAAGCCTCGAGAGATTGTTTAGAAAATAGGTTTTAGTGTTACTGATTTTCAAATCGAAAAGTAGGTGCATTGAACCAGGAACCAAACAACTATTCGGTTTTAGTTTAGGGATATTGATATATAGTTCCTCTCCTGGTGAGGCTTTATTATGGTCCATAGTTACTACATGTCTCATTCTTTTGCCTTTTATTGAAGTCATTTGGCTCCTTCGAAATTCTGGTGTCAATTGACTCTCTGTTCTATTCATTAGTATATGTTAATACACATTTTAATTTTTTTCCTTCGCTCTTTGTATTGGTCGTAAATGAACCAAGCAAAAGCCAGTGCCAATATCCATATATTATTGGATAAATATGCCAACCCTTTAGCACCCCATGACATTGCTTGGGCGACGATATTTAATAATGGCGCCAATAATGTTCCCAGTTTTTTACCAAGATTATAGAAAGCCTTAGCAAACTTTCCAGTAGCTTGTACACCTTTAACTATAGCCTTCCGAGTGCCAATAATAATTGTTGTTATAATACCAGCGACGGAGATTGCCAAAGTGCTTACACCTACTAAATTCTCTTTAGCCCACTCTTTAAACTTTTGTAGTCTACTTATGTGTTCCTCCTGTTGATACCTGGTTTCTTCAAGCACTTTTGCCGTCTAGTTAATTCCCTGGCTTCATTTAATCCATCAATTCTTATTTGTAATTCTTCCCTAAGCTCTTGATTTGATGTTTGGTCGAGTTCTCTTTCAGTGTATCCAATTGTCTCTGATATATAGTCAATTTGTTTTTGTAAAGAGCATTCAGGTTCAATACGAGACTTTGGATCAGATATTGCATTACGTTTAGGAAATAACATATCTCTAAGCAACTCATTTTCCTTTTGTGTGAGACCACGTATTACTTCAGTGTTAATATTACCATTTTCATCCTCCCATTCTAATTGAGAAGTTTCAATGTTAACCACAGGCATGGATTTTCTTATTTGGGCTCTTTCTGCTTGACTTTCTGTAAAATTTCTGAACATATATTTGAACTCGTTAACTGCATCTATGTTTGTTTCAGTATTTAGTATTAAATCGTTACCTCTTCTGATAAGCACTCTTTGGCTTACCTGTTTTTCCTTTTGTTAATGTGGGCCTAAACGTGACATCATTTTCGCTATTAAGTGATATTCTGTTTCTTAATTTGATGATCTTCCACACTATTGTCAAAATTAAAAGAGTCGTTATTTGTAGTTCTTCTGATATACTGTTTTACTAGAAATAATGGATTATCATTCAGACTTGATATATTACCGAAATCAACACCAGGAAGATTAATTACTTGTGTGTTGTTTGGATTTTTTATGGTTACTGTTCCACTGTCATTATCTGTGAAAGACGTTTCCGCTTGTATTTGACTTTTCAGTTTATCAATATAACTTATCCTAATTTTGACGTTGCCTAATCTATCATTATCATTATCTCCAGAACCTAATAAATCTAAACGTTCTTGTGATAGGTCGTCATATTCATTATCTAACTGCTCATCATTCATCTTATCGTATTCAGGGTATTTTTCATCCATATTTTCCATCTCATAATCATCGAATCCTCCTTCGGCCATTTGTATATATTACTCTATATTTTGTATATCACTCTCAGGAATCCAACTATTATGTTTACTACCATAATCTAACCATTTAACAAGAACCATTTTTTTACTTTTTACGTTTTTTCTTTTTAGCATTTTTTCAACTTTATAGACATCGTCCTTTTTATCAACACTTGACAACTCCTCTTCATAGAATTTCCCGATAATTGGTTCACCTTCTAGATCCTCTATTTCATAAACAGTTGGGTCACCGCGAATAACCTTAGTGATTTTAAACAGTTCTTCTGTAAAATTGGCTTCATAACCTTTTGTGAATATGCTTTTATACTTGTGTATCCTAACTATATGACCAATTTTAAACTTAGCTAATGGTAAGTCTCCATACAAATGACCATACAGTGTTGTCCAAACTTCGTCCTCATTATTTTTATTTAAATCTTTTGGTTTCATTAAAATAGTGCTATGCTTGGTATTATTATAATTATAAACTAACTGATCCAAAACATCAATCCAGTTATATGTCCCTTTACTGTAAAAGTACTTCCACATAGTAGTTTTAAGTGTCCTATTGAATCTTTCCACAACACCAGCCTTTTTATCGCTATTAGTGTAGAAATATTTTATATCATGTTTTTCTAATAAAGACTTTACACCGACATAATTCTTTTCCATCACTAAATTGTGCTAATGTAGGATAATCACCAAATGTGTCTTTAAACTGTCTCAATAATTCTGTGACAGCTTTTGCCATGTTATTAGTATCTTTTCTATAAACTGGTACAGGAAATAAATATCTACTAAGGATTTTGATAGCTGTTAGTATCCAATAATAGTCTTTATTTTGGTTTTTATGTGAACCCATATCAACGAGATCCATCTGTATCTGCTCACCAAGATAGTTAACTTTAGTTTGTCTGAATTTATGTTTTCTAACAATTGGCTTGTATCTGGTATAAGTGTCTTGTGATTTCAACCATGATTTAACTTGGTTTCTAGTAACAGGGATACCTTCATCTAATGCTTTTTGATATAATCTTTCAGCTGATTGGTAACCAGTTTTAAGATTGTAATATCTCGTAGCCCTTCTTCTAATTCAATATCCATATATTCTACATTATATAATAACCCGCGGGTTCGATCCCCGTCTGGGGCTCAGAAATCATTTTCTGAGTATCGAGCTTGAAGATCGTTCATCTACCACATTCCTTAATGATAAATCAATGACTAAATACCTTTATTCTAACAAGAGTCATAATCTTTCCCTTAATAATAAATCTGAAGTTAAAAATAATGCTTTCCCAAAAATATTGAAAATAGGTGGGACAGTTCAGGAATTACCAAAGGGTAGAAGACATGTGAGTTTTTACGGAAAGGAATACTATTGGGATAATTTTCCTGTTGAATATACATTACCTTACCTAATAAATAAATTCAAAGTATATGTAAATAACACAGACTATTTCATGAGTAATCTTCCTCCACTAAATATAACAACTAAAAACAATGCTAAGCGGAATCTTAAAGAGCCTTATTTTCAATCTTTAGTAGGAACATGGATAGCAACTTATGCATCAGGCATATCTGCAGAGCACTTAAACTTTCAAACCAGAAGTCCCTAAACAAATTACATCACTTATGAGATTTCATTTATACCTTAAAGTTAGAAGAATAATGCGAGAATTTGAAACAATACCAGAAAATGGAATTCAGTACATAATGAATAAATATAAGGCTAATTTTCTAAACGATCATACACCTAAGTGGACATGGCAAGAAGTTTCGGGTTATAAGAATGAACATTTAGGACAAGACGTTGTGGATACGAGTAAATTTACAAAACTTTATGGACCTGGTGCTGGTTTTATCCGTGATTTACAAAATGACTACAAGAAATTTATTCCAAAGAAGTCAGATGGATCGACATCTCAAGGAACCGAACTACTTAATCAATCGAGGCATACATTTATAGTGTACTTGGTGCTCAAGCTAGGACAAAACAGAGTATTTACGGGTCTAGAGCATCAGCCTTAGAGACACAAAACGTTTTTAGACAGATCGTAGAAGATTCTATTAGAAACTATGAAACATCAACATGGATAAACAATATGAATCAGGCAGTTACATCAACTAATGTGGTTCTTAATATGGCCATTAATCCAACTCTATGGTTGATACCTAGAAATCTAATTATATTAGAAAAGCCAACAGTAGGATATAACAACAAGCTAAAAGTATCAGACGAAAGTATGATTTTCGGATTAAACAAAAATGTTAATTATTTTGGAACGACAAATAATAAACCAAAAAAGTTACATCTGTATGAAGCGCAAACACATCATCTAGATACTTTGGATAAAAAATGCAAAATAATAAGGTCAAACAAGTTAGTGACAGTAAAAAAGAACCTACTAAAAACGATGACCACAATACTGAATTAATTACAATATTAACCATATCGGGAATAACAACGTATTTAATAACAAAATATATTATATAATATATAAATGAGTTTGTTTTATGGCTATGAAGACAAAACAAAAAAGGAAATAGATGAATTGAAGACAGGTGTTGATAAAAAACTTTCTTTATCTGGTGGTAAAATGGAAGGTGATATCGACATGTCATTATGGAGAATAAAAAACATTCCAGCACCAATTTATGATTACGACGCAATTTCTAAAGCTGTTCTAGAACATACTTAGTAGATTATAAAAAAATAGTCGATTATAGAAAAAGTTTAAGTGAAACATTGATGTGGAAATACTGCAATAAAATATGTAAGGAGTATTTACAGTTTTGATAGAGGCTCAAATAATAATGAGTTAGTATTTGACACTACAACCAGGAAAGTTTCTAAAACTATCGATCAGGGTCTAAAAGAAAATGACGCAGTTCAAAACACATCTATTGTTTCAACCATTTAGTGGGGCAAAAGATATAGTAAATGTTTTGATAGTATATAGGATTAAAGCTTATGACGCGAATAATTACAGGGTTCATAATGGTTTGTTTGGTCACGATTAAAGGGGTTACGATAAATTTGTTTCTTTCGGTCCATCTGGTGATTTAATTATTTCAGGGACAACAAATGATTACATTGTTATTGGTAGTAATTCTGTTCTAAGAAGACAACCATTATCTCCATATAAATATAAAGCAAATGCTGGAGTAATAAATAAATGGGTTTGTTTATCGATACATTGGGACAACCATACAACACCAGCAGGAAATCATAGTTCAGTTTATTGTAATGGACAAAAGCTTGCTAATTTTCAAAGCATAACTTCACTCGGTTCAACACAGATGACATTTGGTGATATTAATACAAGTGGTATTGGTCCTTTTAAGGGTGATATTTCTTTTTTCGCCGTGTATAAAGATAAAATAATAGCTGAAAATGATATTCTACTTCATCATAATGTACTTTGCAATTGGTTTAATATTGATAAGGTTGATTTTAATTTTTAATGTATGTTATAATATATGACAAGGAAGACTGTTGATTTCAACCATATCAGCAAAAATTTATCTGAGAATGAAGTAACCAAACTGAAACAATGGTATTCATAATACCATAAGCTTTACACCTGCTACAAATGGAAGTACAAGAAACTGAAGAAAATAAATCTGAGTTTAAATATGGTAAGTCTAGGCTTAACAGTATCCGGTACTATAGCTGGTGGTATCACTTTGAATCCTATTATTTTAGGATGTATTAGCGGTCCAGGTATTTTAATCCAAGGATATTTATCAAAAAGTAATATCAAAACTAAAACAGATATATGTAGATTCGCTTACACATCATATCAAAAAATTCTGACACAGTTGAAATCATATTTGCGTGGTGTGACATGCGATGAAGTGGTGTTACTGAGTTATCTAAAAATAAGAGATGATATTGTTACTGATTTATGCCCACCTATTAATGGAATGTCTAAAAATATGATAAAATATATGGTACTAATATATGGAATCAATGGAGTTAGACAATCTAGATAATACAAGAAGAGAAGAAGAAGAGGAAGTAGAAGAGGAGACAGATTTCGGTGGTGGATCAGATGAAAATGACTGGTTAGATAATCTAGATTGGTTATCAAACCGAGGCAGACATGTTAAAAATTTAGGTCCATTAAAAAAGTTATTTGGAGAACGTGTAAATGAAGCCAGGAATATAGGTTTCTTTATCGAAGACGTTCTATTAATGGAGAAAGAATGTACCAATCCGAGATTTATTAATTATCTAATGGAAAAACAAGATTTCTCTATTGAAAAAACAATAAGCGTATCTGGGCTTGTATCAAATTACGAAATTGAATATTATGGAGAGCCTTTTTTTAATGAAAATGATGTAAGAGTCCGTCCCATCAGAAGATTTAAGACAACCGACGGAGAAATAGGTGATCTAAACAAATCAGAACAAATAGTCAGAGATATACGATACCATTATTTTAATTGGAAAAAATTAGAACTAGATAGAATGTTAAAACGGTCAGGAATAGTAACAGTAAAAATTAGAACTAGATAGAATTTTAAAACGGTCAGGAATAGCAACAGTTACTCTAGTAACTGGTTTATCTCTTGGTCTAAAGCGTAGTGGATCAGATGCTGTACGCGATGCTAAACATAAACAAAGGGAAGGAGAAAAATTAACACCTGCTGAAAAGAGAACAGTAATACCGTGGACTGATATAGAAGAAGCCTCCGGTAAAGGTTTAATTTTCATTGGTGATAATTTATATTTAATAATTGGTGGTTCATTGTTATACTTATACAGTAGGAAAAAAAAAAGGAATAGAGTGACAGGCCTTGTGAAGAAATGTAAGAGCAATTACTATCGGCAACTTTTAAATGACAGTGCTGACTCTCCTGATAAATTTTGGTCAATGATCAAAAAAATGTATCCCACAAAGAAAACAACACAGTTGGGATCAGCTCTTCGAATAAATGATTCGTTAATTACAGATGAGAACCATACTGCAAATGAATTTTGTGCTTATTTTACCAACAGTGCTGCTACCTTGAAAGCAAAATCTTTTCAAATTTGTGATTCCATCTGGAGGAGATTTGTTCCCGACACGATCCCATATGCGAAGAATAAATTTTGTTTTAGAGCAGTCACCGAATTGGAAATCTTAAAAGAGCTAAAGAAACTGAATCGTAGAAAGGCAACTGGATTAGACAATCTTCCTTCAGGTTTGTTGAAAGACGCGGCCCCAGTTATTGCAAAGTCATTGGCTCATATTATTAACTTATGTTTAGACACAAGTGTCATTCCCACAAAATGGAAATTAGCCAAATTGTTACCTGCGTTTAAATCCGGCTTAACCTCCGAGACAGACAATTACAGATCCATATCGGTGCTTCCTGTGCTATCAAAAGTTATGGAAAGGATTGTTTATAAGCAGTTAATGTTCCATCTTGAGAGTCAAAATTTACTGTTTGATAAACAATTTAGTATTCGGGCAAATCGTTCGACGGCATTGGCAGTGACTTATTTTACAGATAATATTAGGAAACAAGCAGAATCTAGAAAACTCACTGGAGCTGTATTTGTTGATTTATCAAAAGCCTTTGACACTGTCAGTCACTCAGGCCTATTAAATAAATTGTCGTCATATGGAGTACAAGATAAGGAACTAGAATGGTTTACCAATTACCTATTTTTTCGGAAGCAAGTTGTTCAATTTAAAGATAAATTCTCTGAGCCATATCCAGTATATTCAGGTGTCCCACAGGGCAGTATCCTCGGCCCGATATTATTCCTTATTTATCTGAACGATGCGCATAAAATTTTAAAAACCTGCAAAATGATCACTTATGCTGACGATATGGCTGTATTTACATCTTCCAGTGACTGTGATGTTATCGAGAAAACAATAAATGAGGATATTAACTTATTATCTCAGTGGGTCCAGAACAACGAGATGATTATCAACCTTAAAAAGGGAAAAACGGAAGCTATGCTTTTTGGGACTGCGAGGAGACTAAACTTATATGGTAAAGAACTTACCATTTTTATAAATGGAACTCCAGCCAATGCAACAACAAAGTATAAATATTTGGGAGTTGATCTTGACTCTACATTAAATTACTCTGGTCACTTTGGCAAAGTGACCAGAGTAACAAAGAAAGCAGCTGGGAGAGTAAATTTGCTACGGAAAATTCGTCATTTTATTGACATGGATACTGCTGAAAGAATATATAGATCTGTGATTGTGCCCCTCTTTACTTATTGTGGATCAATAAGCCTTGGTTGTTCAGAAACCCATAAAAGTGCAGTACAAAGTATTGAATGCCGAACTAAAAGAGTGATTGCTTTTGGATTGCCGTTACAGAATATAGATCTCAAAATTCCATCTACAGAAGCCCAAATTAAGAAAAGTACTTGTCTGTTTGTTTTTGACTGTTTAAATAATCAAGTGTGTAGCCCTTTTAAAGATTACTTCTTATGCCATAGTGATGGAACAAATATGAGAAATAATGATAACTCTGTTCAACTGCCAAAGATTAAACTGGAATTTGGTTGTCGTGGTTTTTATTTTTTAGGTGCTTTAGTTTTTAATAGTTTGTCAGTTGAATCACGAGATATTAAATCTAGGGTCTTGTTTAGGAAGGCTCTTGATGAAGAATTTTTATAATTTTTACTTGTAGTGTATTGATCTTAGCTAATTTTTTTATATTATTTGTAAATTTTTTTTTACAGGACCTCTTTGATAACAGTGCTTTTATGCACTGATGAGTTCTTATCCTGTATAAATATTCGAAATAATAATAATAAATGATTTATAAGGTAATATATAATGAATCTGAAATTAAAGAATCTGTTTATTAAGGTCAGAGATTTTGTACGCTGTTGTAAAGAAACAACTATAGAGATAGACAGTATACTAGAGGATCTCAATAGAATACATTTGGAGTATCAACCAAGTGATAAAAGAGATGGTGGTTGATTTGCGGATGATCTTATAATTGACTTGTAGATATTTTTAGGTGTCTTATGGGTCATCTGTAAAAAAATATACATTACTATATAGATGAGTGAAGAAACACCCAAAATATCTGAAGAGAAAAATGAAGAACCAGTAGCACCTAAAATAACAGCAACAAAAAAGGAAAAAGATCCTAAGAAGGTAGAAACTGGTAAGCCTTTGGCCTTCATTTCCAAATCCGCAAAAGAGAGAAAAATGCCTGCGAAAATAGAGTCCGAAAGAAATCAGAATAATAGTGGTGATAATTCAGGAATTAATTATGGTCTATTATTTTGCATTTTAGGTACAGCAGTCGCTATAGGTTCACGCTACTACACAAGAAAAGAGTATGAAAGAGAGACCAAAAAACTAGAGATTATTAAAGAGGAGTCAGAACCAGAGCCTAGAAACGTTAAAATTGAAAGAACAGTTCATAGACAACCGTAGAATAATTTAGATACATTTGATTAAAAAACATAAGTTTAAAAGTAAAACATATTTTTCTGAATATAATATATAAAAATGAACTTTGGATGTAATATTTGTCTAACGAATGAAGTAAAAGGTTTATCAAAACTGTAATCATTTATTTCACAAAGACTGTATTGAAAAATGCTTAGATCAAAAAGATTCGTGCCCAGTGTGCAGAGTTGAGTACTCTAAGTCAAATAATATCAAACAATTACAGTCGGAATATGATTCCCTAGATAAAAAATACAAAATACTAAAAAAACAATTACAGTCGGAACATGATTCCCTAGCTTCAAAATACAACATACTAAAAAAAGGCGAGACCCGTCTATCAAAACTAAACACCGAATTGTACAATAAAGTCGAAGAATTGAAAATTAAAGAGCAATTAACACAACATGAAAAAGTAGAAGACAGAAAAATATATCAAATTCATCGAATCATTAAAATATCATCCTCATTATATTAATTACTTCAAACCACAAGATCAAACTCTTTTATATGATTGAAAATGTATTAAAAGGAAGTGGAGATTCAAGATTTAGTGAATTTGAATTATTAAGATACTGTAATCATAATCTAATTGTTGATAGATTAATAATCGATTTAATCCTTTATATTCTCTACAATAAATCAGTTCTTGAAAGATTCCTTAGTTATGTTCCAAATCATTGCTTTACAAATCGTTTATATTCAAATATACAAGAAACATATAATATGACTAATGAAGAAATACAGAAATTAAATGACCGCGTCAGTCATAACAATTCAAAATATATAAGGACTTTTAGGGGATAACGAATTGGAACCCACTTAAAAACATAGAATATGAAGAAACTAAAAGCCCCCCGCCAAAATTACGGGACAGGTCCATAAATGAAACACCACATTTCCAAAACGGGGCCTCTTAAAAACATAGAATATGAAAGCTTAAAGGGGGTAACGAATTTTTTACCCCTTAAAACTGATTGCCCCTGGGTATCTGGGTATTCCAGAAAAAATGTCGACTCAGAAGACTCTAAAAGCTACCCCGTCAAATTAACGGGTCGGGTTCATATGTGTCAATTGATCAATGAAAGTGGACTCAAGACCCCAAAAACACTTTGTAAAAATATTGGTTATAAAAAATATATAAGGGCATATTATATAATGGTGTATAATATGACACTAACAGTCAAGGAATTTGAAAACAAAGATTTAAACATATCCCTTGATGCTTATGTCGACAATAAGCAGAATATTTGGTTCAAGGGTAAAGAGGTTGCCACATTATTGGGTTATGAAAAAATGACAAAGGCAATATCAGATCATGTAGATTGTAAATATAAAATAGAATATGGAAATTTAAAGGGGGCCCTAAATTGGGGTCCCCTTAAAAATATCCAACCACACACTATTTTTATACAGGAACCTGGCCTTTACTCGCTTATTTTTTGATCTAAGCTAGAATCTGCGAAAATGTTTCAGGATTGGGTGTTCTCTGAAGTATTACCATCTATATGGAAGTATGGATACTACAGAATGTTTAACAATCCAGACACACTAACCTTCAAAATAGATGAATATGATCTACATACTAAAGTGGTTCGATTCATAAGGCGATTTTGTCCAGATACATTAATGGTAGCCGGACTTGGAGAAAACCAAGATAAAAAACAAAAACGTATTAAGTCATTTAAAAAAAGCTACACGAAAGGACAGCCTGATCTAATCATTCAAAATCTTCATAAGAATTATAATGGTTTTTGCATTGAATTCAAGACGCCACAGTTTAATGGTGTTTTATCAGAACAACAGGAAGAACTGATTGAGAGATACGAAGATAATGGGTATAAATGTATTGTCTCCAACGATTATGATCTAATAATCAAGGAAATAAACGATTACATATATGGTATTTGCATCAAATGTAAATACCGTAAAAGGAAATTCCCATCCAGAGAAACAATAAAACGCCATGAGGAATATTTCCACAGAATCAAATGAAATATAATCTATTATATACATAGAATGACTAATGAAAACAAGAAAGAACTAATGAACGAAGCGTACGACGTGGTACTAATATCAGAAGGTGTCATAGGAATTTCGATGGTTTCTAAAAGATTCTAGGAGAGAAACTTACTACCGCTTCAACTCTAATGGACATGGCAAAGTTGGCAGTTGGTGTCACAGCTAGTTCCATGCTTGTAAAATGGGCACAGGGAAAAAAGTATCTACCAGTTGATCCAAAGAACTGCAAGTGCCCCTATTATTTAAAGTGGAAGAAAAAAAAACGCATTTATCACTTAAAAATTATTTTATATATAAGTATATTGAATAATGACTGAAACTAATAATATTGTTCAATCCAAACGAGGTTGTGGTAGGCCTAAAAAATATTTCATCGAAGAAGAAAGAAAACGAGCAAATAACGGATACACTAAGAAGTGCATGGAAATAAACCCTTTTCTTTGCGATGTCTGCATTCGCACTTACTACATGGCAAGTAAAAGCAAACATCTGAGAAGCAAAAAACACATAAAAAATCAAAAAATATTCGAACAAAAATAATTAGTGAGTTTTTTTTTACTTAAAGAATTTTTTATTCTGTATATAGTATATAGAATAACAAAGATAGTATATCACTATGAAATTGTCAGCTCCAAGATTGAGTACTAAAAGACAGTACGTTCAAAGAGTTATCAGACAACCTAAACGTTTTGTAAACCCTTTAACGGGTAACCACGTTCTAAAAGCAACCTATAACAAAGCCTTACGTGAGATTGAAAGAGGAAAGAAGGTATGGCAGGAAACACTGCAAAAGGTAGAAAAGATGTCACACTTCATGGAACAAAAAGTAGATGATCACAAATCATCTCTAAAGTTGTGGTTTCCTTTACAAAAAGCGTTGAAAAAATATACAAAATCATTTGAAATAACAATCATCAATAAAAATGACCCACTAATACAACTTAATGGAACCATGGATAGTGTTGCGTATATTCTTAATAAACAATTGAATGAAATGAAAGGAATGAAATATATTGAAACATTAAAGGTAACATTTAATAAAACAATTGTCGTTAATAATAAGTCGAAAATAATATTTAAAACAGCTTATTTCAATAGTAAAGCAAAAACAATAATCAGCAAAAATGAAATAAATGAAAATATACAGACATCAAAACAAGAGATATTAAATGGCATTGAGGTTTGGTTATCAGAGGGTTCGGGATGGACCATCGAATCCATTGATAAGCAATATATCAACATCGTAAAATACAAACCATTAAAAGGATCATCATATATTAAACTACCACCAGAGCTAAGAAACCCTGCCAAAGGATTGATTAACCTTAAGAATAATGATAATGAATGCTTCAGATGGTGCCATATTCGACATTTGAACTCACAAGAAAAAAATGCTCAGAGGGTTAAAAAATCTAATAAAGAATACATAAAAAAATTAAATTGTACCAATGTAAGCTTTCCAGTGACACAAAAAGATTACCGAAAAATAGAAATAATGAACAACCATTAATATCAATGTGTTCGGGTATGAAAAACAAGAACCATATCCTGTTTACATATCAAAAGAGAAATTTGATGATGTATTAAATCTGTTAATCACAAATGCAAATAAACAACACTATATCCTCATCAAAGACTTCAATAAGTTCATGTACAACCAAACAAAACACAAAAATAGAAAGAATTTTTGCACGCATTGTTTACAGTGTTTCAGTTCTGAAAACGTCCTCAATAATCATAAAGAAAACTGCATAACAATCAATAGTGTACAGGCTATAAAAATGCCCAAGGCTGGTGATATGATATATTTCAAAAATTACCACAAGGAACTAGAAGCTCCATTTCTAATATATGCTGATTTTGAGGCTATTACAGAAAAAGTACATGGATGCCAACCAAATAATAATAAATCATATACTGAATCATACCAAAAGCATAAAGACTGTGGATACGGCTATAAGGTCGTCTGTCGTTATGATGATAAATACAGTTAACCAGTTCAGATATATAGAGGAGAAAATGCTGTTTATAAGTTCATGGGAAAAAATGTTAGAAGAAGTTAAATGCTGCAAAAAAATGAAATATAAATATTTTAATAAATATATGATACTAACAAAAGATGATAAGCTAAATTTCAAGAACGCTGGTAAATGTCATATTTGTAATAAAAAATATTCTGAAAAAGATATTCGTGTAAGAGATCATTGTCATATAACTGGAAAATACAGAGGATCATCTCATCAAGACTGTAATATAAATCATAGTTTAACTAATAAAATACCTGTTATTTTCAACAATTTGAGAGGATATGATAGTCACTTTATAATGAACACGATTGGTGAAATAGCTAATAAGCATACATATAAAAATAAAAAAGGTAAAGAGAAACAGATGGATATCAATGTCATCCCAATTAATATGGAAAAATATATAGCTTTGATGCTTGGAAAACACTTGGTTTTTATCGATAGTTTTCAATTCATGAGTTCAAGTCTAGACAAATTAGTAAGCAATCTACCAGATGATGCTTTTAAATATACTTCTAAGGAAATCCAAGACACTGAAAAACTAAATCTTATGAAACAAAAAGGGGTATATCCTTATGATTACATGGATTCATTCAATAGGTTCAGAGAAAATAAATTACGAACTAAAGATGATTTTTACAGCATACTAAATGATGAACATATATCTGATAAGCAATATGCGCACGCACATAAAATATGGAATACTTTCAATTTAAAGAATATGGGAGAATACCATGACTTAGATCTAAAGTCAGACATTCTTTTATTAGCTAATGTATTTGAAGTAATATTTCAAGCACGAGTTGGTGTTCTGCCTCCGATTTCTAGATACCGAGAAACGAGTTGAAAAACGAGACGAAGCCGAGTTTTTTTAACGAGTTTCGAGGTATGTAGAAATCGGAGGAAGAACACTAAACGAGTGTTTGAAATTACTTCTCAAACGAACCAGTATTTTAGGCGAAAATCCAGCCGAAAGTTGCAAAGTTCAGCTGTAATCTTCTTCCGATTTCTAAATACTGATTAATTATGTATTTCGTTTGTTTTTTCTTCGTAAATTATTAATGAGTTTGAGAAAACTTTAGAAAGACTTGTATGCAGTATTATAAACTAGACCCATGTCATTATTTTACAAGTCCTGGATTGTCTTGGGATGCAATGATAAAAATGACTGATATTAAACTAGAATTAATTACAGACATAGACATGTTTCAGTTCATTGAAAAGGGAATGCGTGGTGGAGTATCTTATATAGCCAATCGACATGGTACGGCGAATAATAAATATATGAAAAAATACGATGAGAAGGTGCCCTCAAAGTATATCATGTATTTAGATGTTAATAACCTTTATGGATGGGCCATGTCTCAATATTTACCTACTGGTGGTTTCAGATGGGTTACAGAAAAAGAAATTAACAACACAGACTTAGCCAAATACAAAGATGATAGTAAAAAAGGTTTGATATTAGAAGTTGATGTAGAATATCCACAAGAACTACACGATCTTCATAATGACTATCCATTAGCACCTGAAAAAATGAAAGTAACAGAAGATATGTCATCATCATATTGTGAATCGATAAGAGAAAAATATAATATCAGCATCGGTCAAGTATACAAATTGATTCCAACCCTTAATAATAAAGAAAGGTATTTGATTCATAAAAATTTACAGCTATGCACAGATCTAGGTTTGAAAGTAACGAAAGTACATAGAGTGCAAGAATTCAACCAGTCACCTTGGTTAAAACAATATATAGATTCAACACTCAGAAAAGAACTAGAGCCAAAATCATTTGAAAAAGACTTCTTCAAACTAATGAACAACTCAGTATTTGATAAAACTATGGAAAACCTCAGAAAAAGAGTAGATGTAAAACTCGTAACAGATGAGAAAAAACTGGTGAAATTAACATCAAAACCAACTTTTGTGACTAGTAAAATATTTAATGAAAAACTGGTGGCTGTTCATAAGATCAAAGAAACTCAAACCCTCGATAGGCCAGCGTATGTGCAAATTTGTATCTTAGATCTAAGTAAGTCATTAATGTATGATTTTCATTATAACTACATAAAACAAAACTATGGTAAAAAAGCAAAATTATTACTCACAGATGCAGACTCACTGACTTATGAAATTGAGACTGAAGATGCTTATTAAGATTTTTGGAATGATAAGGATAAATTTGATAATAGCGATTATCCAGAAAACTCTTCGTAATTTGCTAAAACAAATAAAAAATGATTGGAAAGTTTAAAGATGAAGCATTATGAACCCCAATTAATGAGTCCATAGGATTGAGAAGTAAGATGTACTCATACATAAAAGACACTGATGAATGTGATAAAAAAGCAAAATGTGTTAAAAAATATGTCATAAAGAAAGATATTAAACATGATGATTATAGAGATGTTCTACTGAACAGTAAACAAATGTACCATAAAATGACAATAATCAGTAGTCAAGATCATCAATTAGGAAGTTATAAGATAAACAAAATCTCACTCACAATACCAAGGGAGGGATTCTCGCTTGCCACAATCTGAAACAGATAAAAATATTCTATTGACGTTTCGAGTAAAGGCCCTTCGTCTGGAGAATTAGTAGAAAGAGAAATAGAATAAACAAACTTGTTGCTTATATAGCAAGCTATACAAGCAGTCACGTGAAATAAAATTAACCAATGACAGAAACATATCCATAACAAAATGAAAACTTATTCAATTGAGCCCGCACACAGCAACAAACCCGATAGTAAGGGGGTATACCTGCATGCAGGCTGAATATAAAACAAGTGAGAGCACAGTAAAAAATTAAACACAACAAATGGCATAGAAAAGTAATACAAAATACTGTGAATTTCTGCAGAGGCAGGCATTGACAGATGAGGACCGAAATGAAAGAAAAACGTTCATTAAGGCCGTGGGGATGGAGAGTACAAAGTTTGTAAATGAGACGCTGTTCTTGTTTCTTGCGGGCATCATTCGCACCAGTGATGGAGAGGATGGCACAAACTATTATGTCAGAAGTGGAGTGGTTGGCACTGTTGAAATGCCTGGCGACAGGTTTGTCACACTTATTGTTTTTTATATCACGCAGATCTTCAGCAAATCTGTCACCTAAACGTCTTCCAGTTTCTCCAATGTAGAGTTTACCACATCTGCAGCAGGAGATGCAGTAAATGAGGTTGGAGCAAACGCATGTAAAACTATGCTTGATTTCAAACTTACATTTTCGGGCCGAAATAGAGGTAGTGAGATTAAGGTGCCAGCAAGTCTTGCACACAGGACGAAGACAACAAGAAGTGCCAGAGTGGGTGACACCTGGTCTTGTCGAAGTGAACTGTGTACTAGGGTTTCTCGGATGATTATATGTTTCTCTCACTTGTTTTATATTCAGCTTGCATGCAGGCATACCCCCTTACTATCGGGTTTGTTGCTGTGTGCGGGCTCAATTGAATAAGTTTTCATTTTTTTATGGATACGTTTCTGTCATTGGTTAAACTCCTTATAGTCATATTTACGCTTAAAATTTCAATTCTGCTTTATTAAAACAAAACGTTCGGTGAGAATAACGTTCAACGGCTTAACAAATGGTAAGGCTGTCCATCCTAACAATTAAATTATTAAACAACGAATGATAGGCTCAATACCCTGAATTATTTGCGGGTTTATGATAATTCGTGCCCTTTTCCAATTAGACTTCTCACTCATTTTGCCTTAAAGAAAGATTGCTTTATTAGATGACTAGACTTTCCGTCTTAAAAGTGGAGCATTCTCATAGGTTATCAAACGGATACCAGCATTACGGACAGCTCATCATTGAATATTTTTCTGACATTTTTTTGACTTAAAAAATTGATAAATTATACGTTACCTCAAAGTTGGTTACAAATGTCTTTAAGATCTGCTATGATAAGGGTTTATGCTAAGTATTCATCCGGAAGTACAAGACTTTGGTGACGAAGATGAAACGAATTACGAAACCGACGAAGTAAACAAAGAAAACATGAACGAATTTTGCAGTTTTATCGCTGACCAAAATATCGAAAAATACAATACATAAAACAAAATACGACAAGCAAGCCTTGTTCTAGAAGAACGAGAAGAGGGAAGTGAAAGACGTACTTTTTCCAAGGCAAAACATCAGTAAAAAAGAAAAATAGCGTATAAACCTGCAACTCTTGCGTATTTTCAACTAAGCATTCAGTGGCACCTCAACACGAAGGGTTCAACCGTAAATTTACACATAGACGACTTTAAACTTTCCTGAGAGGTTTTAAAATCCTGATGAAAGCATTACCGGTCGAATACGGTAAAGGTCATCATGCACAAATCACTCTTGAAATGAGAAAGACTGAAGTGGACAACTGTTTTGCCGAAGGATAATTTGGTGACCAAAAACAAGTAGCTTTGCAGCGAGTTACCTGGCGGCTGTTTACCTTGCATTTTTGTTTCGAGCCAAAAATACATCCTAACGTCTTCAATGGGGTGACGTTTCATAGCGAAAAAAATCCTGATTGAGGCAATGAAATTTTTGTGAGGAAAGCGAAGAAAGCATCCAAAGACTGCCATGGCCTCGAGAACTCTTCTAAATGACGGGTGTTCTATCCCACTTCTCAAACAATTGACTATGAACGCTGTCCGCTTAAATACTGCAAAATGTTCAAAAATAATCGTCGTACAGAGATGAATGAACCAGAATCTTCATTCTACTTTACCAATAAACACCAGCAAAATCCAGGCGGTAATATTTCGTACAAGAAGTCTCCTTTAGGGAAGAATGAAGTCGGGAAGCTACTTTTCAAAGCTGCTCAAAACAATTCCGTTCGCAAAACTTGTACTTCAAAGCTACTCGATTCAGACTTACCTGTGATTGTGCAGCTCAGGTAAGTGGTTACCAGAACGTGAAAAGTCCCAAGATTTATACTCATCGACATCTATTCAACTTCAGTGAAGAATGCTGTTTTAATACACTTAGTCGCTTAGCAAATGTCCTGACAGCAAGCGAGTTCCCTTACGTCTTTTGTTCATATAAATCAGAAAGAACCAAGACAAAGCGTTGCTGCCAAAAGTGAACAGTGGGCAAATGCATATTCCAAGAAGCTAACTTTGAGAACTGCTCTGTCAAGTCATAAATTGTCCAGTTACTGAGGTGGCGAAACCAGCCGCAGGCACCAAGAAAGCCATTTCTTTTCCCGGTCTTAAATCATTTACTGGCTTCAGTGTTCAAATAATTTAAACAACTTGCGAGAGATCCATACAAGGGAAAAAATAACGAGGCCATAACGAGAACATTTTGCAGTATTTAAGCGGACAGCGTTCATAGTCAATTGTTTGAGAAGTGGGATAGAACACTCGTCATTTAGAAGAGTTCTCGAGGCCATGACAGTCTTTGGATGCTTTCTCCGCTTTCCACACAAAGATTTCATTGCCTCAATTAGGATTTTTTTCGCTATGAAATGTCACCCCATTGAAGACGTTAGGATGTATTTTTGGCTCGAAACAAAAATGCAAGGTAAACAACCACCAGGTAACTTGCTGCAAAGCTACTTGTTTTTGGTCACCAAATTATCCTTCGGCAAAACAGTTGTCCGCTTAAGTGTTTTTCACTTCAAGAGTGATTTGTACATGACCTTTACCGTATTCGATCGGTAATGCTTTCATCAAGATTTTAAAACCTCTCAGGAAAGTTTAAAATCGTCTGTGTGTAAACTTACCGTTGAACCCTTTGTGTTGAGGTGCCACTGAATTCTTAGTTGAAAATACGCAAGAGTTGCAGGTTTATACGCCATTTTTTCTTTTTATTGATGTTTTGCCTTGGAAAAAGTACGTCTTTCACTTCCCTCTTCTCGTTCTTCTTTCGACAAAACTTGCACAAGGTTTGCTTGTCGTATTTTATTTTATGCTTTGTATTTTCCGATTTTTGGTCAGCGATAAAACTGCAGAACTCGTTCATGTTTTCTTTGTGTACTTCGTCGATTTCGTAATTCGTTTCATTTTCGTCACCAAAGTCTTGTACTTCCGGATGATTACTTAGTATAAACCCTTATCATAGCAGATCTTAAAGACATTTGTAACCAACTTTGAGGTAACGTATAATTTATCAATTTTTTAAGTCAAAAAAATGTCAGAAAAATATTCAATGATGAGCTGTCCGTAATGCCGGTATCCATTTAATAATCTATGAAAATGCTCCATTTTTAAGACGGAAAGTCTGTTTGGATTGTTGTTTATTTGCGGCCAAATTCTGTGTGCATTTTCTTTTATTGCATGTCCTCTTCCAGTTACAGTCAGGAGGATTTGTCTTTTTGAGAATTTTGAAAAATTATCATTGTTACTTGGATTCTCGAGAGATATATTGGAAGGGTGGGCGAGGGGTTGTTGCGTGCACGTATTTCTAGTATAGCTTGCTATATAAGCAACAAGTTTGTTTATACTATTTCTCTTTCTACTAACTCTCCTGACGAAGGGTCTTTGCTCGAAACGTCGAGGATAGAATATTTTTATCTGTTTCAGATTGTGGCAAGCGAGAATCCCTCCCTTGGTGTAGTGTTGTTGCGCCGCTACCTACGCTGGACCAGCCATGACAAACGTTATCTACATTACAATGGAATGGATAGTTATGATTATGGTCATTACAAGATATAAATATATGGTTACTTCATAAGAAGGAAAAAATGGGGTAAGCGAAGCGAATTTTCACCTACCATATGGTTTCACTTTATGGTATTTACACTTTTGTCCCAGCCGTAGGATCTCTACGCTTTGTGATATCCCCCGTTTTTGGGATTCTAAGATTTTGTTCCCACATGGTGTAAACAACCGCGCAGTAGGATCCGAAAACCATGGGAATAAAAAAGTATGGAAAATTTAACTGTGTGAAAACTGTTGAAAATCGTGGCTGTAAAAAAATGTGCTGGTACCCTCAAGTACTATACTACCAATATACGAATACACAACGAGAGGACTTGAAGCTGTCAAGCCATAATGTCAAGCATTAAATCAGCGACGTTCTCACTGCCTTCCATTGGATACCATGGATAAAAACTTCAGTACCATGGATAAAAACTAAAGACCTTTTTACGCACGCACAAATCGCAAGGCACAAAAGTCAAAAATAAAATATGGAGACAAGATGGAAATTGATGAAATGAAAGTATTGACCCTGATGCATTTACGTCGAGAATATATACAATGACAAGGTCCTCACTGTCCCATTTGTCCGAGGGACAAATCCTCTCCTGTACACGAATCAAAAAGTTTGTGTCGGGACAAAATTTTGTCCCCGCGACTTGTCTCTTCGCATGAACAGTTCATCCAACTGTTTCAGGGACAAAGTTCCAAGACACCTAACCACAGAGCGTCATTTAATTCCCCAAAATACCTCGACTCACTCCCCTTCCTCCCATGGAAGTAAACGAGGCAAGTAAATGAGGTAGAACAGCTCTAAGTGGCAAGTCACCTTGCATGTCTGAAAAAAAGGAGATTCTTCATCCTGGCATTCAACACCGCCAGCAGACGACCATTAATAGCATTCTATTATGAATTAGGAAGAATAATTTACCTAATAAGTCAGAATAAATTTGTTGTTCATACCAAAATTTTCCTGACATGTACACAAAGTATAGTTCACAAACAAAGCTTACGTACGCGGTGGTACTGCATAAAATCTTTGATCGCGAAGATGTAAAAGTTGATGTGCATTAGCAAAGAATTGTGAACTAAAGCTTGTTAACAGCTTGAAAAATACATGTTAGGATTTCATGTAACCTTAAATCAAACGTGCGTGGTTGAAATTTTACTCTCCCCAATGTATACTAGAATGGTGTTTTTGGTCGTCTGCAGGCAGGGACGGATATAGGCTTAGGCAAATACGGCAACCACCGATCGACACGATTTTGATTCGCATAATAGAATGTTCGCCGCAATTTATTAAAGTCTTCGTCTTTGCTACATCTACTATCTAACCAAGAAGTATTTGCGTGCATTGCATCAGTAAGTCATTGATATTAAGATAAACAAACACTGGAATTTCATATTTCATCAGCTAAAATTGACGAACACCGAAATTGGTGTTAGGTGACTCAAATGTCCATGATTTTGCCTAACTTCGTGTTTGTATCAATCCTTGTGATTAGCTGAATTACTTTGAGCACCCCTGTCATACGCGGTGATAGATTTGTCGATGTTTTCCCTAAACTGTGATTTGTTTGAGGGTCTTTGAGTGGCCAAACTTAAGAGTTGGTCATTTCAAGAGAAGTAACCATTGGTGCAGCAGTATTACTTTGTAGTTTTCTGTCTAGCTTGCCGAGACTACAGTAATCATGTTATTGAAACTGTGTAAAATGATTGGTCTTGTGAGCCAATTTTACCTGACATGCAGATTTCCATTTGCTGTGCTACGTCAATGTGAAGAAAAAACGAGCGAATAAAGCCCTTTCTTCAAAAACGGCGTCGTAGTTTTCAAAAATGACTTCCACGGACCTTATTTGAACGTTTTCGACTGTGTTGAAGAGGAATCGTGCGAAGTCTGCTGTCATTTTATCACGCTTTCGAGTTATTTGTCGTGGGCGATATACAGTGGCACGCGTTTGACGCCTAATGAACTTCTGTTGTACGAGAGAAGCCTACAGAAAATTTTGAAGCTAAGACTTACGTCCCTTTTTTCGCATGGAACGATGAGTACTCTATGCATTGCTTTCAAGTGAGTTGTTGGTCTTCACTTACAGTTTACACTTTTATCCAGCTGTTAAATTTTTATTATTCGTCGAGCAATCGGTTATACCAACCAAAATAATGACGACTGAGATGCCACTAAATTTCAGAAAACAGGCCATCAATTGGCATTGCTAGAAACCCACGGGAAGAGTCTATTTCAGATTTAAGTAAACATACTAATATTGACAAATGTTCCCTAACTGGCCCAACAGGTAGTATCATAAATTAGTATCATCATTCAATGTAGTATTCGAGTATTACTTGAAACCTGATCCCCTGCGCGCCGCTATTGTGATGTGCGCTCAGTCTCTTGAGTTAGTCGAATCAGCGAACCGTGTGCTCTCTTTTAAGCTCTTCATTATTGTTCTCCTCGGGTGAAAGCACCTATTATTTTACTTCGGAATCGTATTTTTTTATTTATTTTCATGCGCTTCCTTTCATTAGTCTGAACTATCTCGAAGCTGTCTACACAGCTCTTGTTCTCAACAACTCATATTGATGACATCAGTAGAGCATTTTTTAATGCTAATTTTTGCAAGAAGCATCCTGTCAAACCTTGGCAAATATTGAAGGTCAAATTGTTGGTAGCTTATGTAACCTTTTTATGGTTTTGTGGCATTCTGGCAAGCACTGAAATTTTGTGTTATTACTATGGCTAATTTCTATTCAAAATCACAAATATTCTACCAGTGGGAACGAAGGGGATGCTCAGGGTCACTTGCCCCCTGTTTTGTGCTTTTTTTAAAATTTGCCTCAGGTGAAGAAATCCCAGATCCTCCCCTAGTCGGCACTATTGGATGCCATTTCATGCAAATGGTTGCTTATCGATGCTAATGAGTGTTACTTTTTAGGCAAAAATTTCATATGAACATGAAAAAGTGTATATGACGATTTAACAAAATGAATGTATTTTGAAGCTAATGAATTTGAGGTTGGGGTTAATGATAGTATATTTTCTGGTAATGAACAGCAAGAGGTGTAATTTGAAATTTAGCGCATGTGCAGCTGTCTTCACCCTATACTCAAGCTAAAGCATGATTGCATGACCACCAACAACTAGCCGTATCCACAATATTACTTGTTATTTACAAAGTACATTGTTTGTTATTTACAGTCTACTGTTGACTAGTTTTCCAGTTGTCAGCCCAACTTCGGTACCCAGGAAGTTTTACTCGACACTCCGCCACTCGAATAAAAGACCCTGGGTACGAGGTTGTTTTCATCCGTGGCTCAAAGAACGCCCGAAGCTTAAGGTTTTTGTTGGACGAGTCTTGATCCCCCAGAAAAAATATTAGCGACTCAGCTGTTCATATCAGATCACTCTAGCGACGTTTGTTTCTTTGCTTACAAAAATTTCTCATAAAAATCAGGAACTAAAGGACTGTAGCCCATACAAAATGTCGCAACCACACAATATAGTGGCATTTCAAAGGTTAGCGAGTGGAATAGAGTCCTTAGCCGTCCTTCGCTATACAGTAGCAGATAAAGACAGACGCAGACAGGTAAAGACATCGACAAAGACGATTTGACGCAAGACAAGATTTAACCGATATGGATAGATTAAACTAGGAAACTGGCCGCCTGAAATAACCATCAGGGCTCGGAAAACACGCATCCAGAAATAAGCATATAGAAAATACAGAGATCAAACAATTACACATGACATAGCAATTAATTCTCACGTTCTTTCGAAAGGTTTGTTTCCCAATTGGTTGGTCTGTCTGTAGACAGACAGATCAACTAATACTACTATATAGACAAACAGACAAACGGACAGACATATCAATAATTAGAGATAAATGAACAGGCAGCCAATGAAAAGGAAAACAAAAATTGATTCTATGAGAATAACGTGAGGCAGATCCCATTCTTTAATGTACAGGGCTTCAAAGACTAGCCTCAAATGACATTTCAGGTATTTTAATTTTAAGAACCATCTTTAAGCAGTAAAATAAATAAATTTTATTGACAGATTAACACTAAAATCACACTTGATAAAATAAGAGCAATTCAAAATAATAGTAATGTGCCCTTTCTAGGTCAACACTTTTTCAAGCAATATACACGATATGTGGGCAGCAGTTAAAAATCATTTGAAGTTAAATGAATATAGTGCATATTTGTAAAATCAAAACTTTTGTTGAGTGGATGTCGTCTTACTGAAAGCAGTCTCTTCAAGAAAATAGTTTATTTTTTTTTCTACCTGGCCGACGAACTTCGAAGAATATTTTCTGTGTTAACTTTCAAATCGTTCATTCGATTATCAAAGACCCTGGCCAATTCTTTCTCCCTTTTTATTTCTTCGTCGACAAAGTTTGCTGTGACTGATGAACGTCGGGATGTTGAAGGCGAGGCCGTTCTCTGCAATCGCACAATTGTCAGAAAAAAACGAAAGAATGATACTGCACGACCATGACTAGAAAGCTATATTTAACACATACCTATTTTCTCTTTACCCGAAATATCGACTCCAGCTCTCAACTTAAAATGTTATATATTAACAAGCGTATGTGAAAATAAGTTATTGGTAATTATTAACTTCTTATTAACCGAGAACGGGGTCATTACGAGAAAATATCAGAACGGACTCTTGACAGTACGGATCTCGCCCTCCAGGCTCGGTTAGTATATGAAAGACTTGGTCTGATAATTTCCAGTAATGACCAAGCGAACAAGGCATATATATATATATATATATATATATATATAAGGGCAAATTTTTGTTTGCTGTCACTACTCTGAGTTTCACGCGCTTAGGCTATCATCAGGCAACTGACAGATCATTTATTTATTCATTACAGTGTTATGTTAGGTGGTGTTTTGTTACGTGTCGGCACTATATATATATATATATATATATATATATATATATATATAACCAGCTCCTTAAATCGTCAATCCACATATAAAAATTAATAGTAACTTTTATTCTTTTTGGGTCTTAATGTAAGGGACTTGTAAATTATGCAAATGACTTCTGTGAAGCTTTATAAAGACTCCCGTAATTGGTAATTTATGTTTTATATTTATTTACGATTTATTTATTTATTTATATACGATTTACTACATATATGTATATATATATATATAGTAAATCGTTGACTTGTTATGCGATAGACTACAGAGTGCTCAATACTATGGAGGTAGAGCGGGATAATAGAAATAACAAACCTATTGCTGTTCATTACCAGAAAATATACTATCATTGATGCCAACCTCAAACTCATTAACGCAAAAATACATTCATTTTATTCAATGGACATTCACTATCGTAGATACGCAACCATTTCCATCGTGCCAACAGACGACCATTAATACCATTCTACTATACACTGCCTAATTGAAAGTTTGTTATCCCTAATGTATAGTAGGACGGTGTTAATGGTCGTCTGTTGGCGTTATGGAATACGCTTCGATGCAAATGGCTGGTTATCCACGCTAATCTATCTTTAGAAGGTCACGATACGTGAATATACTGCAGTCTGTGACTCATCCTACACACTGTTTTGAAATATCTGAGATGTAACTTTGAAAGTAATTTTTTCGCATGTTCGGTCACGAAAAGTAACTTTTAAAGTTTACTTCAAAATATCATAAGCCAGAGTAGCGTGAACTGCATCAAAGAGAGGAGTGTTATTTCAAATCTGGAGTATCTAAGACGAGCTCACAGCAACAGGGGTAATGAAACATACAGATACTATTTAATTAATGGAATAAGTGCGTAGAGAAGGCAATTTATGTGAATAAAAAACTACAAAATGTGGAGTCATTTGAGAATAATGACCGTGTATTTAAGAAATACCAAATGGATTCCCGTGTTTGGATACTGTGATCCAAACACGCGGGACATTACGAGAATCGAGAAAAGCGTAAAAAACACGAGCCACTAAGCGAGTGGTTTTAGCTTTTCGAAAGTCGAGCAACATCCCAAGTGTTTGGATCAGAGTATCCAACACGGGAATCCATTTGGTATTTCTTTTATAAAATAACGACGGATGAAAACCAGTTAACTTAATAAACAGAACGTTGAAGTAAGCATTTCTCCCGAAAATCATCAACTTCCAACTTATGAACCACTTAAGAACCAAGCTTATGAAAATCAAACCCTGGTCAACAAAGCAAAGTTACTTCAACGCGATGACAAGGAGGAAAAACAAGCGTGTTTTCTTAGGCTATTTGAAAGTCCACCAACAAACCAAGTGTTTGAATCACAGTATTCAAACACAAAAAACCCGTTCCGTGTTTCTTTTATAAAATAATAAGACTGAACGTGCAAAACAAACTTCAGTACACTTTTGGCGGGAAATTTTCCGTGTTTGCAATCAGAACTATTTTATAAATAGATATCTCACTTGGAAACGAGATGAAACATTTAGTAGTAAAAAAGAAAACATAACTTTGACTTACTTAAGTTGGACTACGACACTATAACTGCCTTTTTCTATATAACTAACTATTCACTTACACCTGTTCTTACTGATTACTGATGAATTGAATGACATCAGTCAAAGCGTACAAAATATATTTCATTTTCTTAAGTCGTAAAGTGTAAAGCTTAAACATTAACTAAACTATGTCCTTAAGTCCTCCCCCTTAAATATAGTTACATTTTAAGATCATTAAATTCATTTCATTCTTATTAATTACGGCATTCCACATTCTAAAATCACCAGTGAAAATCAAGCATTAACCCTTTAACGTTGAGTGTCCGATATATGGGACACCTAAGGACAAAAGAATCAGTAAAAGAGCAAAGGAAAAACAAAGAGAGAACAAAGAACAAAAGAAAAATAATTTTAAGCGTTAAAGGATGAGATGTTATTACCTCACAATCAGATCCAAGCCCTCTTAAGTCGACAAGAGATAGCCATCGTGGATCATCCAACGGGCTCGAATGTTTGCTGTGAGTTACATGTTGCTTAGATTCTATAAAAATTGAGAAAGTAATGTTTAAACCTCTAAATATCTTAACAAAGACAATCTTGGGAAAGTCTTAGGCACCTCTGTGCCGTTAAACACTTGTTATTTTTGGCCAATTCAGCGTATGACATGTGTCAAGAAATAGATTCTGCAGTGCACAATCTTGCGCATATATTAACATGAACGTCCGACATTCATATCGTTAGGTTCTATCATGTTGTAGCTGCATGCTAAACCGAATGAATTTTAAAATCTGATATGCATAGCAAGAATATCTACCGATGCTGGGCATCGGATAGTCATTCTATATAAGGAAGGCAATTCCCAAGGGAGATTTCACTTCCAACGGGATTATTCAAATTTCGTATTCAAGCAAAATAAAAAAAACAGCAGGATATGGGATAAAAATCAAGGCATGCGACGCAGTGTACGACTACGAAAATTCACTAAGCAGGATGAAGATATACCTCAAGGTAGCAACGAATTCAAGTGAAGGCATAACCGAGACATAGAAATATAAGGAATTCGTTCCTTATATTCCTTCCATTTCCTGCGGCAAGTCTTACACCACGTTAGAAGTCGGTCACTTCGCCATGAAACGGGGATAAAATGCATCACTTTGTGTAGCCACTGCTGGCTTTAACAGGTAATTACTTTACCTCCAGGATTTATGTCAACGGTCGGTTTCTGAATGCCACATACTTCATTGTTTTTCCTGTGATAAATCAATCACAATAAACTGGCTATTAATTACTTAGTAAGGAACTAAGCAAGGAAGGAAAGGAAGGAAGGACAAAGGAACGAAGGAGTCTACATCGGAAGTAAGGAAGGAAGGAACGAAGGAAGGAAAATAAGTAAGTAAGCTGGTTAGCAATAAGTAGGATAGTTGGGTAGTAAGTTTGCAATAGGTGAGTAAGTGAATTGCAAGCAAGCGACGGAGCGTTTTTGTGAGCGAATAAGCTGATGATTATGTCATTGAATTAGTTATCGAATTATTGATCCAGCCAGCTGGTTAGCTAGTCAAATCCTTAAAGCTTTGAAAAGGCACGTATTCCTGTATTCTTATGCCTGCACTCGCTTATAATCATATTGTGGTCGGTCAGTTACAATACTTTCGTCGCGGTTTACCCAAAAGTTAAAAAGTTCATTGTTGGAGGCTTTTTCAGAAGCTTCGTTCGTAACCAAACCTAACCTACCGTAAAAGCTCTACTAAGTCCCCCTCTCTATTAAGCCCCCTTCTCTATTTAGTCCTCCCTCTAGGAGATTAAAAATTAAATAAGCCTCCCCCCCTAAACAATATGCAAACGAGTTGAGGTTGTAAACAAAACAAGTAATTTGAAGCGGCTTTAGAAAGTGTGTATTTTATTCCTTAACATGACTTCCCAGACGTTTAGTTTCATGTGAGCTAATTTTATTTTCTTCTTTTCAAGTTCAGTTTTTAATATAAGTATAAGCTTCTTTGCATGTGGCTTGTCGGCATGACATCTTGCAGTGAAGTACCCGGAGCAACTAGACCGTCTTCAAGCATTTAATCACAACGTAAATGACATATGTGATTTTAAAGTTTTATAATAGAAATTAAACATGTACCGGGTATTCGTATACAGATCAAAGAACATCACTTAGTGTGTCAGTTTTTTTTTATATTAAGCCCCCCCCCCTCTATTTAGCCCGCCCTCTAGGAGGTTAAAAATTAAATAAGCCCCACGGGGGACTTAATAGAGCTTTTACGGTAAACAAAATGATGGTGCTCGTTCTAAATATTGCCCCTACGAATTGGTCTAGCACGGCTAATGGAAAGCACCTCAGTCCACATTTTAACTTTGCTGTTACTATCTTGAAGAATTGATGCCTGGGCCTTATAGTGAATGGCCACCTTTGCATCATCGCCCTAACAGAGTGGCAGCCTCCCGGGTGGCAATACGTCACGTGGTACAGGAGTATTGAGGAGCCGCATTCCAGTTTTTTATAGGTTAGTGATACCTTCATTTGAGGAAAAATTGAATTTCTCTCGCACCTTATATCATCAGAACTTGTCGTTTGTTCCGTGGAATTTAGTTTTCTACCATGATCAGATGACTGGTTCTCTTTTGCTTCATATCGAGATAGCGTCTCACGTAAAAGGGAAGATTCCAACAGAAGATTCTTGTTTTCTTCCTAAATTTGTTCAGGCAAAATAAATTTCAAAACCATATTAAAGTACCCAACATTGACAAAAAAGCGAATCACCTAAAGCAAAAAGGGACCCTCCAGGATTGATAACTTTTCCTTTACCTGCAAATCTGCGATGAGTTTTTGATTACTATGATAATGATCCAGGTCCTACACCAAAAGAATGAAAAAAAAATTAAAAAATAAGACATTCATGCAAAGATGCAATTACGGTGTTATTAAAAACGTGTTGTTTTCCTAGGATTAGAGGGTGTCCTGAGATCATTTGGACAAAAGGTCAACAATCAATTTAACAAACAGAACATTCTTGTTTTGTTTTTTGAACGACTTGAAGAGTGCTAAAGAGTGTCAGGGAGAGAAGCGAAGAGGAAAATGAGAGGAAAACGAAATGACTTCAACTGATATGAGAGAGACGGGGAGAGGGAGAGAGAGAGAGAGACAGACAGACAGACAGAGACAGAGGGAGACAGAGACAGAGAGAGACAGAGACAGAGAGACTGAGAGACAGAGAGAGACAGAGAGAGAGACAGAGAGACAGACAGACAGACAGACAAACAGACAGACAGAGAGACAGAGAGAGAGAGAAAGAGAGAGAGAGAGAGAGAGAGAGAGAGACAGAGAGAGAGAGACAGAGAGAGAGAGAGAGAGAGAGAGAGAGAGAGACAGAGAGAGACAGAGAGAGACAGAGAGAGACAGAGTAAGACAGAGACAGAGACAGAGACAGAGACAGAGACCGAGACAGAGACAGAGAGAGACAGAGAGAGACAGAGAGAGACAGAGACAGAGACAGAGACAGAGACAGAGAGAGAGAGAGAGAGAGAGACAGAGAGAGAGACAGAGAGAGACAGAGAGAGACAGAGACAGAGAGAGAAAGAGAGAGAAAGAGAGAGAGAGAGAGAGAGAGAGAGAGAGAGAGAGAGAGAGAGAGAACTTTATTTGAAACCGGTAGTTCCTTCAATTTTACTGAATTGCTTTCGAAGGAGGCCGTTTTAGAAAAGCAAAAAAATTGAAAAAGTCAAAAACTTAAATTAATATATCTATTTACATATATAACTGCTTACTAACTATTTACAAACTATTTACAAACAAACTACATATCAAAATCATAAGATTTTATAGAGTTTTTGAAAATGTTTAAAGAGGATGCAGATTTTATCGATGAAAGTAAATTATTCCATAATACTGAACCACTGTATGCTAAACTGCGTTTTGAGTATTCGATTCGAGGTAATGGAATTTTAAGATTTACATCCGAATTTCTCAAATTGTAACCATGAGTCTCATTGACAAATAAAAACAATTCTTTTAAGTGATCAGGAGCATTACCATTTACAATTTTATACATCATATTGGCTTTTGTTTGGTTTCTCCTGGATTCTAGGTTACACCAATTTAATGAGTTAAGAATGGTGGTTGACCTAATATCATAGCTTGATCGAGTTATAATACAAGCAGCTCTATTTTGGAGTTTTTGAAGCTTGCTCTTTAAGACAGTGCCACAATTTCCCCATATAAGACAACAGTAATCAAAATGGGGGGATATGAGTGCATTGTATACTTCGATCAAATTAGCTAATGGAAGGAGACCTCGTAATTGACGAAGCATCCTCAAACCCCTCAGATCTTTTGGAATAATTATTTCATTCACATGGGTATCCCAAAGAAGTTTGTCGTCTACCATAACACCTAGCAACTTAGATTTTGTGACTCTTTTAATAGCTTCATTATCAAGTTTAATTTTAGGATCCGTTGTGAACTGATTAAGTCGATAATTAGAAGCTAATGCAATAAACTCCGTTTTTGTAGAATTAGCAGATAGTTTATTTGCACAGGGCCATGTATGCAGATTTTTAAGATCATAATTTAAAATATTTTGAAGATCATTTACAGTTTCAGCAGAAGCTGTAATTTGTGTATCATCTGCATACGTACCAGGAGTGGTAGATGTCAAGCAATTTGGAAGGTCATTGATGTATAATAAAAATAACAGTGCACCTAAGATGGATCCCTGAGGAACTCCTGTAGTAATAGGTTTGAGTTCGGACTAAACACCATTGACCATACAACACTGATGCCTGTCATCTAGGTATGAAGTGAACCATTCTAACGAAGTGTTATTGATTCCATACAGACTCAATTTTTTCAACAGAATTGTATGGTCAACAGTGTCAAAAGCTTTACTTAAGTCAATGAGAACTACTTCATTAATGTAGCCACAATCAATATTTTTATACCAATTTTCAGTAGTTTGTAAGAAAGCAGTGACATTGGAGTTCCCAGACCTAAACCCCGATTGAAACTTACTTAGAATGTTATTTTCATTCAAGTAGTGATATACTTGATTGAAAATAAGTTTTTCAAAAACTTTAGCTACAACTGGCAGCACAGAAATAGGTCGATAATTATTTGGATCATCCTTGGTATTATCCTTATGAGCCGGAAAGACCTTTGGATTTTTCCACCTATCAGGGAAAATTCCTGTTAGGATTGATTAAATATAATACTTAGAGGACCACTTATAACTGGAGCAACAAGTCGCAGAATCTTGGCCGAAATCTTATCGAGACCAGAAGCTTTGCGAACTGACAGTGTAGAAAGCATGTGCTGAATAACTGGAGAGGCAATTGTAGAAAATTGAAAACATGAATTGCTTTCTTTAACAAAAGTCTCTGGCGAGATGGAAGTATGTGGGATGTTTTCACTGATCTTACTACCTACTTTTGAAAAATGATCATTAAATATTTTAGATATTGAATGTGGATCAGTGACAACATTTTCACCAATGTAGTTCCATCACTCCAGTGACTTTTGACTTGCGACGTAAATGAGTATTAACTGCTCTCCAGGTATGCCATCTGCTTTGGCTGTCATAATTTACTTCTTTTGTAAGATAATTTATTTTAGCTTTTTTAATTGCAGCATTAATCTGATTTCTTGCACGTTTGTACGCTTCAAATGTGGGCCTTGATTTACTTAAAATTGATTTCTTTTTTAAATTATCTCTTTTATACATCAATTTCTTAATTTTAGGAGTAAGCCAAGGTGAAGACTTATTTCTTACTCTCTTCCTTTTTAAGGGAGCATGAACATCTAATATCTTTATAATTATATTCTCCCAAATATGAACCATATCATTAGCATCCTCATATTGTTCTAGGAGGTCCCATTGAGCATTTTGAGGGTCAAAGACAAACAATTGTGGATCAAAGTTTTTCATGTTTCGACTTTCAATATATTTTGGTTCACTGTTAATTGTTTGAAATTTCCTGACACCAGATATCAAGTAATGGTCAATTATACAGGTCTTAATAACACCTGTTTCAACCATGTTTTGAGGCTCATTGCTAAGCTAGTGATCAATCAGGGTTTTAGATCGGTCTGTCACTCTAGTATAGTCTGCGATCAACTGAGTAAATTGATAAGCTTCATAAAGAAACTTAGTAGGGACACATAATGGATCAATTGAAGTTTCTGAAATATCACAATTTATATCTCCCACTATCAAAGTTTCTTTACCCTCAGTGTCCACAGCTTTAAGGAAGTCTTCAAACTCCCTAAAAGCACTGACTGAAGATTGCGGAGGTCTATACCAAGTGGCAACAATAATTGGCCTGACTTTTGGCTTGGAAATTTCAATTACTAACATTTCCAAATTAGTAGGCACTATGTCACCACGTAATTTATAGTTAATATGATCTTTGATATACAATGCAATTCCACCCCCATGACCAGTGTTACGATCCAATCTAACCAGGGTATATTGGTTTATATTAACAAGTCCACTGTCCACACTTTGATCAAGTTTGGTTTCATTGATAGCAAGAATATCAAATTCATATTCTGCTATCAGAATCCCCACCTGATCAATGCGAGACAGCAGACTATTAATGTTTAACTGACCAAATTTAAACTCCTTCGCCAGTTTGGATTTGACATTGTAATTATGAATATTATGAGAGGATGGGGTTGTGTCACTGTGTGTATTTGTGGTGTCATTGGAACAATTTGACCATCATCAATGATTAACAATAAAATTTGTAAAGTTGCTAGCTATGACAGCAACACCTTTACTGTTCAAATGAAGCTTGTGACCATTAAGGGCAGATTCATCGATGTTATTGTGCATTATTTGAGACCTACCTGATTCATTGCAATATCGTTTGGTAATCTTGGTAATCTCACTAACCTTCGATGTCAGCCCACTGAAATCATACCTCTGGGTAATGCTAGAGATGGTAACGGCGATACCTGGGTAATTACTCACAGTCAACCTTACCAAATCCTCGAGTTCGTCTGCTACCGTTTGCGGAGATTTGTCCTTCAGATCATTTGTGCCAACATGAAGAATTACATCGGCTGGTTTAGGAACCTCTTCCAAAACCGGCTTCATGTAATGGTGCATATCCTTCACCCTAGCACCTGGAAATGAGCGAACAATCAACTTTGACCCAGTTGACTTGCTCATCTGATAACTGTTTAGTCTTTTCACAATTGAGTACCCAAATATGACTGTTGTTGTCTGTTTATTTTGCTGGTCACTTTGGGAACTTTGGTTGTCATTCACTTTGCCATCAGGAGCAGTTACACTTTGCGGCTTTTTGTGTCTCTTGCTATTCTTCTTCTTTTTGGTTTTCCTGCCCACGTCCTGGTAGCCTCCATCTTTCTTGTTGCTGCCACATGTTGACTCCTCATGTCGGTGGTACTTCGGTTTGCTGCTGGATTTGACGACGTACTGCTTGGCCTTGTAGTAGCTTGATTGTCGTTAACAGGCTAGCATTTTCATTTTCAAGATCGCTGTTTCGCTTCATAAGCAATTTGTTCTGTTCAGCGATGAGCGCCAGTTGATTTTGCAGGCGATCGATTTCTGATTTAATGATCGTGTTTTTTCCATTTACATTTGTTGGGGTTAAGCAATCAACTCCTTTTGAAACCTCTTTATAGCTCTTTTTCAGAGAATCTATTTCTTTGACCAGTTGGTCAACAACTATGGCCAAGGGACGGTCGCTGGGCCTTTCAATTTCTTCATTTTCAGCGAGGCAGATGACACTTGCCACGGTATCCTCGTCGTTATGATCTTCGGCTCTTTCTTCGACGCCATTATTGTTTACGGCCACCACGTGGTCGGTCTCTACTTGACGTATTAGGTCAAATAGCTTGACTTTAGCTGGCTGCTCGTCTTTGCCTTGGATGACCAGTGTTTTCGTCGTCTCATAAAGCTTGAAGATCAGGCCAGAAGACTTACATGAAAACATTTTATGAGCGGGATCTTCTGACCATAACAAGTATGTTGTTGACGTCTCGGTGCTCTCATTTTTCGTCGATTTTTTGAATACCAGGAAAATTAATTCTCCTAGTTCTTCTTTGGATCCTGACCAGACGAACTTAGGTTTAGATCTATCAACGTATTTCAGTTGTTTAATACGGGAAATTAGTTTCCCATCAAGGGACACAGAGACTCTATCTTTCTCACTTGCATCCGCCATACTGATCCGCGCGCGCGCGAGAGAGAGACAGAGAGACAGAGAGAGAGACAGAGAGAGAGACAGACAGACAGAGACAGAGACAGCGACAGACAGAGAGACAGAGACAGAGACAGAGAGACAGAGACAGAGACAAAGAGTGTAAGGAGATCGATTGATTGATTGATTGATCGATAGAGGGAGAGTTGGAGATGCGCTGAAAAAGGCATTTATGAGAAGTACAAGTTGAGATGGGGATAAGAGGGGAGAGGATCAGTAGTGACAGGAGAAAAGAAAGCAGAGGAGGGTGAGAAACATCGGTGGAAATGAAGGGGAGAGGAGAATAGCATCCAATGTTCAAGAAGCAGTATAATGAAAGAGTAAAAGATAGAGTAATACAAGTAATTTACTTCATGATTTTCTTTTACTAAGAGGCCCCTTAATAAGGTGTCTTATCCATCACCCGATATGGTCATTTCTTGAATGATAGATGAATGATTGTCAAGCTCTATCCTCAGAAAAACGATTTCTAATGATGACCTTCTGATGACCGGTGAGACGCTCTAACCATTGAGCTACCAAGCTTAATGGTTAGAGCGTCTTAGCCATTGAGCTACCAAGACTCAGATGGCAAGCTCAGGTGCGCAAGTTCGACACGTGTGCGACCTGAACGGAGGCCACTATATGTTAATAATTTTATTGATGTGATATATATTTTGGAAAATGTGGGCCTTGAAGATACCTTGTATGATACAGTCAACTCTTGTTATTGCGGGCACCCTGGGGACTGTCATTTGGTGTCCGTAATAGCGAGAGTCCGCAATAGCGGGGTGCGAGAAAAATGACCCAAAGTCAGGTTTTTTATTTTAAAATGTCCAGTTTCTTTCAATTTCTAGTTAACATTTACTGTGATATATAAACACACAATACAAATTAAAATACAAATTAAAAACTTATATTGAGAAAAAATATATACCAAACAAAAAATCAAACTGTAACATGAATCAGTGTCAATTGCCTTTTCCTTCACTGTAAAGCTATAATAACGTAACAAAACTCAGTCGTCTTATGCGAAATTAGTAATCATGTTTTAGACAAATACTGACAAATACTAACAAATTCATGGCAAGTCAAGAAAAGTGTGAAGAATACAAATTAATATTATTCATGGTTGAGAGGCCACCATGCTTACAAAGACGAATTTCAGTCTGAAATTGACGTCACTCTCGTGCTTCAAAGTAAACGGGAAAATACCAAAGATCCACATGCTGTGGCCATAACAGAGAATAACGGACGAGTTGTGGGACATATTCCTTTAGGACTGTCCAAAATTGTTTCTTCATTTTTGAAAAGAGTACATCACAGAGGAGAAGCTGTCATTTGTGGAAAGAGGGTAAACAGAGGAGCTGACCTGGGTTTAGAGATTCCCGTTCTTTACAAGTTTTATGGTGAACATAGATATTTGACAAGACTTGAAAGACTCATTATTGGCAGTGATATAGCCAGGCAGTCCTTGCGAGACAAACAAGAAGGAATAGCCACTGCACAGTCTACACATATAAGAGAAAGCAAATTCCGAAAACCAAGGTCATCTTTCAACTTAAGATTTAAGTTAACAAAAGATGAAAACTGTGAAATGGTGATAGTTCGATTTTATTGCAAAATCATCTTCAGACCAAGTGAACTAACATAAGAGAACCTAAAGTTTATATATACATGAGAAAAGTGATTACATCATTGATGAAGAATTGAGGGAACGCCTACTCTATTTACAAATGATTGATGTGTCATGGTTTTCGGAATTTGCTTTCTCTTATATTTTTTGAAGTTGTCGTCTGCTCAAGGTTTTTTTACCTTATACACAAAAGCGCAAGTCTGTCAAGAGGATTGAAATGGCAAAACAAACTAAAAAGCCTCGAAAGTAATGTAAGCAGAGCGGAAGAACTTTTAAGATCGGAACATAAACCTTGGTTGTATCGAAAGACACGTTAATATTTTGTCTGTCATTTTTGTCGACAGAAGTAATGACGAACAGAATATTCAAAGTACTTTCGCTGACAAACAGCAGGTGTCCGTTGTAACGAGAGTAAAACAATACAAATGTTAGTTTGGGACCGCATGAAGTGTCCGAAATTCCGTAATAGCGAGAGTCCGTAATAGCGAGAGTCCGTAATAGCGAGAGTTATTTCAATACTTTTCATAGTAGTTTCGGCCGGGGATTCACCATCTGTCCGTAATAACGGGGTCTCCGTAATAGCGGGGTGTCCGCAAGGCGAGAGTTGACTGTAGATGAACTATCGTCAAGCTCTATCCACAGAAAACTGAGTTTTGAGCCCCAAATGGGAACCAAACCTGCAACCTTCTGATGACCGGTGAGACAGATTACCTATCATTCATCTATTATACAAGATATCTCCAAGGTCCCACATTTTCCAAAATGTATATAAAATCAATAACATTAACATATAGTGGCTTCTGCTCAGGTCGCACATGTGTCGAGCTTGCACCTTAGCTTTCAATCTGAGTCTTGGTAGCTCAATGGTTAGAGCGTCTTACCGGTCATCAGAAGGTTGCGGGTTCGATCCCCGTCTGGGGCTCAGAAATCGTTTTTCTGAGGATAGAGCTCGACGATCATTCATCTAAGTCAAATTTATAGGTAGTGCTACTCTGGTTTGGTGGCCAGCAAAAGGTAAATACAAGTTGCTAGAAGACATTTCTTAAGTGAAGATTAAAATAGAGTCACCAGGTATTTCCCCTAGATTTAGGGGTCACCGGATATCTCCCCGTTAAATAAAAATTAAAACAAGGTAACTGGGTATCTCCCTTGAAATAAGGGTCACCAGATATCTCTCCAAGATTACTGCTAGAACGCGGTAATGACCGAGATAAGATTATAAACTAAGATTATGAGACTAAAACAGGGTCACCGGATATCTCCCCAAGAAAGATATGGGGTCACCGGGTATCTCCCTGAGAACTAATACTAAGCGGGGTCACCGAATATCTCCCCTTATGTAAGAAGTCACCGGGAATCTCCCCAGTTACCTTGTTTTAATTTTTATTTATTAGGGAGATATCCGGTGACCCCTAAATCTAGGGGAAATACCTGGTGACTCTATTTTAATCTTCACTTAAGAAATGTCTTCTAGCAACTTGTATTTACCTTTTGCTGGCCACCAAACCAGAGTAGCACTACCTATAAATATGACTTATAGTACACCTGGTTGCGAAAAAAGACTATTCACGATCGTTCATCTATCATTCAAGATATCTCCTAGCTCCCACATTTTCCACAATATTTATCACGTGGTCATTTCTGCCAGGCATTCTGCTCTCGGGAGAGAAAATCACAGCTCTGATAGCTTGTCTCAGAATACACTACTGTTTCATTAAATGCAGCTGTTGAATATAAAACGGTTAGACGACGGAGCATCGGTAGCATTTCAAATTAACAATTACATTCCTAACGATCACGACTCACATGTAATCTCCATTAAAAAATGTCATTCCCTTTCTACCTGCACTGTTATTTATTGTAGTCGCTTGTATAAATGACAGAGTTGTGATAGTAAGGTGAAATTAAGAACTGTCATCAATAGATGTTACCTTTACTCAGCAAAAAAGAAAACCGTGTTACGTTTTGGAACGCCACTCCTTGATGACAGGTATTTTCCGAGAAAATACTCTTTCATATAGACTGGTTGCACGCTTGCGTTTAACAAATTTCGGCATAAACTCACCTAAAGAACGACTACAGCATTGTTGCTTCTCGATCAGCAGCAGTAAACGTTCGTCGAATTCGGATGCGAAACACGTATATTTCAAATAATCGACACAAAAACACAGTGGACTCTCTCGACAATCGCTGAGCAAATGGAACACTGTCACAACGATCACGCAACGTTTACAGTAAAACTAATGGCTACAACATAATCGGTGTTGACCAGCAAAACAGATAGCCGGATTCCGGCCAAATCGGTTGTCACGCAAACAAATAACTAAACAGGAAATGAATAACTACAAAAACATCTGTCCAAACATGTAAAACAATGACAAATGCAATTTTGGTTGAAACATAAAGCAGACGTAAAAACATTAAATAACAAACATTACCTTCAATTCACCTTCGAAAGTGGCCTCTTTAAGACGGTGGTTTTCCAAGTGCACCGCTTCCAGCTGAGCTGTGACGACCTGAGGGTATTGAAACACATAGTTTAAAATTGAAAATTGAAAAATTTAAGATTAAAGGGCAAATGAAGCGTAAATGCTACAAGTTGCGCAAATGCCTAATGAAATCAGAAGCGTTAGAAGAACTCTTCGTAGGCGTATCTTTTTGCCTTTCAAAAGATTTTGGATGGGCGTCTTGAGGAAAGTCAGCCTCTTTCATATATAATAAACATTAAAAGTGCTTTTAAATTTCAACTTTTAACACAATCATAAATGTTAAAGTGCCTAGACGGAACTTCGAAAGTTTACATATTTGTAAGATTTCAGTTCTTCCGGTAAAAATTGTAGTATATCTTGTATTACAAAAATTTCATTTTCATGGATTTTTTCGCTGCTAAAGTTGGCTATTTTGAAGCTTTTCAACATTTGACCGTGTGATAAAAAAGCTGGAATCTAGTGAGCAGAAGTGACGTCAGTCCAGGAACACCAGTAACAACAGTGATTATACGGTGCAAATACACTATATTTTCTTAGTTTAAGTTTTATTATTTTGAAAATCCGTTCGAACAACGAAGTAAAACTTCTCGAAATGTCTTCAAATTCGTCCGATACCAGTGACAGTCAGTGTGATTCCGATACTAACTTTATTCCTGGCTATATTATGGAGATTAAAGAGCCATCTTTAGCATCTACTACAAACATTTGTACAGATGAAACTCTTAGTACCAGTGGCGATGATTCTATTCAGCCTTACCCAGACGAACCACTTGCCGACGAAAATTGGATCTGTGAATATACTGAACAGCGTAAACGTGAAGAAAACAAATTACAAATACTGCAACGTCGGTTACACCGGTTGGAATCGGTGAATAATTGGTGGGTCTATAACGTTTTTTAGTTATCACTGTTTATTGACATTAGCCATCAAGGCTGACTTGAGGAGTATTTACTGTATACTTTTTTATGCTAGGTGTACTTGTGGTGGTTGTAGGGCTGAACTTCTTCAAAACGCAATGGAGTGTCAGTGCTGCAAAGAAATCGATGCGTGTGAGGCTGCCCTCAACAATGAGCTTGTTCTTCGGGAGGTTGGAGAGTCCCGACGTTGTGTGACACTTCATCCAGGTTTTAAGCAAGTCTGTCTAGAAGTTTGGTCGTTGCGTCTCGCTGGAAGAAAATACCGCAAAATTGATAAAAAGAAGTACAAAGTTCATGATACAGAAAACAGGTACGATACAATAGTAATACTATTTATAAAATATTTTTGATAAAGTTGAATTGGTATCTTATTTTTAGATATCTTCGCAGTGTGGCATATAGAGAATTTATTCAATTGATATATGGCTATGTGGGTTAAAGAAGAGTTCCACTGCCAGCATGTGCTTACAATGCCATACGGCAACAGTTTGGGGAAGAAAAAGAGTTTATTGGTTATGAATACAAATGACAACAAATATATGAATTATTTTTGGTTTTTTGGGCAGTTAACATTTTTAAGGCCTTTCATGGGTTGTCCACATGTTTTGCACTGAGGGCTTGCTCTTGAACATCTTGGTTGAACTTCAGGAACAGGCACTACAATAAAAGAGTTTTTTTCATACCTTCTTATTTATTTACTTATCATACTCTGTTAACAGAACCAATTTTTAAATTAAATAATTAAATTCATTATAGACTTTTTCAATGTGATAAAATAACCAGTTGTTGTCTACTGTAAAACTTTCAAATGAAATTTAGGTTTGTCCTGAAGGTACTGGAATATTGTATATAATTTTGTACTTATTTTAAATACCATACTGTATTTATTTTAGTCTTGTTCAGATGTATATTTCCAGATGAAATGGTATCTGTTGTAGACTAGTTATTAGTTATAATACTTTTGGTCGTCAGGTTTTTGTGTATTTAAGCTCACCTTGTGCAGTTGGAAGAACATTTACAGTGACTGCTTCTTTACGCATTTCCATTTTAGCAACAGCCTCTTCTTTAGTTTGCTTCACAAGCATTGTAGGCATTGGTGCTGGATTCATTTGTATTAACTCTTCACAAGCAGTTGCAAGTGCATGATGATCAGCATTGAGAAATTCTTGGTAAATTTCTTCTACATAATCTGAACAAGAAACACATATAACAGTTGTAATACTACAAGCATACCAATATTTTTGAGTACAGTCACATGATGCCTTGAGTTACCCTATCACAAACCTACCAAATTTTTGCTCAACTCTTACATCCCGTACTGTCACCTCTCCATTTTTGAATTTTGGATATGTAACTCTTCACGCTGCAGGTTGCAGTTGAAATGTATTGCAGCCAAAATATGTCTAAATTAGAGAGAGAAAGTAAGGTTAAACAACACAACTAAATAACACAAGTGTATAACTTTACTACCAGTAATTATAATACTGTAAATTTAACTAAAAGTAGTGTTAATCAGTGATCACAAACCTGCAATACATTCCTTGATAAGAGTATGAAACCCTTCCAGGCAGCTGGTTTGGGATGATGGGGAGGCCTGTAAGATGCCATTCTTCAGTCGATCACTTGTCAAGGCATTGGATACCTTGTCATACACAATGGAGTCTAGAAGAGTGGAACTCATTTGCTAAAAAATTATGTACTTTTACAACATTTGCTTTGCTTCAGCATTATTTAAATACATATAACACTGTAGTCAGTACCTCTATTTAGCCAAGTCCTTTGTGCAATATTTTCATCATGAGCACATGTGTTGAATAGTGGATTGGGAAGATCCTTGCGGTCATTCACTATGTGGTGCAAAAATTATTCAAATTTGGCCCATATCACTTGTCCATTTCAATGCAAAACATGAGGACAACCCATGAAAGGCCATAAAAATGTTAACTGCCCAAAAAACCAAAAATAATTCATATATTTGTTGTCATTTGTATTCATAACCAATAAACTCTTTTTCTTCCCCAAACTGTTGCCGTATGGCATTGTAAGCACATGCTGGCAGTGGAACTCTTCTTTAACCCACATAGCCATATATCAATTGAATAAATTCTCTATATGCCACACTGCGAAGATATCTAAAAATAAGATACCAATTCAACTTTATCAAAAATATTTTATAAATAGTATTACTATTGTATCGTACCTGTTTTCTGTATCATGAACTTTGTACTTCTTTTTATCAATTTTGCGGTATTTTCTTCCAGCGAGACGCAACGACCAAACTTCTAGACAGACTTGCTTAAAACCTGGATGAAGTGTCACACAACGTCGGGACTCTCCAACCTCCCGAAGAACAAGCTCATTGTTGAGGGCAGCCTCACACGCATCGATTTCTTTGCAGCACTGACACTCCATTGCGTTTTGAAGAAGTTCAGCCCTACAACCACCACAAGTACACCTAGCATAAAAAAGTATACAGTAAACACTCCTCAAGTCAGCCTTGATGGCTAATGTCAATAAACAGTGATAACTAAAAAACGTTATAGACCCACCAATTATTCACCGATTCCAACCGGTGTAACCGACGTTGCAGTATTTGTAATTTGTTTTCTTCACGTTTACGCTGTTCAGTATATTCACAGATCCAATTTTCGTCGGCAAGTGGTTCGTCTGGGTAAGGCTGAATAGAATCATCGCCACTGGTACTAAGAGTTTCATCTGTACAAATGTTTGTAGTAGATGCTAAAGATGGCTCTTTAATCTCCATAATATAGCCAGGAATAAAGTTAGTATCGGAATCACACTGACTGTCACTGGTATCGGACGAATTTGAAGACATTTCGAGAAGTTTTACTTCGTTGTTCGAACGGATTTTCAAAATAATAAAACTTACACTAAGAAAATATAGTGTATTTGCACCGTATAATCACTGTTGTTACTGGTGTTCCTGGACTGACGTCACTTCTGCTCACTAGATTCCAGCTTTTTTATCACACGGTCAAATGTTGAAAAGCTTCAAAATAGCCAACTTTAGCAGCGAAAAAATCCATGAAAATGAAATTTTTGTAATACAAGATATACTACAATTTTTACCGGAAGAACTGAAATCTTACAAATATGTAAACTTTCGAAGTTCCGTCTAGGCACTTTAATAATTTACTGTGGTCCTACATAGGAGATGTGATTGTGCCTCCAATCCCCCTCAGCAAAACTTTGTATGGCACATATGAGAACCTTTGACGATGTCTGCCATTACGACAACAAACGATATAGAATGAATAGAAAGACAGCTTAAAAGGAAAATCACTTAAAAAAAAAAATCCTTCCAAAAACTACTCTGTCATGCCACTGTCACACTACCCCTAACTAGAGATGTATTACTGGTTACCCACTAGACACGTCTCTCATGTACGCCATTTGGCCATTATTGTTATATATAAACTTGTGTGCCTTCACTACCGATGGGAACCGACCGATTTGTCCCCCACCTACTTTGAACGACCTTAAAACCATTTAGCAGGGTTTTGGAAGACCTGGGAATTTTCGATGGAAACCGACTTTGAACGACCTTAAGACCATTTAGCGGGGTTTGGGGATACTTGGCAATTTCAATGAATTGGAAATCTGTTTTTAAGAACCATGAAGCGGTTAGCCTTATGGTGAAAAGTGAAAAATATGATTGGTAGCTGAAAATTCGTTTCGCCTACCCCCTTTGTTCCTTCTTATGAAGAGATGGAAAAAACCAGTTTGAGGAAGTTGATCGTCCAGGTTAGTGTAGTCTTGAGAAAGACTGTTGGTTGAAGTGACTGACGTTTCGACAGCCTTAGCGGCGGTCATCTTCAGAGTCAAAAGGAGAGTAAAGGTCAGGTTCGCCTGTATTTGTATCTGGCTCGTCCGTGATAAGTGGGCGGTCGTATTAGTCATGGAGGTGTGATATTTGGCGAGAAGCAATGGGTGTGGTTGTGTAGGCGTTAATTATCAGTTAGTCGAAGTGTAAGTCTATTGGCTGCTCGCACGTTTGACTTTGTGAATTAGTCGTTTGTAAGGTCCCGGTAATTGTTGTGATCGGTTTAATGGATTTTGTTCTAAGTTCGTATACCAGCTTTCTAGTGTGAGTCGCTGTTTGTAGTTGGTGCTGTACGTAATGCATTTTGCCGAATCCCAGTCAATGTTGTGTTTGGTTTGTCGGTGGTGTTCGGCAATGTGGTTGGTTTTGTCTCCGTTTTTTGTCGCTCGTTTGTGTTCTGTTAGTCGTATATTTAAGTTTCTGCTAGTCTCACCTATATAAGTGACTACTACAGACCACTGTCTACAGGAAACCAACGCATACTGACAGACTACTTGACCAATCGTCGTACAATCCAACCTCACACAAAGCTACCACCATCAAAACATTGACGAGACGCGCACAACTCATTTGTAACTCACCCAACGCTCTACGCCAAGAAAATGACTACCTACAATGCGTTTTCCACAAAAACAACTATAACTCTGACTTCATCAAACTTAACACTTACAAAGACAATGAACGCGACAAAAACAACAGTCCGACAACCACTACAGCAACGATACCCTACATAAAAGGTACGTCTGAGATTATCTCGCGTATCTTACGACCATACAACATACGAGTAGCGCACAAACCCATCACAACTTTACGACATGTACTGACTAACGTTAAGGACAGAGAACAACCGCACGAAAGACAAGGTGCAATTTACAAAATTAATTGCTCCGACTGCCAAGCCACTTATATAGGTGAGACTAGCAGAAACTTAAATATACGACTAACAGAACACAAACGAGCGACAAAAAACGGAGACAAAACCAACCACATTGCCGAACACCACCGACAAACCAAACACAACATTGACTGGGATTCGGCAAAATGCATTACGTACAGCACCAACTACAAACAGCGACTCACACTAGAAAGCTGGTATACGAACTTAGAACAAAATCCATTAAACCGATCACAACAATTACCGGGACCTTACAAACGACTAATTCACAAAGTCAAACGTGCGAGCAGCCAATAGACTTACACTTCGACTAACTGATAATTAACGCCTACACAACCACACCCATTGCTTCTCGCCAAATATCACACCTCCATGACTAATACGACCGCCCACTTATCACGGACGAGCCAGATACAAATACAGGCGAACCTGACCTTTACTCTCCTTTTGACTCTGAAGATGACCGCCGCTAAGGCTGTCGAAACGTCAGTCACTTCAACCAACAGTCTTTCTCAAGACTACACTAACCTGGACGATCAACTTCCTCAAACATGTCACGATTCTCCCAGGTTCAAACCATTTACTTTAAAAACCAGTTTGTCAAGCAAAATTTCAGCTACCAATAAAAACATTCAGAACACGAATATTTAAAAACGTAATACCATAAAGTGGAATTCATTATGATATTTTAAGGCGGCCATGATAAATTATAACCACCAGTAGAGGCGAGGTTATAAAATAATCATTAACCAATATATAGTATTGACTATTCTTTAGGCCATTTTTATTGTTTAATATAGGATGACAAGTGATGGTTTTAATATAATTTGATTAATTTATTTTTGATGGATTTCTGTTGGCTTTTCATACAATCCATTGCAGCAGATAGTGGTATTTGACCATATCTCTTTGATACTTCGACTTTTTTGTCACCTTCACGATATTGTATTTCTAGTTTTTTGTTCTTTTCGTCATTTTTTATGGCTACCATTTTTTCTATTCTATTTAACAGATCTGACTCTTTCAATTTTAAAACTGTATTTGATTTCTGGTTTTTCTTTGATCTCGTCATTGCCTCGTTGGTTCAATACTTTATTACCATGGTTTTTAGCGTAATCGTTTATATGTTTCTTTTCTATCTTTTCTAATTTATGTTTGTTTTCGCATGGACAATCTATGACTAGTGATATTTTAGGGTTCTTGTCTTTGTTTTTGTATACAATACTTTTTGGGTCAGATGTGTTCTTTTAGTCTCTTTTCTAGGGTCTTAATTGTAAATCCGATATATATTCTTCCGTCTTCGAATTGTATTTTATAAATCTTTCAGTTTTGATACTCAGTGTGCCCTATTGATACTACTTCATGTTTGTTCTTCGCATTGTATTCACATTTTGATTTAAGGTTTTCTGCATGTATGTATTCAAATTTGGTTGTCCTACTTAAAGCTGTATATAATTGCTTCTTGTTCATGGCCTCTGTATCAAAAATATTATAGTATCTCTGCTCCCTGGTATTTGTATACTGTTATACAGAATGCCAGGTTAAATTTCTTTCTGAAGTCATCCAAAGAGAACTTTTGGTCATTTTCCTTTATAGTGACACCATTTATGTTTATATCTTTAATAGTGAACTGCTGAGAGTTGTACATAGAACGGTCCTTCATGTTATCAATACATGTCACAGGAGTACCTGCACAGACTTTATATACTTCTTTTGCTCCATTATAAACGAAGTCCACAACTTGGTGACTTTTACCTTCGCAAAATGCATCTGAACACATTTTATTGATCTCCTTTCTAGTACTGTTGAAGTAACATATATTGACATAGCTGCCCACATAGTTGGCCAATTTATGGTCCAACCGATCGGTCGCAAGGAAGTTGGTCAGCATATCAAAAGTTTTCTTGTCATATCTAGCGCTCTCTTCTATGTATTTCAGTTCAACAGTATTAGCACACGTCTCCAGTATCGAAGGACTCTTTGTATAGTCATACTTTAACCTGCTATTACCTTCAACAGGGTCACATTGGTTAATATCACCATAAAGATTTACTTTCAGATTATTTGCCACAAAGCTGTTATATATTAGAGTGATCCATTTATTTGGAACCATAGAGAATTCGTCTATGAATACATCCTTATTGGCTAATAGTTTGAGGTTTTCTGCATCTGATATGAATTCATTAAAGTAACTATCAAATGTATGCACTTTATTTTTCAGGCTACCGTCAACTCTACTTCTAATGTTATCCACAGCCTTGTTCGTGAAGCTGAATATAATAGGATTTTTACTTTCTTTGGCATCATTTGTCGGTTTTGTAGTTTTGCCACATCCAGCACCTTCTGTTGTTAAGGTTCCTTTTCCAAGTTCTATTTTATAGTCATTTAAGTCAATAGTTTTGCGGTAAGATTTGTCAATCATAGAAGGGGTTTCTCCTATCTTTTGATACACTTTCCAATCATATCAGAAGTAAAATTCTATTGTTTGTCTTTAACTGAGTATTCTTTGTATGGATTTTCACAGTAGACAGCATCAGTATTGTATCCATGTATTATAGTACGCTTTATACTCTATATTAAGTTTGTGCTCTTTGCATGGTCTCTACCATCATATCTTTACTACTGTGTTCATCAGGAAGCACAATCAGATAGTTTTCATAATCCTTTGTTTTATCAGAATTTGCAAATATAGAACATTTTTTGGAGTGATTAATAATATTATGGTAGTCTTCTTTCGTTTTACAGATTTCTATTTTATCCTGATTTTGTTTAGAATTTCACTGTATGAGATTCAAGTGGTTTAATAATGGAGATCCTTTTGTAATCTTAGTTATTAGGTTTTCATTCAATATTGGAAAACAATGACCATCTTTGCATATAAAACACAAGACGAACGGTCTTTCCGTTATTCCTAGGCGCTGGAGAGGACACAGACTTGTTATAGAAGGGGTCCAAAGCATATATAGACACATTCGTGTGACAGTTATCACTCCAGTCTAATAATTCTCTAGTTGAGGGTCTTTTGGCATGTTTATCAAACACATATTTATTGATTTCTTCAGTAAGGGATGTTTTAGTGTATCTTTTGAATCCATTTTCCCCCTTACAAGCTTCATAAATATAGTCCTGCACACAGGAGCCTTTATTTTGGGTTATTTTTCTATAGTTGTTACATTTGTCAACAAGAGCGCTCATCAACCCAGTATCACCCATACGAATGTCTTCCATTTTAATTTTCTTGAGTTTTGTGATCACACCACCAATTCCAGTAATATGTTCACCAGACTGCTGCTCAAAACGGTTGCCAATTAATAGAGGATACATCAAAAACTGGTAAATATCACGTCTTGATAAGCCTCTTGGTTGACTCTCTTCAAATGGTCCAAAAGTTTTGATTTTATACTGCTTCCCTAAAGGTGCTCTATCGTCTGTATCGTCTCTATCGTCTGTATCGTCTCTATCCATCCGTTTCCGTTGCTTCTCATGCTCCTTCTAAATAGGTTGACAAATGAAGAGAACTTTTCAAACATAGCAAATTTTCTGTTGACAAAGCCCAGTTCATAGTTTCTGGCATCCTGAAGTGAGAGGTCAATCACAGGGTACTTATTAGAATAGACAGGTTCGTACTCCAAGAGTGACAGTAGTTCATTAGCTTTTTGAGGGTTTCTTCCTGCTGTTTGTCCCTTATTTGCTTCTCCTCTAATGCTTTCAAATATGCAGATCTCTTCACCTTTTTAGCATTCAGAGGGTTAATATATGTTTTTATACCCCCACGGACTGTTTTCCTTTTAAGACCGGTACGTGATGCTTTGACCACCTTACGGGTTTTAACTATACTGGAGATGACCTTACGTTTGAGTCCTGTTCTCTTTGCAATGGACATAAAAATGTTCTATATACTATATAATATATGGTATATAAAAATTGTTTAAGCCAATTTAACGCATTAATTATTTAAGCATTGTAATTCGCCCACATTTTTTTCAAGATTTCTTATATGTTTTTTGCTTTTTAAGTGTTTACTTTTACTTGCCATGTGATAATTATGGTCACAGAACACACAATAAAATGGATTTCTTTCCATACATTCCTTTACATATCGTTTATTTGTTTGTTTTCTCTCTTCACCAGTGAAATATTTCTTGGGTCTTCCACGACCACGTTTGGGTTCATTATTTGTTTCAGTCATAACAATATATATAATAATGTTATATAAAATAATGTTTAAGTGAAAAACGCGTTTAATATGAATCAGGAACATTTGAGATTACCATTAACAGCAAAAGTGCCAATGATCAGAATCAGAACAGTCATCAGGACAGGAATAAGAACTGGAATCAGAATCAGAATCTGTTTTTTCTCTATTTTGTACAACTTTTTTTTTATAACTTTCGTAATCTATTGTCATTCTTTTGTGATATAGAAATAAATCAAAATGAGAAATACCATCACCATTTTTTTATTTCTTTCTATAATATTTTGAAAATTTTCGTAACATTTTTTGACTTCTATATACAGTCTATCCAGATGTTCTGCATTAAGATGTGAAGAATCATGTAACTTTTTGTAACTAGAAGATTAATGTAAACTTTCGAAATCCATATTTCATATATACTATGTATAGAAAATAATTTTTAAACGATTTTTGCATGTTTTTATTAATCATAAACATTAAAGGTTTTACAAAACCTTTTATATGCTTCTTTTTGAGTCTTACATTCATCAGCCATACATACACCGATCTAAATAGCCGATCTGACCACAACTCTTGCATACTTTGCGACTTTTACGAACATCATTATACATCTTATTTAATTCCTATGCATGTGGATGTGAAGAATCGTGTAATTTTTCGAATGACATACTTTCTATATACTATATATACAGAAAGTTATTTTTAAGTGACTTTTTTTCCCATTTCAAATAATACTTGCATTTGCAGTTTTTGTCCCAGCCTAATAATGGATAGACGGAACCAAATAGTCTGTCATCAAATGCATCCCTTGTTTCACTATGTGTTAAGTCAGTGGGTTTCTTTATTAGTTTTGCACCTATCCTACTGGCTAACCTGATGATGTAGTAGTCATATCTGGATATGTTTTTATTAATCATTCCGTGTTTAATCATTATTTCAACAACCTCCATGAAATCAGACACAATACAACTACGATAATTATCGTGTACGTATTCTTCTACTCTGGCTCTGAGTCTACTTCTAATATATTGGGACTTCTTCCTATTTAGCCAGATGTTTTCAACCCATTCTGGTATCATCTCATAGTCTCCTACTTCCCTGCAATTAGCACATACAAACATACCATTAATACATTCATATTCATTTTCACACTCTGTACAAATATTGTGTTTAGTGTGTTTATCCTCATTTTTGTATAGAGAGTCCAATTTGTCTACGTTTTTGGTTATTTCATCAAACGTGAATCCATAATCTAATGTTTTGAATGCTTCCATTTAATATACATTATATTGTATGGATTTAGAATATTCGACTCAATAGGTAACCAGATCCAACACCAACAACTCCAATAATAATATACTGATATTCTTTCATTTCATCACTTGGTTTATAAAAATCATTTAATTGGGTATCTCTGTTGAATGTTTTTCCGTTATATTGTATTGATTGAACCTGTCTTAACTGTTCAAGGGCTCTGTTTGTGTTCTCAATATCAATGTTAGCATCTACCAACTGTTGCCTCAATTGCTGTATTCTGTCACGTTCTTTTACTTCATTCTGGTAAAACAACTCTTTCGCCTTCGCCATTTCTTCTAGTGCTTTATTATGTCTTTTTATTTCTGCTTCATAACCATTTTTATTAAACGCTTTAAAAAGATAGCCGGCATCGGCAAAACTGACTGCAGCAAATGTTGTTTGTAATAATGATCCTACTATACTTGCCATAATCTATATAATATATTACATTTTAAATGGATCAACAGGTAGATATGCCCATTTTACAAGCATTGTACTAGCCGTCAAAACAAGTGTTAGGCTTGCTGTAATCTTTGCTGAATCTGTCAAAGAAGGAAGAGATTTTCCATCTCCAATGATCTTATTAATTGCTATTGAAATTCCAACAACGCCTGTTGATATTAGTAAAGAGTCATGCTTCATTCATTAAATCTTTCTTGTTTACTGTTGACATTTGGTATATATAATAGATTACATTCTAAATGGATCAACCGGCAGATACTTATTATCCTGTGCCCATTTTACAAGCATTGTGCTAGCTGCGACTCCAACTGCTAACTTTGCTATGTCCTTTAAAGAGGATGCGTCTGTTAACTTTTCACCCAGGACCTTCTTGGATGCCAATGATAAACCCACAACACCTGCGGTTACTAGTAACGCATCATATGCTTCGTTCATTAGCTCTTTCTTGTTTACTGTTGTCATACTATGTGTATAATAGTATATATTTTATTTTATTCAGTGGAAATATCTTACATGACGTTTTAATGTTTTCTGGGATATGAATTTGCTTCTACAGTATTTACATGTAATGCGAATATCGTGCATGTAGCGTTTAATTCCTTCGTGATTAGGTCATAGTCATTAGAAACTATACATTTATAGCCATTTTCTTCATATCTCTCTATTAGTTCTTTCTGTTGGTCTGTAATAATACCATTACACTGAGGGGTTTTGAACTCTATGCAAAGACCATTATAATGCTTATGAAGATTTTGAATTATTAGATCTGGTTGTCCTTTCATATATCCTTTTTTGAATGATTTTATGCGTTTATCTTTGGTGTCTTGGTTTTCTCCAAGTCCAACAGTCATTAAAATATCTGGATAAAATCGCCTAATGAATTGAACCATTTTAGTATGTAGATCATATTCATCTTCTATTTTAAAGGTGAGTGTGTTAGGGTTATTGAACATTCTATAGTGTCCGTACTTCCTTATAGATGGTAACACTTCAGAGAAAACCCAAATTTTAAATTTATCAGCCCTTTTCAACTTGGAGGAGAATATAAGTCTATACAAACCAGGTTCATTAATTAGAGTTACCATGGTTTTGACCACTCTCTCGTTTTGGGATTTTACATTTTGCTGTACTTTTCTTTTCTCATCATCTTTTATGTGGTTAATAATAGCTTTATCTGGACGTTTGTATCCAAGTGCTAATGCTACGTCATGACCCTTAATCCACACTTCTTTTCCATCTATATGAGTGTCGATTGAAACGTTTAGTTCCTTATTATCAAATTTCTTGAATGTTAGTGACATATTATACACTGCTACATAATGTATCCTTATATAATTTTTCAGTTAATTCGACGAATATATTATTTCTTTAATTTCCCGTCGATTCTACGGGGTATTCAAAGTCCTCTCATATTGTTGAATATGTGCTATTGGACCTGTCCCGTCTTGTGGACGGGTGAGGTCTTCGGGTGGTTATTCCAAATTGTCTAAAATGTTTTCTGGTTGTTTATTTTTAGGTTCAACTTGTATAGGCTCTTTTTCTGGCTCCATTTTAATGGTTACTGGTTGCAAGACCTCTCTTTTGTATTCTTCTCTTTTATAATACAAAGAAGCAATAGCAACAGCTGTTCCTATAAAACCGAATACCAGAACAAAATTGATATTTTGAAATCATTGTTGGAGTTTTCTGATTGTATTTTATACCGCATTTTTCTCTCTTTTGCAGCTTTAGATATGGCAGCCATTCGCTTACAAGCCTCAACCCTCTTTGGGTCTTTTTCCTTTTTCTCTTTTGTTATCTTTGGAGCAACCTCTGTTGTCTTAGGTGTTTCCTCACTCATGTATATTATATCATATATTTTATTTGTAGAACATCTATGAATATCTGTGACATCATCTGTAAGCAATCGACAAGATCACCTACAACTCAACCACCATCTCTTTTATCACTTGGTTTGAGTTTTGGTTGATTCTCTAAATGTTTTCTATTAAGATCCTCAAGCATAATGTCTATCTCTATAGTTGTTTTTTTACAACATCGTACAAAATCTCTGACCTTAAAAAACAGATTCTTTAATTTCGGATTCATTATATATTACCATATATTTTATCATATTTTTAGACATTCCATTAATAGGTGGGCATAAATCAGTAACAACATCATCAATTATTTTTAGATCACTCAGAAATATCGATTCGTCATATGTCATACCACGTAAAAATGACTTCAACTGTGTCAGAATTTTTTGATATGATGTATAAGCGTATCTACACATATCTGTCTTGCTATTGATATTACTTTTTGATAAATATCCTTGGATTAAAATACCTGGACCGCTTATACATCCTAAAATAATAGGATTCAAAGTTATACCACCAGCTATATCACCGGATACTGTTAACCCTAGACTTACCATATTTAAATTCAGATTTACTTTCTTCAGTTTCTTGTACTTCCATTTGAAGCAAGTGTAAAGCTTATGGCAGAACACGTACCATTGCTTAAGTTTCATAATCTCTTCATCTGATAAATCCTCGCTGATGTGATTAAAATTGATACTGTTTTTCTTCATATATATTAGACTATATTTAATGGTCAAAATCATTATGGTCAATATCAAACCAATTGCAAAGTACGTGATGATGTAGTAGAATGTCTTTTTCATCTATCAATTTATCTTTGTATAAAGCAAAAAATGCTATATCACCATCCAGAGGGGCGACACCATTTGGATTTAGGTCACCTAATGCCATCTGTGTTGAACCAGTCGTACGTTTACTCTCAAACTTAGCAAGCTTCTTACCATTGCAATAAACTGAGCTGTTATTACCAGCTGGTGTTGTATAGTTATCCCAATGTACTGATAAGCATACCAGCATTTGCCTTCGTCTTATAAGCTCCTATAGCATATTTAAGTGTAACAGGGTTGCTACCAATAACATTGAAATTATTTATATCATCCGACACGATTAATTCCAAATTTGGACTGAAAGATATAAATTTATCATATCCTCCATTATCATGTCCAAAGAGACCGTTCCTCACACAATAGTTATTCGCAAAAAAAGATTTTAATCTATATACGATGAAGATATTAACAATGTCCTTTGATCCATTAGCTGGATTTAAATTGATATTACTAACCATACGATTTGTACCGTCAAACTTTAGAAAATATCTATAATTAATTCTTTCAGATTTCGTACTAAATGTAGGTTGTAAATTTGTGGTGTTTTGAGCAGCATCATTACCTTGAATTGTCTGATCTATTACCTTAGATTTTTTCCTTGTTGTGGCGTCATAAATCAACTCACTATTATTTATCCCTCTATCAAACCCATACACAGAAGAACTATATTTTTTAAATTACTCCCGTAGAAGAGTTTCAGATAGTTGTTTTCTGAAGTCAGTTATTGTTACAAACTTATCGTCTGTATATTTCTTTCTAATAAGCTGATCATCAAAAATAGGATCAAGATTTCCTCTAATGGCCCATAGACTCATATTTATATCACCCTTCATAGTTCCTCCATTTATAGATAGCTTATCAGTGTCAAGCTTTTCTATGTCATTTTTTGTCTTATCTTCATAGCCATAAAATAAGCTCATTTTCTATATTATATGATATATTTTGTTATTAAATACGTTATTATTCCTGACGCAGCGAATAATGGTATTAAATCATTTTCATCACCGGTCTTTTTTCCTTTTTCTTCTTTTGGTTTTTCTGTGCTCATTGGGTTTTCTTTGAATACTGTCTCTTGGTGTTCCTTTCTGGATTTTTCATCTCCTAAAATATCAATTTGTGACTTTTTAATAGGCGCTCTATTTATATCCTCATTTAAACCAAATTTGATACTTTCATCAGATACTTTAAGCTTGTTGTTATACCCTAGGATTGGTTTGTTTAATAAGATTAGATTGCTTTGCAACAACCAGAGAGAGGGACTAATAGCGATATTAAGAACCACATTGGTGTCAGTCACTGCTTGATTCATATTGTTTATCCAAGTTGATGTATTATAGTTGATTATCGAGTCTTCCACAATAGATCAGAACTCTTGTTGTGTTTCTAATGCAATTGCTCTATTACTATAAATTGATTGTTTTTTCCTTGCTTGACTTCCAAATATGGAATAGATAAAGGCTTCAATACTCTCATTTATATGCTGAATACCTATTTTTGTTAATCCATTGCTTTTTACAGAAATATATCGTTTATAATCACTCTGTAATGAACTGGGAAATAATTGATAGACAACTCCACCTCTTGTTCTATAAATCATATTCCTACGTATGTGTTCAATATTTCTATAAAACTTTCCAGTTGAAATGGTTGACATTTTCTCTCCTCCTTGCATTCTTCTTATCAACCTCCTCACAGTGAAATACAAATGAAAGCGTATGAGTAATGCTATAATCGGATGTACCTCTTCTGATGGCGTTAGATGCTCTATTGACACTCCGCAGCAATATGATGCACAATATACTGCAAAACATACTTGATAATAACTTTCATTATCATCCCATTCAGCTTTATTACAATTTGTGGTTATATTCAATTTTGGAAGCTTTGACAGGAAATACTCTTGGTTGTTGATATAAATTCTGAAATTCTCAATATCGTAATCCAATATATAATGATCTGGGTATTTATCAGTCAAACGATATCCTTCAACATATTGTATATTTGACTCAGGAATTTTTTGTATTGTACCATTTCATTGCCATATTTTTGGGAATTCATTATTTTCTTCAATTGTACCATTTTTCTTTGTTTTTGTTGGTAATTGTTTGACTTTAAGTGGATGTTTGTTCGAATAAAGATATTTTGTCATAGATTTGTCTTTTAGAAAAGTGTTGCTTGTAATGTCTGTGCTTAACACATCTGAATTCTTAAAGAATATAGTGGTGGAATCGATAGTACCGTCCTGATTGAGATCAACACCGATATCAAATTTACTTAAATCAGCATTGGGATACTTTTTAAGGAACTCTTCTTTCATTTTAGCTCTTTCTTCTTTAGCATTTCCCATAGCCTTGTCATAGTTCTTTCCATAATATTTTCTAAGAAGTCGGTCCATTATATAATATTCATATATTATATACATATGAAGAGACTAAGTGTTTTGATTGATGGTTCCTCAAAGGAATTGTACTTGGATGAATCATTTTTAATAGATAATGATAATCTGTATCTGTTAGTCAAGAAGCCTACTTTATTCTGGGATTATAATAATATCATTGATAAAAACAATGAAATAACATATAACGGCAATAAAAAGACGATGCAGAAGGGTCGTTGGACATTTAATATGATCAAGAAGGAGATTGAGAATTATAGAAGCGTTACTTTGGTGTCTAATGAATATGATGCAACGTGCTCTATTACTAGTGACAATGCAATAAATATGAAAACTATAGGGCCCATATTAGGATTTAACAAAGACCAAGTAATAAACTCCAATACAAAAACAAAAAGCGGTAACTCGGTCAATATAAACAATGGATTGCAACACATAAAAGTCACTTGTAGTTTGGTCAAAATGATTGATAATATAAATACAAATGGCAAGAGAAGTGACGTTATAGCGGTTTTACCGATAACAACTACACAGTCATTGAAAGGTAGTGTGCAGTATTTTTTCGACATTGAATCATGAAATCATTTTCTGAGTATCGAGCTTGAAGATCGTTCATCTACCTTAATTGATAAGGGTGTTATTAATAAGGTCAATTTCAATGTTAAGGACCAAGATGGAAACACAATAAGTGTCGGTAAAGTACTATTAGACTTATACATAATGTAGTGTAAGGTATATGGATAAAGACATTGAATTAGAACAAGGGTTGAGAGATATCTATTACAATCCTAAAACTGGTTACCAACCTGCAGAAAGATTATATCAAAAAGCATTAGAAGATGGTTTAAATGTCAGTAGAGAACAGGTGAAAGACTGGTTAAGATCACAAGACACATACACCAGATATAAACCAATTGTGAGAAAACACAAATTTAGACAAACTAAAGTTAACTATCTTAATGAGCAAATACAGATGGATCTCGTTGACATGGGTTCATATAAAAACAAAAATAAAGGTTATTACTGGATATTAACATCAATTGAAATTATTAGCAGGTATGCATTCGCCATTCCTGTTTAGAGAAAAGATACTAATAATATGACAAAAGCAGTCACAGAACTATTGATGCAATTTAAAGATAGATTTGATGATTATCTTAAATTAGCGCAATTTGATGATGGAAAGGAGTTTTACAATGTTGGTGTTAAAACATTATTAGAAAAACATGATATTAAGTATTTCTCCACAAACTCTGATAAAAAGGCCACTGTTGTAGAAAGATTTAACAGAAGATATAAAACTGCTTTGTGGAAATACTTTTACAGTAAAGGAACTTATAAATGGATTGACATATTAGACCAATTGGTGTATAATTACAACAATACTAAGCACAGCACCATATTAATGAAACCAAAGGATGTTAACAAAAAGAATGAAGAAGAGGTTTGAACCACTCTATACGGTCATCTCTATGCTGAGTCTCCATTACCTAAATTTAATGTAGGAGACACTGTCCGAATATCAAAATATAAAAGCACTTTTACCAAAGGTTATGAAGCCAATTTCACTGAAGAACTGTTCAAAGTGGTCAAAGTTATACGTGGTGGCCCAACTGTTTATGAAATAGAGGATCTAGAAGGTGAACCAATTATTGGGAAATTCTACGAAAAGGAATTGTCAGGTGTTGATAAAAAGGATGATGTCTATAAAGTTAAAAAAATACTAAAAAGGAAAAAAGTAAAAGGCAAAAAGATGGCTCTTGTCAAATAGCTAGGTTATGATAGTAAACATAATAGTTGGATTCCTGAGAGTGATATACAAAATATAGAGTAATATATACATATCATAGCTGAACGAGAATTTGATGATTTCGAAATGCAAGACTTACGTCAAAAGTACCCATAATATCAGATGAATGATGAAGAGTTAGATAATGAATATCAAAATCTATCAAAAGAACGTTTAGATTTATTGCGTAATGATGATGATATCAGTTCAGATGACGTTAAAAAGAGGGTGAATTATATCGATCGTATCCGAGAAAATAGAAACAACGAGACATCGTTCACAGATAATGATAATGGTGAAACTGTAAAATAACAACAAGAAAAGGTGGAAGGAGCCAGTCAGCCCCAGAGATTGATTTCATCGACACAAATACTAGACCCGAGAATGAGATTATACCATCTATTGAAAAGTTCATCAGTGATAACCATAAGGAAGGTTTCCGGTTTAATTTAAACAATGATAAGGTGATCGAGCTAAAACTGAATGTAAATAAAACTAATGACAACAATATCACATTCAAACTTCTAAATATCAGAAATAATGAAAGAGGCAAAGAAAAAATAGTTTTAAAACGCGATTCCAAAGGTATACTCCAATACAATGACGCTGTCAATGAGCAAGTAGCAGTTGATCAGTTCAAAGAGTTGATAAACGATTTAATAGAGGAGCAAACTGAAAGAGAAAAAACTGTCAGAAAAATGCCTATAGTTGATACCGAGTCCAATAAATTAGAATGGGAAAACGAATTTGACACAATAGACCCAAAAGTCATTCCTGGTTTAACCCCAAAAGAAACAACAGAATCGCGTGGTATCCTATTTCCAAGAGAATCAATCAACCCAAAAGACCTTTTAGGACATGATGGAATGTTACAAATACAGATAGATTACCTTTCAGAAACCATTGGATACACCGAACGATAGCTAGACAGGACAAGTGATCCTGAATTAAGACGAGCATTGGAAGAACGTACAGTCCTGGGAAAAAGTCTGGAATATTACATCAAAAAGTTATGCTGTGGGGATGCATATCAGGAAAGGGTAGGGGTTCACTATGGATCATGCCTAAAAACACAACCATCACCTCAAAAGTATGCTTGGATATCCTGAAGGAAAAGCTAGAACAATCCATGACTATTTTGGGCTGTGACACTTTCCAACAGGATGGCGCTCCAGTTCACACAGCAAAAATAGTGAAAACGTGGCTTTCGGAGAAGAACATCAAGGTCTTAGATTGGCCAGGTAGCAGCCCAGACCTCAATGTTAATGAAAACTGCTGGATGATCCTTAATAAGAAAGTTGCTGCCAGACAACCTGCATCTCTTGCAGACCTTGTTAAGGTTATTAAGGACGTCTGGATGACTGAAATAACACCTGAATACTGTGAAAATCTAGTGAAACCAATTTCCAAGAGAATACAAGCAGTCAAAAAATAAGGGTTATCCTACAAAATACTAAGAGTTTTGTGCTTATGCTTATCGTTAAAATCGCTTTTAAGAGTTGTGTGCAACTAAAAATCAATTTTGTTTTCATAGAATTGTCATTTTTCCAAATATTCAAAATTTGACCTTCTTGATGTAATATTCGAGACTTTTTGCCACGACTGTATATATGGATTAAATGAGGCTAGGGATTTGACCACAAGACAAAAAATTCTAGAAGAAACCAGATATCAACAAGAGCAGGATATCACAAGATTACAGCGATTTAAGAGGTGGGCTAAGGAAAACGTACTGGGAAAATCAGCGCTGGCTATCTCTGTTGCTGGAATAACAACAATCGTAATTGGTGCCAGGAAAGTAGTAATAAAAGTTGCACAAGCTACTGGTAGATTTGTTAAGGCTGTCTATAACCTGGGAAAGAAACTTGGAGCATTATTAGCAGAAATATTAAATGTCATCGCTCAAGCATTGTCATGAGGTGCTAAAGGATTGGCGTGGCTGGCAAACAATCTATGGCTTCTAGCGTTAGCAGTGGCATGGTTCATTTATGATCAATACAAACAGAGGAAGAAATAAAATGTATATTAATATATACCAATGAATAGAACAGAGGAACAATGGATTCCGGGTTCCAGAAGAAGCCAAATGGGTGCGATATAAGGTGATAGAACAAGGCATGTTGTGACCATGAACGCTAACAAAGAATCACCAGGAGAAGAGCTGTATATAGATATCCCAAAACTGAAGCAAGACAGTTGTTTGGTTCTCGGGTCACTGCATTTACTCTTCAATTTCAAATTGAGCAACACTAAAACCAGCTTTTTAAACAATCTCTCTAAACTTCTCCAAAATCGTTTACAAATCAGGCTTGCAGGGGAAACTGTTTACGATAATAATGGTGAGAATTTATATAGTGTCTACAAGGACCTGTATAAAACCAATTCACAGAGAGACAATATGATTGAATATGGTATCGGATCCCAAAATTTGAGAAAGCTAATTAGCAAAGGCGACTTTGGTGCCACATCAGGTGATGCTACAAAAGTCTCTGAAAAGTTAATGTTTGACATTTTTGGTACAAAGCAGGTCTGTTTAGACAAGATTATCAGTGATCACGGTTTATATGCACCATTTCAAATGAACTATAATTTTAGAATATCATGACATTGTCCAAATCAAGTGAAATATTAGTTGCTCAAAATGGTCAAACACTTGGAAATTATAGTCTTGAAAACCTTGAATTAGAATACGAGACAATCGAAAACCAAACTGTTGCAGATGAGGTGGCATCAATGTATGCGGTTGGTCGTTCTTTGTCATTGAGCCCGTGACTCTTATGAAGAATGTTGTATGGGCCGCCGCGTCCACTCTCATTAATGAAAACATCAACATACCTCGCAAGTCCATGAAAGCCGTCGTTATTCTTTTTACGAAGACATCGAGGACAGATAGTGAAGAATTCTTTTATCCAAATATTACAGAGTTTAAAATAACATTTGAAGGTGTTCCAAACCAGGAATACTCACAAGGAATCACAAAGTCACGGTTCTAAGACGAAACACTAAGATTATTTGGATCAAAAGACGAAAAGGACCAATATATGACAACTCAAAAGTTCTACAAAGACAAGTTCGCTTTGGTCATCGATCTAAGATCTACCGAAGAGGTCAACAAAACAGGTCATGGCAAAAAGATAGTAAACACTCAAAACGGCATCCCATTGGAAATCAAAAAGACAGCACACGCTGGAAACATTAATTGTAAAATATTTGTTGTATCTGATGGTCTTGTCAATTTCATGAATAATGATTTGCGGAGCATCCAGTATTAAGTTATAATGTATTATATAGATGAAGTCACCTTTCAACATGATTATATGTGGTATGACAAATTGTGGGAAAACTTATTATTTGCTAAATATGATTGAAAAACATAAAAAACACTGATTATATCATTTTAATCTGTCCAACTTTCACGTGGAATAGAACATACCAAGATTGGAAATACATCAACGATCCTGATTTTATTGCTGTGGAGTGTGATCAAAATAATGTCGATAAAATACTTCACATTGTCCAAATTATTTACAAAGGAACCAATAGTTTAATAATCCTGGATGACTGTGCGAGCAGTCAGGATGTCAAAAATAGAACCAGTGAGTTGGTCAAATTGGCATTTTCTGCTGGACACTTTGGTCTTTCAACAATAGTCATCACACAACAATTAAATAGTATATCTAAACCTTATAAAGACAAAGTTGCTAAAGTCATTTCTTTTTACAACCCAGACGAAGACGATATGAATGTTATTTTCCGCAGGTACCTAGGGCATAGTTCCAAAAAAGAAAGATCTGGAATTATTGAAAAACTAAAAAACAGTAAATATGCAACAATGGAGATCAATTTACGCTATCCATTTGACTATAAAATAAATACAACGCAAAAATAAAATATATGCTAATATATAGATAATGCCTAGACCCAAGAATACAAAACCTGAAACCGTCGATGAGTTATTAGAAGAAATGGAAACCGCAGAAACAATAGTCGAAGAGGAAATAAAAAATTCATTCTCTGAAAAACCGGAAAAGAAAGAATCTGAACCTGATAACACAGAAAAAAAGAGAGATGAACTTTTAAAAGTAGCTGAAAAAGGTGATTTGGATAAATCTGTTGCCTATATAAAGAAAGCCAGTCAGAAGGTTATCAATAAACTATACATTGAATATGACCGAAAACGTATGGAAAAGGCTAATGATTTCTTAACTGATCTATTTATAAGTAAACTTGCAAATGCATTGGAGTTTTTTTTATGTAATTGAGTCACCAGATGTGTTGTCAAAAGAATTACAAAAAGACGAATTGTCAAAAAGAGATGTTTACTCATTAGTGGTTAAATTTACACCAGTCATTAAATTCCTTGGGATTTTATCAGGTGGGATTACTACTGCAATGCTTGTCTACGATCATAAAAGCAAAAAACAAGAAGAAACCATTAAAGAGGAAGAAACCATCAAAGAGGAAGACGAATAATAAATTGATTGGACCATATTTTTCACTTTTCACCATAAGGCTAACCGCTTCATGGTTCTTAAAAACAGATTTTCAATTCATTGAAATTGCCAAGTATCCCAAAACCCCGCTAAATGCTCTTAAGGTCGTTCAAAGTCGGTTTCCATCAAAAATTCCCAAGTCTTCCAAAACCCTGCTAAATGGTCTTAAGGTTGTTCAAAGTACGTGGGGGACAAATCAGTGGGTTCCCATCGGTAGTGCCTTCACATTTCAGGGCTCGAGACTAACGGTAGCCAACTAGCCAAAGTCTAGTAAAAATTCATTCTTGACTTGTAGATTTCAGCTTTAACTAGCCATTTTGGCAGGTGGAAATCGTGCCGTACTGCTGTACTGGCATACCAGAAGAAACCAAATGAAAATGTACTATTTTATGATCGATGAATCGCAAAAGTAAATTGAGAGAACTCAAATACAACGCAGACTCAGTATACGGATATCCTGTGATTGATTAACAATTAGAACCAAATGAAATATATGGAATTTGTTGAGGACATGAAAAACTGATCGAAATGCATCTGAGAAGGTTTTAGTCTTGTGCCCTTGCTGTTTTATTGCGACCCCCAGTGCAGGTCTGGCCAGTGAAAATTTATTTTGGCTAGTGAAATCAAACCTGTCACTAGTCATTGCGCTAGTAATCTGAAATGTTAGTCGCGTACCCTGCATTTGTATAAACAAGATAAACCTAGTAACAAATTTATCCTGCAGCCGCAGACAATTTAAACGAATTGTACAGCAAGTGGATGGTTTTGTTAGATTACATACATGTAACTCGGCCATTCCTTGACTATATTGTGTGTTGGTACTTCGTAAGTCTCTTTCTAGTTTCTTGATTTTCTCGCTCATATTAGCGATAGTCAGGTCTCTGTTACAAAAGAAATCGAAAGGGCTGCTGTTGCTGTCCATCTTTCAATCGAATAATTTTATTCCATTTTAATAATTGTTTTATATTATTTCTGTCTTATCAATCACTTACTGTAATTTTATGTTAACGTCGTTTCGAATTTCAACTCGGTTTGTTTTATTGTTATTCGGGAGCAACACAATATTAATAATAGGTATACATGCACCAATATATAAATACACATATACACACAAGCACACATATACTTATAAACACAAATATACACTCATCAGTGAATGAATAAGTCAAGGAATAAACGAATACGTCAACGAATAAACGAATAAATCAACCAATAAATACGTAAATCAACTAATAAATATATAAATCAACCAATACATCAATAACTAGGTATGTAGATGGATGGATGGATGGATGGATGGATGGATGGATGGATGGATGGATAGACAGGTAGATGGATATATAGATAGACAGACAGATAGACAGACGGACCGACCGACCGGATAGGCGGACGAATGGTCGGATGCATGGATGGATGGATGGATGGATAGATGGATGGATAGATGTCTTTGATTCCACAAATTCTGACGATTTAGCTAAGACTAAACGAACCAAATATTTACAATTATTTATGGAATATAATTATATGAATATATAATATATGAATAATTATACATATGTGTCTTGAAAATATGCTGAAAGGGAACTTGATAAGCAGGATGCTTCAATAGTGATCTAATGTTCGGCGACACAATTAAAATGAACTGATCACAAATTTTACTGTTTACGTCTAATCGGGGGATAAATCAGCTTATAATGCAGTCATAGACCTTCATGTCTTCCATATTGTGCAAAAATCGGTATAGGAAGTTTGTCAATGATCTCGTCCCGAATTTTGTTTCTCCAGGTAATAAGACCAGAATACAAGACAACAAAGTGGAAATTAATGTTCCATGTTGTTGAATTGCAAAGCATACAATAGGTAGACAGTTGACTGGGGGATTGGTGGGTAGGTGGATTGATTAAAAATCTTTAATAAATCTTTATTAAAGGTTTTTAAAGTTTAATCTGTAATTATTTTATGTTAATGTTATTAAACCTTAGGTCGTGGAGAATTCTGTTTCTCAAGTTTTTTTTCTGCTTCTCAAGTTTTCTCAAGAACTGATGAAGGGGCCGGAGTCCGAAACGTTTTTTTGTTTGTTTTTGTTTGGTTTTTTTAAATAAAGTTTACAATTTTGAAGCTATATATTTTATTTTAAACTTTATGTCAAGCGAGCTTGTATATATTCAAACATGAAATGAATTGATGAATGAATTGATGGACGAACGATTGGGCGAGCGAACAAACGAACGAACGAACGAACGAACGAACGGACAAACAAATGGACGAAAGAATATGCACGGTTCTAATTTTCAATCAACTACAGAAAGACTGACCAACATGTCAGGCCTTTGTCCAACACGGAATACCATCAAATCGTGCTTTCGAAAACTTTAAAACTAAGAAATTCAGAAACATCGAAAGTGAAAATGATGTTATGGAAAAATTGCTAAACTTTATCTTGTTTTTGAATACTAGGCATGCTGAGCACAACACGTGGGTTGCACGTGACACTATGGAGGCCGGTTGGTTGTCAGTCATCGCTTACGAGACCCCACAGTCCAATTATATTATGGAGTAGGAACTTTATCCGTTAGAATCTTTCTCCTACACGGCCTTACGCATTAGTTTTAGTCTCCCTCGCAATCTTACTATACTTTCTCAATGCTTCTCCCAGAAAATATACACAATAAAACAATTGTAAAAGGAGAAATAAATGTAAGAACTAAGTTTTCCAATAATCAAAGCAAGTTACAAAGTGTACCTTTGTTAAGAATAAGTAGCAATACTAATAAGAAATATTTCAGAACAGTCTTGAAGAAACTATTTGAAGAGCCGTTGCTTGCCATTTTTAGGCAGTTTGGCACTTTACAAAGCCACTCACCCGTAGTGAATCCTTTCATACTCAATCATGAAATATTCGTCTGATATTACTTAGTCTGAACTCTTTCTTTGAGTTTGCAAATGTTTACGACGCCAAATCGAGCAAAAGCTGAATTAAAATCCCATGTAAGATATCGGAAATGATGCGTAACACCACGTAGGGAACCGAAACTCACATGCAAAATTTCCCTTCAGGGGCGGCCATCTTGGCTTCACATTTTTACCGTTCGATAACTGTGAGTAAGGGTTGCAGTTACCATGAATAGTTACGTATTCCGATTTAGTTAACTTAAACAACACATTCAGAGTACCTTTGATGGAGATTGGAGGTTAGATTATTGACTTCGCGTTTCATTCCTTCAATCTCAGAATATTGAGTATCTTCCAAACGTTGCAAATGATCTTTCAACTGAAATATTAAAGTGGATCATGAGGTTCGAGATTAATGTTTGTGTCCAGAAATTCTAGTCATACAGTGAAAGTCCACACTAACAAGAACTAGGCGCAAAGCGCGAAGTTTGAAAATGTCAAGAAAGTTATCACCTTCGTATTTTCTGACAATAGAGTCCTTGCTTTATCTTCTTCGTAAGACTCCAGTTCCTCATTCTGTAAGGACTTTTTAAAGACATGTTCACCATTATTTCCCAAGACATGTTTATGATTAAGAGTTGTGATGAATTTCAAGAAATATAAAAACGACTTTAAGTTCCTTGACGTAAATGTGCGACAGAATCGAGAGAACTGAACTGCAGGGTGAAAAAAATCTGGCGAAATTTACGCAAATACGTCTTTGACGACTGCAGTGTTAAAGTTTACATGACATAAAAATTGTTTTTCTTATTTCTATGCATTGGATAAATTCTAAATGGATTACAATTCCATTAGACGAGTCTTAATATCCCTCAAAACAAAGAGAGCTGTGGAGGAGCTGCAAACACCATTCAATATAACTCGAACAGTTTTATCAAATACAGCAAACGTAAATAATAATTGTAAGTTCAAATGGCTTCAAAAAAATGTCGGTTTTGCCCCAGTTTTTTCTACATACGATGCAGTGTTCGGATATCGGAGGTAAGAAACTTTCCAGATAAAATTGAGCGATAAAAGCATTTTAGTAAAAAAAACATTTACAAAATAAGGGTTGATGTCCCGACGCTCCTGAAGCCATGCATAAATAACGCAAAAACCAAAAAAGACCTTTAATTTTCATACATGGTAAGGCATGGTGCAAGGAACGACGAAACTTCGTCGCTGATTTTAAAAATCCTTTTAATAAAATGCTTTTATTGCTGAATTTTATCGTCAAGACATCAAAGAAACCGTTGCTTACTAAGCAATAGACCCTACGCATAAAAGGCGTGCTATTCTTTCATTCACACTCAAAATAGCTTCCCTAGATTCGTTGTTCTGTAAGAAATTCAGATGTTTTGACGTCAATGGAGGGTAGACTGATAAGCGTACAGTAAGAATGTCAAATGAGGGACCATTTAGGAATAAGATCTTTACTATTCTTTGTATTTGATCTGCTATTCCTGCTAATTTCAATTACCCGTGCGCTCAAGCGCAGCAGGAATAAATTGGTCTGCCTGTCATATTGTCAAGCGCGACAGGGTCTGGATACCAGGTGCACGGGGTATGTATTCCATCAGACCAGTTCTTGTTAATCAAGGCAACTGCTGTGATCCAGTTGAGTGAGCTTAGCAAGATTTAGTATGCTACAAAACACTTTCCCGAACTAAGGCATCTTTTACTTCTACTCTGATCTAATCTGACTTAGTTACGAAGTCATATAATACATTATGAGGACGTTTCTACCCTCGAATTTGGTTTAATAAAAAATGTCTCACCTTCTGTAAGAGTTCAGCATTTGATCGTTTGAACTCCGTTTCACAATTCACCAAACTATGAATAACAAATAAGGGTGGTTCTTACAAATTTGCAATTTTTTTAACTGCGTACTGGTAATATAGAACAAGGTAAATTCTACCAATTGAGTGAGTAGAAGAAACCTCGATGTTTTTGCAAGTTACGTGCTCCAATTAGCTACATGAGTTTCCAGTGGTGAATTATATGTATTTAGTCAGCGTTCTGGTTGGTGACATGATTGGCTTTTTTTTTCCTGGTGAAACAGAACTTACTGTTACGATTATTGGCTTACGTTCTTACCACCAAAACAATTACCATACTACACCGAATTTATTCCAATAGATCCAATTTATTCCAACATAAGTATCATATATTTAATAGTATCCATTATCCAACTATCGCCTCATCTACTCATTAAAATATTAGATAAACGCCCCCTTTAATAGAGTCCCTCTTCCAATTAACGCCTCTCCCAAATAAACACCCCCCAGGAAATTTATTTGGGTTTACTTTCTAACACTGAGAGTATTTTTTTAAATATTAAATTTAAAGAAGACGACGTTTCTTCATAAGAAACGACTGTTTGTATCCAATGTGAAAATGAGTATATATGGTTTTGTTCCGTTTCACTTTTGCAGAATCTTCACAGAGCCTTTTGACTTGGTTCTTGCCGGGAAGATACCTGGTACTATCAAGGCCAACCTATCATTTCAGTTTTCCTACAAACTTCCACAACGTCTCCTTTGAAAAACAGTAAGTAATGTTGCAACAAGTCTTGAAAGTTTAATTGGATCATGCCCTCCTAAAGTGTGCGAAGCCATCTCATGCACGTTACACCTCAAGGCTAAAGTGCATACTAGTACAGTGGAACCTGTATATAACGGCCCTGTATTAAGCGGCCACCCTCTATTAAGCGGCCAGTTTTCAAAGTCCCGAATTTTGGCCCATACACATGCTGTAACTGTTACCTCTATTAAGCGGCCGAGGCCACCCTTAAGCATTCCATGTTTGTCTTTCTTTGTTCTTTTCACCTGTATTAAGCGGTCACCCTTAAACGGAAACCCAAAGTCACATGTCTTTTCATGCAGTATTTTCTTGTGTCTGTTTGTGATTAAGAAGCGATCCATCATCGTTATAGAAATGACAATGCTAATGCTTATAATTAACCGTTCATTATGGTCAATCTTTTTCCAGATGTCAGCAATGAGCTGCAGTACAAAATCACGAGATGCAAAAAATTTTGTTTCGAATCTGCTTCCCTCTAGCTCTCTACTTGAAATTACTTTTTCAGATAGCTTGTTCTTGAGCAGTGTGATGGTGAAGAAATGGCTTCCAAACGTATACTTGTACGAGATTTCCAGGTCATAACCTCCACCACTTTCAATGCGCTTGCCCTTTGCAGTGACTTTTCCTTTGCTTGTTGGTTTGAATTTTATTTCCAATAACGCTACTTTAGCAAAATTTCCGTTTTATCTCCACGTTGATCGTAAGAACTATGAAACAACGGAATGAGATGTATGTCGTTGTGAACTGTAAGTCAGAAATACTGCATAGTAGAGCAAAAGACAATTGATTGTATCTTTTCATAACTTTACCTTTATTGCACCGCTACATTTACAAGTTAGCAACTTTGTTGAAAGTAAAGATCGCCTCAAAGAGCGTTGATTTTCTTATTGTTTGCTTGAATGCAGTGTTGTATGACACGCTATTGAAACTGAAATTTGACCACGCCCAGCGAGTATTTTTAGTGATCCTGTATTAAGCGGCCACCTGCATTAACTGGCCAGTTTCTGAAGTCCCGAGGGTGGCCGTTATATACAAGTTCTACTGTATCACCATTTTCACCCCGACTCGTTAAACAGGCATATCTATCCAATCCTAAAACCAGTATGGTTCCTATTACCACTCTGGAAATCAAGAAATGTGTGAGTATATTTGCTCGAAATTACGTAAACGTTTTCTATTCTTAATGAAATCATAAATTTTCAAATAAACGCTCCTCTCTGATAGACGCTTCTCTCTTATAAGGGCTCCCATTTAGGCCTCAATTTTTTAACCATGCAACCCCCAGGGCGTGTGTTTATGTAAATAAGGTAATTGTTTTCAAGGAGCGGATTTATTGTCTAGTTGCAACCTTATAAGCTCTCAGATGTCAAAACAGGAAAAATATAACAATCAATAACTTAGTTTTGTTTTCTTTTTATAATTTTGGAGGCACTTTGATACGAATGTCTGTTTTGCGAACAACACGCCTTTTGCCAAAGACCACGTGTTGCGAAGTGTAGGTTCGGTTATTTAAATAACAGACCCTGTGAAATTCTGCAAAAACAAGATAGCAACATAATGAACAAATTATTTCATGGTAAATGCATTGGTAACATTCTTAAAGCCTGTCATATCTAAAACATTGACTTGCTCGCTCTTTTCAAAATACATGAAAATTCGTGAATAAAAATAATGTAGATTTCAGAAAGTAACCACCTTTTTTTCAAGACATAAAATGAATCCGAAATCAGCTGCCCTATCGGGAGTACCAGCCACCCATATCGCAGCCTATGTAATTGACTGCGTCAGCACACCCAATTTAAGGCAGATGAAATTTGAAATTAAAAGATATGGTATTACAAGAAGAAAGTCATGTACAAAACTTCAGTCAACGAATTTAAACGTTATTGTACTTAGTACGTCAACGTGTAAGAAAAATGTACTTCTTCTAATTTTCTCTTCCTAACGCGACTTTCACCTCGAAAAACAGCTTCCTAGAAGTACCGCCGTTATAATATAGAAATGTTCTTACCACGCATTAGCTAACTACTAATGCGTGTACTTGTTAAATCTAAACACGGTTTTCAGATACGTTGATACTATGGTGATTGGTAATTTACGATAAAGTAAGAGAAAATGAAGATGAAATATACGTACTAAAAAGATATACACAGTTACCAAAAACTGTCGGACCGTTTAATTCTTAAAAGAACTGTATGAAACATAAAGAGGTAAAATACTACGTAGTAAAGAGTAGGCCTAAAGAATAAAGAAAGAGCACGATGCATTTCGGCAGACCACTGATCAAGTGCTATATGTCTGCTGACTAAAGAAACAAATCACCTGCTTATACAGTCTCAAGAAAACTGATGACATCGACCCAACGGTATGCGGGAGGGTCAAAATAGGGCTAGTTGGAAAACAAATTCCTTTTGCCGGCACAGATCGGGATCATTAGGTTTTATGTAAATGCCTTCCATCGCTTTCAATTAAAAGGAGTAACGGCATTTGTAAAGAATTCTAAAAGTATAGTCTGAGTAGGTTTCGGCGCAAGACTTGTTAGACAGAAGGTGTTTGCCTACAGCTGAATCACAACTGATGAATTGACTGGAACGGGATTGTCGTTCTGGTTGTTGACGTGATGGTTAAGTTTTATTTTTAATGACGCTGGGAACATGTTGTTTGATCCTATCACCCAGTCTCTGATTAGTTCTACCCGCATATCGAGATCCACATTCGCATTTACGAATTTACGAATTTAAATCACCATGGTATCAACGTATCTGAAAACCGTGTTTAAATTTGTTACCACGACAAAATCGCTGTTTTATTACCTGTTGAATCATTACTTTCAAGGTTTTTTTTAGCACTTAGACAGTAAAGTAATGTATGATTAGAAATACATAAAAAGGATAATTCCAACGCTTATACACACCTCTTCTTTAATCTCTCGTTCTCTTCTTTTAGAAATCTTACAGTTTCTCTTTTGGAGCTAGAAATAATATAAAAAATCTTTGGAACTTTCTCCAGTTATGACAGAAATATCTATTTAACATATGTGGCATACATCACGTAGGTTACTCATAGTCACTTAAGTAATATATAGAATATGAATGGCTGATTTGTTTGGGATTAACAAGGGGGGCAGAGGACGAGCTGTTGTATGTAATTGACCCAACGGATATATAATCTCCTAGGCCATCACGCGAAGCGCTGTGTGAGGGTACTTATCTCGACGAGCGTGGAGTCCATTTACACGTGTGGTGACTTGGGAGAAAAAATTTCGTTATGTGTGTGTGTTTGTGTATATATAGGTGTATATCTGTGGATTACAATATACTTAAGTATGCCGTGTGCAAACTCGGGAACCGGTATATTGTTAACCAAACGTTAAGTCCCGTTGAAGGATATCGATTTGGTTTCTTTTGGTCTTTTTTCGCCTGTATGGATCTCTCGGACGTTGTTTACATCAACGGTCCCCAACCCCCGGGCCGCGGCCCGGTACCAGTCCGTGGGTCATTTGGTACCGGGCCGCACACAAAGAATAAATAACTTACGTTATTTCCGTTTTATTTATTATCTGAGTCTGAACAATGTTTTATTTTGAAAAATGACTCTCGACGCATGTCAAGACGTTTATCTCGGTCACGTGATACGTTAATGCTAGAATTAAACCCACAAGCTAGCAAAATGAGCAAAAAACAAACGTTAAATTTTTCATGCACTTTATGTTCGTTTTTGTGGTGTGTGTGGGTGTGTCTTATTTTGAAGGCATGTTTAACGTTGCCATAGGGACCAGCGAGCATTAGGGGAGAGAGATGTTATTCGTGTTATGTTGTTGGCGCGATGTTACAAAGACACTGCTAATAAAGTTGCATATGAGTACACAGTGGATTCACGTTTATTATTATATTTACAATATACCACAGTTTTTATGCCGTCGTATCATTCTATTTTGTTGTATTTATCCGCCACACCTTAAAGGCCGGTCCGTGAAAATATTGTCTAATATTAAACCGGTCCGTGGCGCAAAAAAGGTTGGGGACCGCCAGTAAAAGATTAAAGACCAGCGAACGAAATAGCTTTCTTGGACAATTCACGACATGATAGTAGTTCTCAAACGTAGAGGATAAAACATAGACCGAAAAATGTAATCTTGTGACTTGATATTCAAGTTAGAACAACAAACAGACAAGTTGAAAACGGTAATATTTCGGCTCTATTTCAGAGTCATCATCAGACCAAGTGATTTACAGTACAAAAGCTCACTAAGTTTATATATATATATATAGGGTCCGCCAAAAAAATGTATACACACTTCAGGAAAAGAAAAACGTGTATAAATATTTTAATACTAAATTTATTCAGATATCACGAGATTAATACAAGTTACCTTTGGCCTCTACAATCACAAAAGGTGCTCAAAGTGATGGCCATTAGCTTCCAGACACTTATTAGCGTGTATGTATGTGTGTATACATTTTTTTGGCTGACCCTGCATATATATACACTGGCAGTCAAAAAGAACTACTCAAGCTCAGTTTTTCTCATTGCATGGGGTTCACATTGCTTATAGACCGGACCTAAATACTTTAGCTAAACTGCATGACAGAAAACTCAATTTCCATATCTTTTGAGCAATTCCCACAATTTTCCAGAAAGTTTTTGCCATTATAAGCAGTTTGCAGGGACAAATGTGGTGTCTCTGGAATTTATCAGAAGGTTCAAATCATCGATTGGTACAGCAAGAAAACTGGAAAAGTGGAAGGACTTATGGCTCCAAGGCCAAGAATAAGCCAAGAGAATCGTGGAAAAGTGTTGGCACTATCAGAGGAGGCATATGCACAAAGAGAGATCGCCATTCAAGTTGGGTGCAGTCAAAATAATGTGAGTGACATCTTAAAGAAGCAACGAGACACTGGCACTGTAAGAGATAAGAAAATTCCTGGGCGAAAGAGGAAAACAACTGCTGGAGAGGACAGAATAATGGTCAGAAAAAGCATATCAGATCGTTTTAAGACTGCCCCGGAGATTAGAGCAGAGATGCGGATTAAACACAGAGTCAATGTATTGTCTTCAATGGCTAGGAGAAGGCTGAGGGAAGCCGGTCTGAATGGATGCAAATCTAGGCAAAGGCCACGCCTCACTTCTCGTCACAAGAAAGCCCGTCTGCAGTTTTTAAGGTCGCACAAAGACTGGAGTGCAAGGATGTGGTTAAGAGTCATTTTCTGTGATGAATCAAGATTTCTGCTGTACAGGTGTGATGGTCGTGTCTATGTGCAGAGAACGGCAGGGGAACCATTAAGAGAAAACTGCATCTAATCCACTGTAAGACATGGAGGTGGAGGAATCATGGTGTGGAGCTGCATCAACCGAAAAGATGTAGGCATGCTTGTGAAGGTCAACGGAAGGTTAGATCGTGAAGGATACCTTGGTATCCTGGAAAACACACTCATCCCATCCACTCACACGCTACCAATGCCTAGAAACTGGATATTCCAACGAGATAATGTAACATGCCACACATCCAGATTGGTGCAACAATGGTTTCACGATGAGAATGTTACTGTGATGGAATGGCCAGCTCAGTCACCAGATCTGAATCCAGTTGAGATTATGTAGGACCATCTGAAGAGAGTTGTCCAAGAGAAAAAGCCAGCAAGCATGGGAGAACTTTGGAGAGCTATCAATGATGCCTGGAAAGAATTTCCTCACGACTGTCTGGTCAATTTGATTGACAGCATGCCAAAAAGATATGAAGAGGTCATCAAGGCTAAAGGAGGGCCCGCTAGCTATTAAATCTTCCCTATTGATAATTTGGACAGCTGTATCTGGCGTCACTGAGTTTTGCGTTGTATTTATTTAATAAACTATGTTCTTTTTGTTTGAGTAGTTCTTTTTGACTGCCTGTATATATATATATATATATATATATATATATACAATTACACGGATGATGTCATTGGTTATTAACAACGAAATTAACATAGTCGGATATTAACACATGTCACATTAACAGCTGGGCAAGAGAAAAGCCAGATAATTGTCGAGTGGCTGAGAAATGTGGAAATGTCGGATCAGACAAAAAGTGAAAGTTCTTTGCAGGCCTTTAGGCCACTATTCATTCCCGGCTTTTTTTGAGTTTAATTAAGAGCTTCTAAAATAAGTAATAGGTTCGAACTATTGAATTTACAAGAATGAATTATCTTAAAGTTATTAAAGATAAAATTATTGAGATATGATTGGGAAGGAGGAGAGGAGTTGTTAGGACTATCAAAGAGAGAATTGATGACTTTTTCATGATGCTTCAGCACTCATTGTACCCTATGATATTCCTTTCGTATTATCTAAATTTAACAATTTCGACAAAAACCTAAAGTTCACGGTTGACAGCTTTTCCGATGGTAACATTCATTTTCTTGATTTAAAAATCTCTGACGATAACATCGATGTCTATCGAAAAGATCCTCATAACGGCCAATACACCCATTATTCCAGCTTTGAACCCTTTGGTCGCAAAGTCACTTGGACTAACTCTTCGTTTTAGCGCGCTTTCAAAATATGTAGCAAGTCTTTGTTACTCAACCGGTAAATTCATTTGCTCAGAACCTTTATGTCTTGGAATGGTTTTCCGGCCAAAGACAGAAATTTGCTCATCAAAAAACTCAAAGCAAAGCATCAGTGATTCACCGATCATCGGAATCGGAATCGGACCGATTATTGCGTTATCGGTAGACAATCGGAATCGGTTAAAGTTCCTGTATTTTCCGATTATAACCGATTAATATGGAAATAAAATAACTCTTCAGAAGTTGCCAAATTGGCATCGTTTTCATCAGTTTCTTCTACGGTCAGCAGCGAGATGCGCGCGCGTATTTGTCTATCACCAGTCAGTTACTTACAAAATCTTATAATGCAATGTGAAATAGATAAAATCACAAAAATAATCGGATGTTGATCGTCAGTTTGGCTTGAGCAACTTTCAGATGTCTACTGAAAATTATTTGACAGATTTCTTGATGAATGGCTTTCTTTTAAATAAATACAAATTGGTATTTAAGACATTACTATTGTGTGAGTAGGAAATATTTCTACTGCTCAACACAACCGGAAATAAAGATTTGTTGTTTGTTTTATTCAAGTCTTTTCAAAACGTCTGCAAGTTGCACGTCGGCTAGCACTGGAACACTGAATGCTCTAGCTGTGCTGTTGTTATTGATTGCTAGTGTCGCGCCAGATGACAAGGCGTCAGCGAGTCTGGCCGGAAAATTACTTTTTAAAAAAAAAACAAAAACCTGTTAAAAGTATTTTGCTATTTCTCCTACTAACAAGTTGAAGCGTGTGCAAGTCTCTTATGCAAAACTACTAACTTAGCAGTGGGTTAAAAATTATTTTACCATGTGAAGGAATTGTGTTTTCTTACAAGTTTTTGGCCAAGGAAGCCATTTAAAATTGTTTACGCCAGGTTTGCGTGCATAATGAATGACGTCATTGGACTCGTTTTGATAATCGGAATCGGAATCGGACCGATTATGACTTGGAACAATCGGTAATCGGTAATTTCCGATTGTGGCATGATCGGTCAATCACTACAAAGCATTTCGGCAACTCCAACGGCAACGCTGTAGCACAACATTTTCTCAACTGTCCACATGCTCATTACCTTGCAAACCTCAATTCTCTCTTTGATAATCTTAACAACTCCTCTCCTCCTTCCCAATCATATCTCAATGATTTTATCTTTAATAACTTTAAGATAATTCATTCTTGTAAATTCAATAGTTCGAACCTATTACTTATTTTAGAAGCTCTTTTAATTAAACTCAAAAAAGGTCGGTAATGAATAGTGGCCTAAAGGCCAGCAAAGAACTTTCACTTTTTGTCTGAACTGACATTTCCACATTTCTCAGCCACTCGAAAATTATCTGGCTTTTCTTTTGCCCAGCTGTTAATGTGACATGTGTTAATATCCGACTATGTTAATTTCGTTATTGATAACCGATGACATCATCAGTGTAGTTGTAAATCACTTGGTCAGATGATGACTATGAAATAGAGCTAAAATATTACCGTTTTCAACTTGTCTGTTTGTTGTTCTAACTTGAATATTAAATCACAAGATGACATTGTTTGGTCTGTGTTTTATCCTTTACTTTTTCAAATTGTCCTCTCAAACGTAGCTTCACAGAATATGCGCAACTGGTCACTTTTTGCAGCAACACTTTGACTTGGTTCTTTCTGATGAATATCTTAACAAAAGACGTAAAGAAACTCGAGCTGGCGCTTTTTTGCACGGACATTAGCCAGGCGACTCATTGTAAACGATATTCTTCGTTGATGTTGAATGGATACCGGTTTGAATGAATAGAGACTTTTAACGTTCTGGTGACCATTTAGTTGACCTACACAATTCACAGGTATGTCTAAATAGAGAATCCTTGAAATGCATATTTTGTGAACGGAATGGTTGGTTAATCTTCCTTGCAAACCAATATTTTGAGCAATTTTTGAAAGAAGCTTCACACTTCAGCTTTATTTAGCAGTTTAGAAAAATGCTCACATTAAAAAACTTAAAGATCTAACAGACCTCTATCAATCACAACATATAAGAACCCGACTAGATTGACCACCAGCACCAAAACTTTACTGGTTCTAATATTAACAAATATAGATGATACCAAGACTGTAGATTCAGGAGTGATACACGAGGGGATCACTGACCATAGTGTTGTTTACATATGCAGAAAAATAAGCATCCCAAAGGAAAAGCCTGAAATTGTCGAAACAAGACAATTTAAACATTTCATAGCTGTTCAATTTCAACATGATTTAGGAGAAGCGTTTAGTACACTACCAAGTTATAAAGACCCAAACAAAGCATGGCATTTTCGAAAAGAAACTTTCCTTAAAATTGCTAATTTTTATGCACCAGTCAACGTAGAAGCCAGGTAAATCGATTAATTAAGGAAGTAAAAGCAAACTAGTACAGATTTAAATTAGAAAATATTAATAATAGCAAAGATTGCTGGAAAGTTATTAATCGACTTTTAAATAAGCAATTCAAGTGTTCACAAGTTAATGAGCAACAGTGAACAGCATCAATTTTTTCTCCACAATAGGGCAAAAACCAGAGTAACATCCCAAATTATAAGTCAGGCGAGAGAAATGACTGCGGCAACTATTGACCTATATCTGTGATATAAGCTATTGGAAAAATATTCGAACGGCTTGTGTACAAGCAACTAAATTATTTTCTAAATGAGAATACGACTATCTGAACACGTCAATAAGGTCTGCGTACTCGGTACTCAACAGAAATTACACTCCTTCACCCTGCAAATCAATTACTTGTCAACATGGACGAGGATTTAAATATGCATGTTCATTGCAAGTTAAGGCGAATAAAGTCGCTTCGCGCGAAAAAAATCGCCTAGTGGAGAGCGACCACAAGAGTCGCAGGTTTGCACGCTATACCATTTTTCATTTTCTCGAAGGTTTAATAGTGGTTTAATAGTTAACTTTTTTTCCTTTGCACAAAAGTTGTACCAGGTTTGCTTGTCGTATTTTGTTTTCTATTTTGTATTTTCTGATTTTTGGTCAGCAATAAACATGCGGAACTCGTTAATACGTTTTCTTTGTTTGTTTTGTCGGTCTGCACCTTTGTTTCATCTTCATCACAAAATATTGTACCTCCAGATGAAAACTTAGTATAAATGTTCATCTTAGTACTTCTTGAGATTATGTAGAGTTTTTCAACTTTTTAATGGCAAATAAGAAGTCAAAAATATTTTCAATCATAAGCAGTCCGTTGCCGCTGGTTTCCAAATGGTAACCTGAGAGAATGCTCCATTTTTAAAACGGACAGTCTGGCCATCTAATAAAAGATCTTATTTTAAGGCAAAATGAGTGAGAAGTTTGATTGGAAAACAGCACGAAATACAACTAGTCCGCAACTAATACAGGATCTGGACCCGAATATTTCTTTTAATTGTTAGAATTGATCTCTTAGCATTTGCTGAGCCGTTAATGGTTGTTCTCACCGTACGTTTCGTTTTAAAAGAGAATTGAAATTTTATGACGACCAGCAGTTAAGAAATAATATAATTTCCAATTTGGGTTGTTGTTAATTAGTGGCCGAATGCATGTTTTCTCTTTTTGACTGAATTCACTTTTCCAGGTGCAGTAATGACGATTTGTCGTTTTGACAGTTTTGAAAAATTATTAATCTTAATCCAATTCTGCAGGGGTACATTAAAAGTATGGTCGAGAGCTTGTTCCGTATGCGTATTTCAAGTTTAATTATGTGTATTTTGCGCGAGCTGTGTTTGGTTAATACCGGTTTCTGGATCACAGTATCCAAATATGGAAAATTTCCCGCCAAATGTTTAATGAATTTCAAGTGTTAGGATACTGCGATCAAAACGCTTTGTATGCTTTATTTTAATTTCATATAATTAAAAAAGAAAACACTCCCTTGTTTGTTTGCTTGCTTGTTTGTTATTTGTTTTTCGGCTTCGTTATTTTTACTTTTTCTTATTTTTTTAGTTTTTTGACCACGCTTGAGTGACTTGTCTTTTGTTGATCAGGCAGTCTTGATAGATATATCGTAGGAGGGGTCGATCTTCCTACGGATAATGTAAAAAATACTATGGGTGCTATGAGCTGGACTTGGCGAAACTTTGCCAGACCTCCCCAATACTTTTAAAATAATGTTTTCGGGTCAGAAGTGATAATAAAAACAAACGTTCATTAATTGGAATTCGGGTTCGGAAAATGTTCTACTGTTTAGACTTTGGCCTTTTGTGCGTCATCTGCTAGAAAGCCATTACGAGGAATAGAATTGAGTAGAAGCTGAATATGTCTGCCAAGCCATCCCATGCTTCTAAAATGATGTTTTCCTGTCAAACATCATAAAACAAATCACAGTTCACTGATTGGACACGTTGTTCTGAAAATATTTCAAAGTCGAGAAAATCGCCGTATCTCGTCGAAATAAGACGATTATTAAGATTAATAAAAATATTGATATTAAGGATTTAATATCAAACACATGTTTTGTTCATATCCGAAAAATGGAATGACCAATTTGTAAAAATTGAAGTGTTCAATTCCAAGTCATGTAACGAACTACAGGTTTCAGGAAGTATTTTTAATCTGCAATGAAATTAATAAAAGAGCAACAAACACGCTACTTTTAGTTCGTTCTTTGTATTGACTTTGTAAAGTATTTTCTTACTCTCAATAATTTTTGCACGACTGTTAACTGAAAGAAAAATCTACAGCTTCCCTTGCATTGTTAGTCCTTACGGAAAAACAGAAAAACTCGTGACAAGCCAAAAGTTGCCAAAGTGGAAGAACATACATGCTGGTGATGGTAGATCGCCCAGGTAAATAGAGTCTTGAGACAGACGGTTGGTGACTGACGTTTCGACGGCCTCAGTGGCAGTCATTCGGAGTCAACAGTGAGCGTTTACCAACAGTCTTTTTCAAAGACTACGCTAACTTGGACGACCTCTCATGACCAAAATGTACCAATACTGCCGGGTTCAAACCATTTACTTTATAGATCATCTTGCATACATGCCTTTGAATTATGAATTAGGATGATATCCACCATCCCATCCCCCTCCTCGCCAACTGTACTAAACGTAGGTACTCACCTTAACTCCGTATGACAAGAGCGCAAGTCCTCGCGTAAACTCGTGATTGTTGTGGACTCTCCATGGGCACCAGCCTGCTGAAGATCCCTAAAACAATAAATTCTCATAAACTACGAAATAATGCTTTTGTTCTAACAAGAACATAACGGTTTATCTGCGGCAGTCAGAAAAAGTGATCTAAAGTGAGGAAAAAGTCACTCTAAAGTTAGAAAAGAAAACCAGTAAATGCATGGCTTCAGTGCCACATCAAGGGACGAGGGTCCAGTGGGGCGCTTGCCCCGGGCGCAAAATTTTATGTAGCGCGTGCTTAGAAACAAAAATTTGACCTTTCCTGTCTGCTTTACTAGATTGAATAATGTTTTGCAATACTCATCGAAATGTAAAATCAGTGTCTCGACTTTTCAACATTAATTGTGACTTTGCAGCTGTCAATGCTCGGAAGCGCCTGTTTGAAATTTTCAGTTACACTTTGAGCAATAAAACAACAAAAAGCTCAAAAAGCTCGTGTTTCGACGTGTTTACCTCGTTTAATTGGATACCGACAATATTCAATTATTATAAGGAGTTTAGGGTGCGTTAGAGAGGGCCGAAGGGACCACCTTCAACAGAATTACTGCCCAGGTACGGCTAATGGTATCCACCAAACATATCTATGCAACCATGAAGATCGAATCCCATTCAGTAACAACACGGTTGTCAGAGAATGCATGTTCAACCCTTTCAATATATATATATCTCTTAATAAATACATACACAATACCTGGAAAAGGTTCGAAACATAAGTATCTTTGGAGTATGGTAACTTTCGATACGGCTCATACTTCAGTGCATGGGAATTTTACTGTTTATAAACACGAAAGTACGGATTACTTATAAATGACCCAAAAACGGGAAATATGATGAGTGATACGAATACAATATGCAATGCAGGCTCTTTATACAAATAACGTTTTGTTTGTAGCTTTGACAATATGTAATGAAGCCAACCAGTCTGTGTCAGCTATGGAGAGAGGAACTTCACATCTCTTCATAAAAAACACGGTAATACGAAGGCCCTCAATCCGTGGTGGACACAACGGACACGAGTCGACATCACTTTTTGTGCAGTGGAGGACAACATATGATACGCCTCCCCCCACATTTTTTTGACCCTTGAATTTTGAAACAGGATTCTTGAATGCCGAATAAGAAATTAAAAATCGTGTGACTAAGTTATTAATAAGTCAGACATTTCAAATAAGCGACAAATTTTTTAATTGTAAACATGTTTCGGCATACTTATGCCATCCTCAGTACAGTGGAAGAGATCTAGTTCTAATTTACATAAGGTTATATATTCATGTCATGTCAAGTGATGTGGATATTAAATTACAATGTTAAGAAGGCGGAAAATATTTACAAGTTAAAAACGGTGTTAAGATGGTATATCTGTTTATTAAGATCCGGTTTAAGTTTCTTAATGTAAAGGGCTTCTTTGAGTTTTAATGAAAAAGGAGAGTCAGCAGTGTCTAGGATACGAAAGCACGATGGTGTGAAGTTAGGTTTGCATTGAGGTGAAGCGAGGAAGTGTTTAAAGATGTGTGAGTTTTTTTCGGAAGTAGTGTGCTCCTTAATTCGTGTGGATAGATGGCGAGTGGTTTCGCCAATATAACGAGAATTACATCCCGCACAAGAGAATTCATAAACCACACATGATTTAAGGAGAGATGGAATGGGATCTTTAGCTTTAAAGATCCCATTCCATCTCTCCTTAAATCATGTGTGGTTTATGAATTCTCTTGTGCGGGATGTAATTCTCGTTATATTGGCGAAACCACTCGCCATCTATCCACACGAATTAAGGAGCACACTACTTCCGAAAAAAACTCACACATCTTTAAACACTTCCTCGCTTCACCTCAATGCAAACCTAACTTCACACCATCATGCTTTCGTATCCTAGACACTGCTGACTCTCCTTTTTCATTAAAACTCAAAGAAGCCCTTTACATTAAGAAACTTAAACCGGATCTTAATAAACAGATATACCATCTTAACACCGTTTTTAACTTGTAAATATTTTCCGCCTTCTTAACATTGTAATTTAATATCCACATCACTTGACATGACATGAATATATAACCTTATGTAAATTAGAACTAGATCTCTTCCACTGTACTGAGGATGGCATAAGTATGCCGAAACATGTTTACAATTAAAAAATTTGTCGCTTATTTGAAATGTCTGACTACTATCGTGCTGTTACGAAACTACGGAATTATTAATAAGTATTATACGTTGCGCTACCAGTACAAAAGATTTTTTGCTTTATCGCCAGACTTACATAACTTTAAAAGTCAAAAGGGCGAGGGAACAGCCGAAACTTACGAGAGTAGATATTGGCATTTTGAGCAAAGGCCCCTCATTCCATATGTCAGAATCTACTCTCGAAACATCATACAGTACAATTCCGAAAGTAATCGCCTCCGTTACTTTCGGATTTAGTAGCCATCGAGGGCTGCTACTTTCGGGGGATCATTATTTTCGGATGGTCGAAATACGTTAAAAACCAATTGCAAAGTCTTAATACATTTTTCAGAAAAATCATGTTGTTTTATTCCGAACTGACTTGTTTTGCTTGGTATTTGCTTTTTTAATTTAGTGTTTTTTTACAAGCCATCAAGTAATTTCCGGAAGTATTTATCCTAATCCCTTTTCAAGAAAGCCCTAAAAGTCTTCGTTCTCCATGCGACCGTTGGACAATTTCAGCCGTTTGTTGACGAGCACTTATTCAATGTTTAAATTTTGTCACCTTACTTGCCATTTCGATCAAGATAGAAAAATTGCTAATGGGGCACTACTTTCGCGCACCGTTGCTACTTTCACGGAGGTCACTACAATTGGGGAGGCGGTATTTTCAGGAGGCCGTGACTTTCGGAAAGATCTACGGGAAGATCACTCTGGATTTTATGGTGAATTAGCACTGTGATTATATAAAATCGCCAAAAATAATAATAATCTTACAAATACGTTTTACTAAAAGACATAACTTCACCATGAACAATTTTAGTGGCCCAATACCTTATTACACCTTCCTTGTGATAAAGACTTTTTTCTAGGTTCGACAGATCTTCCATTTGGTGTCTCTGCTTTTCTTCTAGAAGCTGAAATTTTAAAAATATAACGGCGTTACGCTTTAAAAAGTATCACACCCAAAAAATAAACACGGCACTGAAAATGATATTTTTACCGAGAGCATCATTTGAAGCAGTTTTTTTCGATGTCTTGCTTTTCAATTTCATATCAGAAATTCCTAAGATTTTTAAACCACGATTGCTCACGTCATGGTCCCGGGAGAACTTTTCCCGAGCAAGTTACCTGGGAGCCAAAGGAGCTGTTACCCTCCCCTATATTTTATGAAGAATACTTTAAAGAAACAGAACACAAGCCTGAAAAAAATTTCTTGAAAAGTGTCCGGCGCCAAGCGAGAGATGGCTAACACTAGCTATCTATACATCTGATACAAACACTAACTATCGTTAGCGTAATAAATATTACAACAGCATCATACTTGATAGAATTTTTACACATTACCATCCAGTTTTTACACGTTGAATACACGCTTTTTACCACGTTGTAAATTAACGCAACAGCATGCAACAAAACGCAGCACATTGACTTGCATTGTAAAGTAGCGTGAAATAGCAGGGAGGTTAAGCATACAGCGTTTGCAGAAAATGACAAAAGTAAAATTACCACATGACCAACATTTTTCTCGCCTTGGCCGTTTGACAAATCTACATTCGTGTGAATAGCTTCTCATTTACCATCAATGTAAGAATTCTTTTCTATTTTTCTTCATGATTTGATGCCTTAAGAACACTACGGCACAAATATCACTTACATGTCCCACCAGACAAAACCAAGGTATTTTTTCCAGCATTAAACCTCATAAGATGGAAACCCTCAGTCATTTGTTGGTTTGTACACATGCACTATCACAGTTGATGTCGTGAGTTTAATACATATTTCAGGATGGCTATCGCGAGGTACGAAATCCCACATGTATAAGCACCTTAAATAGCACAGTGTTGGAATAGTAGCATAGAATAGTAGTAGCCGTTAACTGTTTAATAATAATCTTAAAGTGCTGATACATGTGCGATTTCGTACCTAGCGATAGTCATTCTGAAGTATGTATTAAATTCACGTTAGCCTCGAGGACAAATTGGAGCAGAGCAGGAAAATATATATATATATATATATATATATATATATATATATATATGTATGTTTTTGTATCCTGAATTCTGATTGGTTAACTTACGGTCCGTCAAAATTCGTATTTGGACCATGGTCTGTTTTTTTCCGTATCCGGACAGGTGTCACGGATGTTTTCTTGGCACGTGAAATTTCAGATTTTTTGCATCGAAAAACACGCTTACTAATAATTGTTTTTTTTTAAAAAAAAAGAAAGAAAAAGACAACGCAGCATTTAGTTCAATGAAGAGCAACGAAGCAATAACGAATAAACTGGATGATGACGAGCAATATTCCACTCCTGAATTTCACTATCCTGAAGACGAAACAAAAGAAAAAGCAAATTTTCGTTGGGAAGAGCCCAGAGGTAAAAGAAGGCAGTCAAGAAGAGATAGAGACATTTCTAATTGGTTAAAAGGCTAAAACTGCTGACAAGTAAACGAGACGAAACTCAAATATCACGTCGACGTGTTGTGATGGACTGAAGTGAAGATGATGACTAAAAACTATTCAACCTTAAACTCGCTCTACTATTTCCGCATAAACCATGGTTTCTTTAAAATGGTGTTAAAATCATGAGCAGATTTCTTTCTGAACAAGTTCTATTTATGTATTTCAACCAGACGTTTTTCAAAGACTTCGAATAAGTAAAACTTAAAAGAAAATGCTTAGTGAAATGTCCAATGTGCTTATAACTTCTTACCACATTTTATGATGAATGCATTCTTTAGTTCTGAATTTTTTTTCTGCTCGTGAAATCCTCAATTGTTTTAGTTCGCAAAATTTATGTTAAACGTTTCCAGCAGGCATTTAAACTCTCTCGGCTTGTGCATGGAAAGGGACTGCTTTCCATGGCTATCTTTAAAACCCGGAACGGGGAATCGGGGAGCGAGGAAAGCGGAACGCTAAAACTCGGAATACAAACACCCGGAATCCTTAAAACCCGGAATACAAAAATTCGGAATATGAAAACCCGGAACCTTTAAAATCCTGAACACGAAAATCCGGAATCTTTAAAACTCAGAACACGAAAACCCGGGTTCTTCAAAACAAGGAATAGCAAAGTTCTATTGCATTTGTTCCTTGTACATAAATATAATCATGAAAAGTACGTTCTGATAACGTTAATAGTCTTATACATTATCACAGTGAATAACGGTAGTTTAATATTAATTAAAACAATTAGTTTAATATTAATAAAACAAATACCTTATTCTTACTAATTTTCGCGAGTACTAATTTCCGCGATTTCAAAAAAATCGTGAAGTTTAAAACTCGCTAAAAATAGAATGCGCGAAAATTAAGATCGCGAAATTTAATACTACATTATATTATTATTATCATTGTATCATTAAGCCACTGCACGCCACCTGGCTGATAAGCCTGTTAAGGGGAGTCGCTTTATTGCGAAAGGCTGGATAAAAGCCAGTATCACTACAATTGCCTGTGGAACAACAAAGCTTCCTCATGAGGATCCGTTCAAGGACATTCAAATATAAACACTGTATACCAGAAGCTCATTTGACCAGACTCATACTGCTGTTGTAGTAAGGTTTGTCCTGAGACTTGTATTCATCGCAATTTTGAAGTAGTTTGTTTTGTTTCTGTTACTAGACTGCTAGAACAGTTAATGAAAACGGGTTGTAAATGTAACTGGTCTTTGCGAGATTAATGAAATGACGAAATCGCAAAATTAAATACGCTTCGGTTCTTTTTTTTTCCAAAAATCGCGAAACTAAATACTCGCGAAAAACGGCTTCTGAATTTTCGCGTATATAAGTACTCGCAAAAATTAGTAAGAATAAGGTAGTTTAGTATTAATTAAATGAAAATTATTCAGAAATTTTGGAAGATGTAGGATGTTTCCTTCGAATATACATTTGCGTCAATACTCAGGGAACAAAAAATATGCTCTGAGATTGGTATATTTTAAATTTTGCTGAAACATCCCCCACCAGAAAGAACATTGAACATTACATACTTACATACTATTTTGGACACATTAGCTGCACCATCGAATGTCTCAGAACAAGAGCAGAAGCAATATTAATCAGATTTTTTTACTATTCTCACCTTTAATAAATCGCATTTTGAGTTCTTCTCCAGACGAAGCTGTTCCTTTTCGTGCTCCAGCGCCTGCAAGAAGTAAAATTTCATCTTCTTTCTTCGCTCGTATAACGGTAAATATTTAATCTTGTCGGTATAAACTTCTCTAGTTACGGTAGTAAATCATCAGGTAGCATGCGCCTTACTATCAATTCTTGTTATGAATTTATGTATATTAGCAAGATAATTAAAGTTGGTTTAAAAGACACTTTTATTCCGACCGATTTTTAGCCACAATGCGGAGTGCAAACTGCATCGCAGAAAAGATTAAAATTCAGCTTAATTAACATTACAAGTATAGTCGTTGACATATAGGTTATAAAGTATAATCACCCCGAAAATAACACTGTTCAGGCAAAAAAGAAAAACTTACAGAGAAGTAAAAACGAATGTTTTGATATAAAGGACCATCGGGTAAATAGAACCCTGCCAGGGTATTTCATAAGTATATATAACTATACAAATTAGACCTCTAGCTAGCTGATGCCAACCTTTCAAGGAGTGACAAAAGGCATATCTTTCAGTTTTAATGGACAATCTTTGGAAACAAATCAAGGGTTTTGGTTATTCTTTATGGTTGAGCCCTGATCACATCTTCACTTGTAAGTCCGATTTTCCAGGCACCTACTATCTGTCTAAGACCGTTGCGTGAACAAATGTTTCTCCAAACGACAGAAAACATCTCCTCGTCCCCTACTACAATCTCTTAACTCCGTTTACCGTTGAAGAAAAACAAAATACCTCCCATTCTTTGGGTACAAGTTTCAAGGACAAAGATAACATCTTCTCCACATGGACCTACAACAAACCAGGAAAACTCTCCACGCATTGGAAATCTGGCTTGCCCACTTGCCAAGTGAAAGCGTAGCACAGTACTAAATGTTCTCCATCGTCCAAAACGAATATCAGTCTACTGGAACTTCGACTTCGAATGAATCAGCAAGTTACCCGAGGCACTTCATTCGTATAACCAATCCTCCACTTCAGACATCCTAAAGAACAGGACACCATAATCCAAACCAACTGGTTCGACAAACGTCGTACCATTACCATTCGAACCCCATACTACAAGAACAATGAACCGTGAAGTTTTGCCCTTTTTGGTCAGCTACACCGCTGTACCGAGGAAATTATAAGTTCACAATCACCTAAAACACAAAGTTCCGTCTTTGTTTCATCTCAAGGATATTAACATCCAAAAGTCCCACGTTTCATTCTATGGCACGTGTACGTCACGTAACTCAAAGAAATTCTGATAGCCACCATAAGGTACGTGAAGTACATAATAGCCAGTCAGAACAGGTGAGGCATATCATCTAAAATCCCAGCCACAAAGTTTGAGTGGCAAATAATTATCACAGAAAATCCATTTGGAATACAATGTATACTAGATCCATTATTTACAGGTAAACTAACAGAACCGAAAAAAAAATCAGTGTGTACCATCTTTACCAGGGGTAGCCCCAAAAGGAGGGCACAGGGGGTTACACTCCCCGTCGGAGAACCTTAGCCCCCTGTCTGGCAAAATTAACAATTTGTCGGGGAATTTTCACTGATGATAGCACATTTATATATTGTGCAAACTATGAGTAATTGTCATAGATTTAGCCACGAAAGATAATAGATTCTTCTCTTCATCTCAAATCTAAAAGTAAACTGTTTCTACTCAGTTGTCGCGATTATCCTTGGGAAAAACAACATTATGTTTTCGACCATCAAATAAGAAAATTATAACAGGGTGGGTGCCTGGCCTCTCTGGTTTCACCTCCCTGTCGGGGACTTTAGCCCCTGCAGCCAGGACTTTCAGGCACCACCCCTCATCTTAACCTTTAATAGTGTTGAGAACCCTTGATTTATAGGTTATAGTATATTATTTTCCCTGCAATGCTAGGTGATTATCTCAGGTAATTACATATACATCGCCTTCCCTCGATATGTTTTTTTGACTTAAAATTGTGCGATAATTACATTCCTCTATCACCGAGTGAATTTCTGAACAAACCCTCAAAAAAAGTCATGTCCTCGAATTGTGAAGTAATGCACTACGAACAGGTTTCGGCTTAAATTCGATTGAAGCGTAGAAAAGCGCATGTCATGACATACGGCATCCTGTACAGTATGGAGATATAAATGCTTTCAGGAAAATGAAAAAGATTTCTACTTATTTTATTTCTTCTATTTCTTCAGGGTGTTTTTATAGGGGAAATTGAAAAGATTTTGCCGTATTCCCATGGGTTCGTAGAAACACTCGTGGAAGTCTGGAAGTACTCGAAATGGCATTCGAAACACTCACCCTTCGAACTTCGTTTTACACTGGAATTCCACGTTAATAACCTTCCATTCGCAATTCTATCATTTGATGGAAGCGTAGGAAGTGTTTTCTATTTCCTACCAGGATAGTATTTTGTTTATTTACGTTTGGCACCTATTTGTTTCGCACTAAGGTAAAAGAACGGATCAATTTGAAGTTACTCACTTTGATGACCTCAAGTGCGTGTCTTAATCGACCGTCCAGGTAAGCTACTTCCGCGGCTTTATCGTTGTCATTTGTATTGTGCATTTCTAAAGCTTCTTGAAGTCTAGCGAAACCAATAAAATAGCGTAAGTTTTACACAGTATTATAAAATAAATTTCCTATTACGCACGCAAGGCTTAGTCAGTTACCGTGTTTATATTAGGCTATGCAAACACGATTATGACATCACAGGCGCCGCTTGGCGACAAAACTTGTTTTGGCGCGATTGGGAAGCTCTGATTCGGTTACTGACGTCAGAATTTGTTCTTGGCGCGAATGGGAAACTCTGATCGGTATACGAACTAATAAGGAGAGCTTGCCATTGGATATTGACAATAAATTCATTATTTATTACAGCTTAGTTCTTCGCCTAGGTAAGGTAAGGTAACATCTTTATTTAATGAGGTTAGCACTAAATAGCTGAGAAAAGCTAACAAACCTGTGGCCCTCTAAAATTACAATACATAATAAAACTAGTGATAATAATAAATAATACACAATGGAAAGTATTTTAAACTAAAAAATGAGCAATAGATTGCTGTTCACTAAAAATTTTGTTCCAAAGACTATGTCAAAAACTACTAAATGATTCTTTTCGTCTCAGATCAAGTGGCAAGCTATTCCATGTTTGACAAGTTTGTACTGCGAAGGTTCTACCTCCTTCAGTTTGTCTTTTATACGAAGGACAAAGTAAATTATAGTTTGAGTATCTAGTGTTTCTTCCATGCAAACTACTATCTAACTTAAGCAGTTCTTTAAGATATGACGGTGAGTCTCCTCGAACCCTATTATATGCAAATGCACATCTTGTTACTTTTGCTTCTTCATAAAACGGAAGCCATTTGAGACGGTTAAACAGAGGAACAGAGGGAGTCATGGTGTCAGTTTTTAAAATCACTCGTGCAGCTCTCTTTTGTAGCTTTAGTACCCTAGCAAGATTATCTTTATTACACGTAGTCCAAATGACATTTACATAACCAAGTACCGGCTTTATCATATTGTTATAGTACATTATTCTTTGCTTGAGTAGCAATATACTCCTAATCTTCCTTAAAATTCCAATACGTTGGGACAGTTTTTTGGCATACATTATCTACATGCCGTGAGAAAGATAACTCGTTATCAATTTCCAGCCCTAATAATTTTGCACTAGAAACATTGGTTAGCTTAGTAATCCCAATAGAAACTTCAGGTGCATAATCTATCTTACTGGACAAACGCTTTCCCGTAATAATCAAAACCTTGGTCTTCGTTTCATTTAATGGTAACTTGTTAGTCGACGCCCAGCAGACCAATTCAGACATAGCCTTATTCAATGAGCCCTGCAGGTTTGTATCGTCCGCATACAAATCAATCTTAGATGAACTGACATGTAGCGGCAAGTCGTTTATGAAAACAATAAATAGCAAAGGGCCTAAGATACTGCCTTGAGGAACTCCGTGCCTGACAGTTGTTATGTCTGACTTCGTCCCAGCAAATGACACCAATTGACGTCCCAGCCAATGACACCAATTGACGCTTATTTTATAAAAGAAATAAAAACTGTTTTGTTGTGTTTATATAAGCTGATGCAAACACTCAGAGAGGTTGCGAGAACTCTCAAGCGGCTGTGTAAACTCTCAAGCCTTCAGTATCGGGCGTACACATCAGCTTTCGAATTCTCACAACTTTTTCCTCGTAATTGTTTCAAACTACATAAACACGGCAAAACAGTTTCTATATTTCTTTAAAAATTTATGGCTCTCGGATTACTATAACTTGATAAAGAAGCAGCTCTCCGAAATGATCGAGAAATGAAGATTTTAAAGTTTTAATCATAATAACAAAGGCTATAGTAAATATAAGGTAGAACTAATTAACCCCTTTCATGTATACCGTTGTCGTAGAACAACAAATTATAACAATGGAGTTAACGAAGGAACAAAGTTAAAAACAAAAGAGAATAAAGAACAAAAGAATAAGAAATCGTGTATGAAAGGGTTAAATACCACTTTGACGGCATAGCAGCCTTTCAGTTTGTTATAATAATTACCGAGCTTCGCAGCTAATCTTTTTAAAAAAATATTAAGAAAATTAAAAAAAAAATTAAAACAAACTGGGAACAGTATGCTTGTTTTATCCAAGTTAAGTACATGAGATATTCTCACAACAACTTAACGCTCGATATCAGTAAGGATATGCAGTGTTTCGACTCTATTTCAGAATCATACTCAGTATATTTCACGAATTAACCTACACTGCTAAAGTCAACTAGAATAGTTGACTAGAGCGGGATTAGAACGCTTATCTTCGGGTTTCCAGACTCTACCAATTGACCTATCGAGTTAACTGGGAACAGTATTCTCGTTTTATCGAATTTAACTGAACGAGAGATTCTCGCAACAACTCAATACCCGATATCCGTGAGGATTCGCATTGTTTTGACTCGATTTAAGACTTATCCTCTTTCCAAAATCATCCTAACATGCGAGTTCGAATCCCTCTCTAGTAAACTTTTCTGGTTGACTGTAGCAGTGTATATTAGGCAAGATATTTCTCTTGCGTAATTGAAATATTATTATCTCTAATGTATAGTAGAATGGTCTTAATGGTCGTCGTTGGCGCTATGGAATGCCCTTCGATGCAAATGGTTGCGTATCTACGCTAATGAATGTCGATTGAATAAAATGAATGTATTTTTGGGTTAATGAGTTTGAGGTTAGCGTTAATGATCGTATATTTTCTGGTAATGAACAGCAAAAGGTGTAGTATATAAATCGTTTCAGGCAGCCTTTACGGTTACGGTTAGGGTTTGGGTTGGAATAAATGTTCATGAAAGTGTTTTAAAAATTATCACCTACGGCAGTGTGGCGGTTGTTTAGAGGACACAGTCCACGCCATTATAAAATTGTACACGCCATCTAATGACATATCGTGAGTCAGTTTAGGGTTAGGACTTGGGTATTAGGGAAGAATTAGTATTAATAAAATCACTTTGACAAACGTTTAAGATTAGGTTTAAGTTAAGGTTAGAGTTTGGATTAGAATAAATGTTGATAAAATTGTTCTAAATATCGTAATTTATTGTCATTCGGACTCAACCAAATGAAGCTCGTCCTAGCAACCGAGTGAATGTGTCATTTGCATCTGCTAAACTGGCAGTCGTCCCCATAGAACTATTAGACATAGAATGCGTGCTCGATCACGTGACGGGAAAATTTGAACAAAATTTTTGCCCTAATAAATCCGTCATATTAGATTCACCCTTATCAGTTCGCCATATTAGATTTTTCGAAAGAGTTGAGAAATTGGGATTAGATATTGTTTTGAATTTCCCTTGAAATACTGAGAGTGGCTCATTAATGTTTTGCTTGTACCTGTACAAACCGTTATAAGCAAAGAGGCAACTAAAACCTGACTCATTACCGAATTTTCGCAGTTGCCGAGCAATAATTCAGTTTATAATTTAATAATTCACTTTCATTTTACTTTTACTGCACAATTGTCAGTGGATTTGTAAAAATTAATCATACAGAGAATACTTGTTTTTGCGTTGTTCCTCTTTTTGAGTGTGATAAACCGTGACGTACTTTTACAGCGTATTTACTTCGATTACTTGAAGATCCATGATGTAAGTGACGATTTTTACATTTTTATGATTTTCACATGTTCAAGTTTTACATATAATTTGATTTTGCATGTTTTACACGTATGGTTTGCATGTGAATCACATGTGGTTCACGTGTGTTGACATCACTGATCTCTAGAGAAGACTGGATTCAGAATGTTTGAACGGCCCAGAAACTGAAGCCCGCGAAATTTGACGGCGCCATTACTAAGGGATCAAAGTCGTGTTAAATCTGTAGGAAGTCGTATACGAAGATGAAAAAATTCGGGACACAGTGTTGTGCTTTTGGTTATAAAAAGCGAAAAAGGGAGAAAGACCAGGAGAACAAACTTCGCAGTGACAGTGTAGGTAGTGTGGACGAATAATCACACATAAAAATGCAGTTTCCGAGGACTTTTCACTTGTAAGTTTATATGCTAACATTTTTTTTCAATGCTATGTACACATAATGAAACAATTTCTATCACTAGCTTTACATAGATATCTCCTAAAATTCTTTTTGATGCTTAAAAGAATAAAAAAAAAGAACAAAAACTCATAATATTGTTCAAATAAAACTATTCAGGGCCCTTGCTCTCCAAAATGCCTTCAAAAAAAGACATTGAGTATTCGTAAACAGGCTTGTTTCGTTTGTGCTCCTGCCTCAATTTTATGTAAGAGACTCAACAGGCTGACTAAAACCGACCAAGCGAGGAGCTTCGTTGGAGTTTTGTCTTTGGTAAACACCAAACGTTTGTTTCTAACTAAAAGAAAACTCTGCTAGGCAAAGTTAAAGCCGTAAAGGTCCTAATGGGATAGAAACAGACTGTTTTGGGAAGGGGTTGGTTTTTTTTTATTTTCTGTTTTTTATATAACTTACGTAGTAGATAATTAAAACTACCTTTTCAGTTACTATTTTGTCTTTATCAAAGGAGTTTGTTTGCTGTATAGGCTTTTCGCTTTAAGGTAGTGGTTCTCAGACTGGGAATTATGTTCATTGGGAGCCACATGAGGTTCCCAGGGGGCTACAGCTTGCCCTCGACGAGAAAAAAATTGACAGTAAAACTTATCTGTATCTAGAAACGTTTGCCACTATAAAGTACAATTAAATAGATGTTTATTATAATTGTATGACATAAAACTAATCCCTGTTTGTCACTTACTCAAACTGAATGCATTCTATTAATCTGTGAAGCACAAGTTACCAGTGAACTATTTGGTTTTGCATATATGAGGATAAGTGTCGGTGCACGTTGTACTTTGTTCCTTGGATTGAAATACATTTAACATGTATTACCATAGGAATCATGGGATTGATAAATGAACTGAATTCAGGACTAGACCCTGATAATTCAGCTCAAGCACTGTGTTGTAAAGAACCTACGTATTTTATCTAAATTTTTTGCCGTCTTCCCTGTGATTATGTCACTTTTCTCAAGCAGGTTTCCATCTGAACCAGAGAAAAAAAAAGAATGGTTGCCGAAGATGAATCGAAAAGGCTGGACCCCAAGCAAGCATTCAAAAATTTGCTCGGACCGCTTCAAAGAAACATTCATCAACAAGACAGGACGAAGAGTTCACCTGAGGGACAATGCTATTCCCACTAGATTTAAAAAGTTTCCTAAACATCTGAAGAAGGCGACTGATTATCCAAAGGCGGGGGGGGGGTATAACAGTTGACAATTTTTCAAAGAATATTTTTAAAATCAGAAAAATTACACATACGGCATACTCTATTGTGAATAAACCGGTTTTTTGGTTCAATTTTACCAAACAGTTTAATATCATGATTAGAGCATAGGGCTGGCTTTGGATAAAACCTTAAAAAATCTGCGAAAAAAAATAAATGAGTTTAATTCTCTGACATACCTGATAACATTTTTAATTGTTTATTTTCATAGGTAACGAGAGAGCGAAAACCACCAGCAGCTAGCTCTTGTTCTATGGAGAAACCCTAGTGTAAATGCCAGAGATAAAGTAGTCGAGGAAGAGGAAGGCCCTGCTGCAGAAAGAATCTGTTTGGAAGAAGCTGATACAGATCACCTCCAAAGTGAAGATTCACCAACTAAGCTAAAAGAATTGGATAAAAGTCATCAGACCATTCATTCTCCGAAAAACAAGCCAAAATCTTCTCAGCAGAAATCACGACGACTGAAGACTTAGGTCAAGTCATTCAAAATTGTTGTCAAACAGTTAAGAGAAAAGCAGCTAATTTCCTCAAATTGTGAAGACATGCTACAGCAATCATTCTCTGGAGTTCCACTGGCACTGCTTAAAAGGATGACATCTGGGAAGAAATCAGGAAAAGGCTTGAAATATTCGCCTGAGCTTAAATCTTTTGCTTTGACTTTACGGCTTTACTCTTCAAATTTGTGCGTAAAATGTTCAATCTTGCACTTCCTCAAAAAGCACAAATCCGTAAATGGTATGGAAAGGTTCCTGCAGAACCAGTATTCACAAAGCCCGTATTTACAGCACTTGCAGCCAAGGTGGAAGAAGCTACAAAAAAGGGTTACGTAGTATCTTGCTCCCTTATGTTGGACGAGATGGCCATCCGGAAGCACATATGTTGGGATGGCAAGAGGATGCGCGGTTATGTTGATCTAGGTAATGATGTTCAAGATGATGATTCTGCCCCAGTTGCAGCAGATGCCCTCGAGTTGATGGTTGTCAGTGTTAATGATTCCTGGAAGGTTCCTTGAGGTTATTTTTTCATTGATGGTCTGAGTGGTAAAGAGCGGGCAAACCTTGTTAAAGTCTTCGTCCAGAGGCTGCATGATGCTGGGATTGATGTGCTTTCACTAACGTTTGATGGTCCATCCTACCACTTTACGATGCTGAGAGAGCTTCGTGCATCCCTGCAACCTGTAAGCCTTCAACCATACTTCGTCCATCCTCTTGATCCAAACAAAAATTCCATATTCTTTTGGATGTTTATCATATGATGAAACTAATCAGAAACACTCTGAGTACAGGAGGCATCTTGAAATACTTTTAGGCATACAAATTCAGCAAGGATCATTTAAAATTGTTCTTTGATGCAATAAGATCCGCAGGAGGATTCAACAACCATCCCACAGCCCAGCAGTTTACAGCAGCATACAAACGCCTGTTAATGAAGAGCACCATCGAAGCACGCAAAGGCAATTGTCAGAGTAGGGATCAAACACAGATTCTACATGTGATAGGTGATACCTGCAAGATAAACAATCAAAAGGTTGCAATTTCAGAGGCAGCATTTAACAGGAAATATGATCTAGCAGAAAGAAGGCCAATCCAGGATGACCATGACTACAGTGATGCTCCAAATGTTGTAAACCTTTCTGAGTACAAAACAGCTGCTGTCTCTTACAATGATGGTTATGTCGCAAAAATGGCAGACAAGCAAATTTTATGTGCTCCCTGCAGCAAAGCACTTGGCTTAAGAAAGAACTCAGTTTTCCTGCAGTTCAAAGATCGCGGAGAATTATTGAAGCCAACACTGAGTGTGATCAAAATTTGTCAAGAAGTAGAAACATGTTTCCAACGAATGCTGACCAGGACTGGCGGAAACTCCTACACTGCAAAGGTGTCCTTGATGCCATTGCCACATCTGTATTAGCTGGAATAAATCTATCTGGAGTTTTCAGAGAACTTGACAACCATATGATGGAATACTTCAGTCAATGAAATCACGTTTTTGAGCTCATAAAGACCATTGCCAAATGCTATTGCAAGGTAACGTTTTTCCATTTGGGTAAAGAAGCGACAGACAAGCTTTCACGTGTCAAAATCCGGAAGAAGGTCAACAAGCTGGTCCTCTTCAAGCATCAATAAAGAATGCAAGACAAAACTGAACGAGAAAAAGAACAGAAAGTCAACTTCTGCTTCAACGGTGCCCTACTTCAAGCCAAAATCTAAAACCATTCTTTTAAGAACGACCAAAAATTACCAAAGTTAATAACAAACAATAACCCTCGAAATATTTTTGTACAAGGTAAAAACTTTTTCTTTGGAAAGTCACAATGAATAATGCGAAATTAAACAGTTCACTTCATGTTGATGAAGGAATTTTAATTCCTCAAAACTACTATGTAATTTTCGATTCTGAATTCCAACAATAAACACCTGTCTTTGTATATGAATCAAAATACATGACATATATGTCATAACTAATTCAGTACTGCAATGCAGAGTTCTATTTGCGAAATGCGACCAGGAGCAACTTGAAACAGTAATCAGGTGTTGACAGCCAAACACATGAAAATCTTAAAGCTATTCATCATTTCTGCGCAGATTATGACAAGTCACTAGTGCTGTTATTCAAATATCTGTATGTCATGGTAAACTGAAAGAAAAAGATAGAACTCATTGAAAGTCAAAACAGTACCTAAGGTGTACTCACTAAATTACGACGACGTTTCGGACATGTGTCCGTTCATCAGGTCAGAAAACAAATTCATATATCTCACATGAAGCGAATTAACAGTAAAACCCAAGCAAATTATTTCGTGATTTATCTCTATGAATTGGTCTCTTCGGCGGTCATTTTCCCCTCGCCCACCGCGCGAAGCGCCGTGCGAGGGTACTAATCTCGACGTGCGTGAAGTCCTTTAACACGCGTGTTGACTAAGGAGAAAAATGTTCGCTTGGTGTATGTATCTTTGTATACATATATATATATATATATATATATATATATAGGTATATATCCGGTCACTCAAGAATGCCGTGTGCAAGCTCGGGGACTGGTATGTTGTTGACCAAACCATACTTAGGTATCGTATTGAAGCAAATCGATTTGGTCTCGTTCTTTTTTTCCCTTGTGTGGATCTCTCGCAAGTAGTTTACATTATTTGAACACTGAAGCCAGTAAATGATTTAAGACCGGCAAACGAAATGGCTTCCTTGGTGCTTACGGCTGGTTTCACATTTGCAGGACATCTTGATTACTGGACAATTTATGACTTGAAAGAACAGTTCTAAAACTCAGCTCTTTGGAATATGCATTGGCCAACTGTTCACATTCTGGAGCAACGCTTTGACATGGTTCTTTCTCATGAATATGAACAAAGACGTTACGGGAACTCGCTCGTTGCCGGGACATGTGCTAAGCGACTGAGTGTAAACGATATTCTTCGCTGTAGTTGAATCGATGTCGATTTGCATGAATCGAGACTTTTTACGTTCTGGTAATCACTTAGCTGAGCTACACAATCACAGGTAAGTCCGAATCGGGTGGCTGAAACACGCTGAAAAGCTACTTCTATTTGCGGATCATACTAGCCTTCGCCAAAAATGTTGTCCGCTTCAGTCTTTCTCACTTCTCGGGTGGTTTGTGAGTGATTACCTTTACAATGTTTGACCAGTAATGCTTTCATCAGGATTTTAACACCTCTCAAGAAAGCTTAAAAGTTTAAAACCGACTTCTTTCAGTAAATTCAACGTTGAACCATTGTATTGAGGTGCCGCTGAACGCTTCGTTGAAAATACGAAAAAGTTGAAGGTTTGTACGCTACGCCATTTTTCTGTTTTACGAAAGTTTTACAGTGGAAAAAAGTACGTTTTTTCCTCCCCTCTACTCCTTCTTCTTTCGACCAAACTTGCACAACGTTTGCTTGTCGTATTTTGTTGTATATTTTGTATTTTCCGATTTTTGGTCAGCAATAAAAATCCAAAACTCTTTCATGTTTTCTTTGTTTATTTCGTCGATTTCGTAATTCGTTTCATCTTCGTTACTAAAGTCTTTTACCTCCGAATAAATACTTAGCATAAATCTTCATCATAGCACTTCAACTAGAAATTTGTAATTAACTTTGAGATAACGTAGGATTTATCAGTTTTTTTAATATAAAAATATCAAAAAAAATTTTTTCAATCATAAGCTATCCGTAATGCTGGTATCCGACCAGTAACCTGTGATAATGCTCCACTTTTAGGACAAAAAGTCTTGCCATCTAATAAAATGTCTTTCTTCAAAGTGAAAAAAGGTGATAAGTTTCATCCAAAACCGACACGAAATACGTCAAGATCGCAACTAATGCAGAGTCTTGATACGAACATCCATTGTTTAGCAGTAGAATTGTCAGGATAGATCTTATTACTTGTGAAACCGTTCAAGGTTATTCTCATCAAACGTTTTGTTTTAATAAAACAGAGTCGAAATTTTGAACCTAAATATGACCGAGAGCATTTTAAATATAAAACAATTTCCAGTTTTGGTTGTTAAAGTTCGTGTTCAAATGTTGTGTTTTTCTTATATTGCATACCCTCTTCCAGTTATAGTAAGGAGGATTTGTCTTTTTGACAACTTTGAAAAATTATCAAAGTTACTTGGATTCTTGAGAGATATATGGGAAGGGTTGGGAAAGGGTTTGTTGCATGCATGAATTTCTACTCTAGTTTCCACTCTGACCGAGGAACAGCAATCGTGCGTGGTTGAAAGAGAACTGTAGAGGGCCCCAAGCTGTAAGCTTGTCGAAAGAATTCCAAGTTCCAGATCCGTTTCTTCCACTGCTTTTAAGCCCAATACTTTCAAAAATATTTCCTGATCATCTTTATGGCAAAATGGAACGACTTTGTAGGTCGAAAGACATCTTCATAAAAAAACCGCCATCCACTGACAGAAAACACTATACCGACCATACAGAAGTCGCACACTTGGTCCCTTAGTAATGGCCGCCGCATTCCACTTCCAGCTTCATTTTCTGAACATGGAATGCGCGATCCAGGCTTCTCTAGAGATCAGTGGTTCGCATATGGAACAATTTCACACGTTCCGATTTCACATGTGAAATCTAGCATGGGGAATTTTCATGAGGGAAAATGAAAATATGCAATTAAGCAAAAGTTTAGCTGCGACTAATTTTATAGTTATGTATATTGAAATCCATCTGGAAACAACCCGAAGAGTTTCAAGTTAAAAGCCTCTCAATGACTGATGCAAAGCACAAATTTCCCCAAATTGTGATGAAAAATTAATAACTTTTCGACGGAATAACAAAAGTAGGTCGACTTTAAACGATCATTTGACCCGACGATCAAAGACAGCAGACCAACGATGAACATCGCAATTGAAAACAGATAAATCCATCGATCTCAGGGTAACAGTATTATGCATTTTCCTATGGTTTAACAGCCAAAATCTTGTGAAGACCGGCCTCAATCTTACTATTTTCTGTCCAGTGGTCTTTGCGGGTTTATCATATGTTCCCAATATCATACCTTACACGAAATTAAATCCTGATTTCATTCGCTCAAACGTAATCACGGTGAAAGAGAAATCACAAGAGTTCAAAAGTGCCTTTATTTCTACCCAACAGCTACCTAAGCTATTCTCCCTAGAGGTGCAGCAAGGGCCACCCCTCATGAGTCCAGTGTTGTTACAGAAGAAAACGGAAGTACCCGGAGAAAACCTGCGATGCGTGGTAGAGTCAAACTGGACAACACTCTTCTCTCAAGTGACAAAGATAACTTTAATCAGATAATTGCACGGAGCCGGAATCGAACCCGAGTTACAGTGGTGAGAGACACGTGCACTACCACTGTGCCACCAGCACCCCAAGTGAGCTTCAAGTGGCGGAAAATAGTCAACAGAAGCTCATAATTGTTGACGAGTAAATAGACGGCTAAATCAAGGATGAGGGATTAGGTTGTCAAAGTACGTAATGAAAGGCTTTGATAAGATATTGTTAATTCACTGTCGAAGGAAGCAGATTTAAACTGACCTAAAAGTTTGGACTTCATGTTTACGAATTCTACGCCAAAGCTAAATTTCTCAATTACCGATATTTTAAAAAATCCCAGAAAATAAAATGTTTTACTAGTCCAGAGGCAGGAAGAGCAATACCGCATGATTCTAATTGCCCAGCAACCAATTTGCGAACGCCATTTAACTAGTAAACGACAAAACACTCTTACATACATAACACCAAAGAGTAAGCAAACTGGTTAAAACGTGTTCATCGGTTGACCATCTCGATTTCTGTAATGGCATCATTTCTGCTGGCTTCATCCTTTTGCTTTAAATACAATTCAGTTTCAGGATATGAAGATATATTGTTTGACTCTTTCTCGGCGGGACAAGACTTCTGTTATCTTACTATGGCTAACGCCAGACGAAATAACTCGTCAAAGGGGAAACTAACACTGGTGATGTGAATTGCCGCTAACACTGGTGATGTGAATACACATAAACAAACATGTTTACCAAGAAGTTTGAATTGACTTAATTTGTTTCTTGTTAGGTTGCGCAATTTACATTCGTATAGCAGTAAATATGACTTAAAATTTTTCTTAAAAATATACGTACTGATTAATTGTCACCTTGTATTCATCTCCTTCCCCACGAAGCTTAGTTATCTATATCAAAACAAAACATGTTTAGTAAGTTTGTATCTTTAAAAGAAAACATAATCCGAATAAAAGTGTCTTGAAAAACTGGACATTCTAGCCAGATCAAGACGATTTGGGGAATCAGTCAGGGCGGATTCAGAATTTTGAAAAAGGGGAACGCAAACTTTTTTTACAAACTTATGTCACTATGTGCAATGGCGTTGTACTGGAAGAATTTTTATGCCAATGTCGTTTCCGGTGTTTTTTGTATCTAAATTTCATTTACTAACCTTTTCCTTTCTCTGCTGTTTGTTCCGATTCTCTGAGAATAATTATCAATCTTCTTGGTGGTCAACATGTCATGCTTGTGTTTTGTAACCGAGCAAAAGGTCACATTAAAACTAATGAAAAAAAGCAGGGGGCCTGCGTCCCATGCGCCCCCGCCTAGATCCGCCCCTGATAAGTAATATTTCGGTTTTACGGCAAAGTCAATTAGTCTGATGATTTTGTAATAAAGTCGAAATATTGCTGATTCCCTCAATCGTATTGATTTTACTAGAATATCCAGTTTTTCCAGATGCTTTTATTTGGATTGTGTTTTATTTTATATTTTTTCAAACAGTCGGCTAGTATAAATTTGTACATGCAAGTAACAATATCATTTATAACAAGTTCCGAATCGTTATTTACGGCACTGGTACAACTGACTATAGCCAATCAAAGGATACCGTCTGGAAACTCTTTGATCGATCTTTTTATTGACCTTTATGAAGAATTACTGCGCTGAACACAACAGATAGTTCGTATCATCAAGCAATATCAACCAATAGAACGCTTAACCCTTTGTAGTCTGTACCCAACCTTTTAGTTTTACTCTGGCTTACGCCAGACGATTTTACTCGTCAAGTGGAGACGTCTAGGAAAGGAGAGGTTAAGGTCAGTCATTCAACCGAGTCGTTTCAAGGTTTGTGCACTGCGGCCCTTCACATGTAAGTCACAGCTTCATTATGTGAGCCACCACGAGGTGCTGGTGGCTCAGTGGTAGTGCATGAGTCTCTCACCACTGTGAATAGGGTAGATTCCCGGCTTCATACAGTTATCTGATTAAAGTTGCCTTGGTCACATTTGGGAAGAGTGTTGTCCAGTTTGACTCTACCAAGCATCACCGGTTTTCTCCGGGTACTCCGGTTTCCTCCAGCAGTAACGCTGGACTTATGAGGGGTGGCCTTTCCTGGACATCTAAGGAGTAGAGCTTAGGTAGTTGATAGGGTTATCCAGTATAAATAAAGACTATTAACTGTCCCTTACTTTACTTTACTTTACTTTACTTTAGTTTCCAGACCTTGCTTCAATTGACTAGGCACTGTCCTATGTATAGCTGAATTGCGGGTCTTGATACTTAAGTATACTATGACACAAAATATCCCGGTTTGCCCCACCAGAGTAAGCTCCCTTCTTATTGGATCCTCCCACATGCTTTCAAGCATCAAAGAGTCGACAAGTCGCATAACGGCTTGAGCAAGAGGAAAATAGAGAAAAATTTCAAAAAACTGAAACCAGTTCTTTTTCCAGACACAATGGTCAACCTGACTAATTAGTCCTTATTCACCGTTAGCCTGTTGAATCGGAAAGGAAGTCTTAGAATCAAGTGCGGGATTTTTTCGTTCATGAAAACCAAAACATCCTATTGCAATCTTAAAGCCTGTTACATTAGCTTTTCAACGACATAAAGGCCTGGTATATTCAATTTACACTCAAAATACAACACCAAAAAGAAAACGTCTAATGTAGCCTTAAGAAGATACCTGGTTTTCAAGCTCAACCATTTCAATTTGATGAGACTTTTCCATGTTCTCCAGGGTGTGCTTCCTCTGGTTTAACATAGTTTGAATTTCCATGTATTGTTTCTGTAATCAAGAAAATGTTCAAACAGGTACTTAATTCTAATACCTAAAAAAATGAACAAACGCCCTGGGTGCTTATTCCAATTTGCATCATTTTCAATTTGCAAAGACACTTATTTCACTTTAACAAAACAAATCAGAATAGTTGAGCTATTGTCAAGCAGTTTGAAGAGGAGAAGCTTCGACTAAAAGAACTTTGAGCGCACATGGACACATCACTTCAAACTTTGTGAATTACATCACTGTCAATTAACCTACACTGCCGAAGTCAACTGAAAAAGTTGACTCGTGCGGGATTTGAACTCGCACCTTCGGGATACCGGTCCGCCGGTCTACCTGTTGAGCTATCGAGTCCACAGGGATGGAGGCGAGTTTTTATTCAATTTAAGTCGAGATATTCTCGTGGCAACTTAACGCTATCCATGAGGATGGATTAAATGCCGTCTTATTAGAGGTGTGGGCAAGCTACATCTGGCTAAAAGAACAACTGAAAATGTTGGGGTGAGCGCTTATTTCAAAATTGGTGTTCAGGGGTAGACACTTTTTTGAAGCTGGGTGCTCATTCGAATTTTAACGGGATTTGTACAAGCGTTTAAATAGTCATTCTCTGTTCAGTTCCCTCCACTTTAAAATAAACAATCGTAGCATTACATAACTTTAAAACCAAAACACAAACTCCACAATTTGTCGGGGCATCGCACATTATGCTGAGAAGCTACGGTTTATTGTAGCAGTTGTATAGAACTTACGCACGATTAACATAATTTGGAAATGGATATCTTTAATTCAAGTTGGTTCTGGTTTTTTTGTGTAGGCTTCTGGATGCCGCGTGCAGTAACCTGGAAAGTTTTCCTTCACAATCTTGTCATCATGCAATCCATTAAGTCAAAATACTCCAAGACCAACTCTTGGCATAATTAGTAAACCCCATTCTCAATACTAGATCCACGGATGCTCGGAGCTTTTGTCGAACCCACGTTTTGCAAACACTAATATTATAAAATAACTGAGAATGTGTTCCGTTAACTCATCATAACGTGTTGACTTACTAGTAGCTATCTAGTCATCTTGGATCGTTGACTTAAAATAACGATAGGTTTCAAATTTAGAAAGAGCCTTAAGGGGCGTTTACACGTATGATTTTGTACTTCGTGATTGTCATCCTGGGGTACGCAATAAACCTATGACAGTATGTAGCAAGATACCCGCTTTTGATTCGCTGGAGTATGTCCTCGATACTCTCTTCAGTTTAACAGACTCAAAGCTACCCGTCGCAAGGCACAAAATCGCAAGTGTAAAGGATCCTGGGAACTTGCTGCGATTCTCTCTGTCCAAGTTTCGACGCGAGCAAGACAGCGCCAAAACTGTGAAAAATAACAGTGTCAACGCACGGTCGGGCGAGCACGCGGTAGTCACAAATACATATTTGTCGCCCTATAGAAAATTCCACGCCACGCTTTATTGATCTCATTAGTTACTTAGATGGCTCCGGTTCTTATAATTTACAAAGCATGACGTCGATGACTTACGAATGAACACTGAGAAGAAAAATATATTTTAAGTTAGCTACTTGGATTGTTATCGGCTGTTCTCAGTCCCCGCCTTCGGTTGAAAAATCAGCAGGTAAATTTGTCGCGTTGCAAGTGAAACAAGTTTCCCTGTCCTCACCTATTTTGCCCACCCGCATGCTCGCCCACCACCAGGTTAACAATAAAGAAATGGTTCATGATTTGGTGTGCTCCATTGAGTTTTGGATACACGTGGGAATTAGGGAGAGCATGAAAAAAGCTTGGGTAAAAAAGTGAAACGTTTCGTTGGTCGAGTAGATTCGCTATTTTACTTGTTTTCGTCAGGCTAAAACACTTCTTCACCAAAGTCCAGTCTGAATGTTCGTTTAAAATCTGTTACCCACTTCCAGCTGTGGATAATGTTTTCTTCACCATTCAAGAACTCGCTTTTCTGCCGTTTAATAATAATTCTCCCAAGAATTTGTTTACTTCCGAAATGTTTTCCCGCGGTTGTTCCCGTGCTCCATCGAGATATGGAGCACGCATGGCAGCCAATTAGAAGCGGTGTTGTAATACATCTATGTTATAATATCATTTTTGACGCTTCTAGCCCTCGCCTGATCGCCTCGATAATTGACCAGGGGTAGACCTGGAGCAAGTCTAAAAGAGTCTGAGCACATGCATGTAAGTGTCATTTCAATTCTGTAATTGATTTGTTTACGGAGCAGTTTTACACCCCTGGGCCTGGTGGCCCAACAGACAATCAGCTTAATCCTGGATTACAGAGAGTTTTGTTGGGAAATGCTGAAGATGTCCTTACAAAAATGTCACAAGCAATTACACATATGAAAATAATACGTACATAAATTATTTCAATTCCGTTTATGAAATGAAAATTTCATATGTGAAATTAATTTTCATTAGTAAATGCTCCAATTCATATGTGAAATACTTGCTTCGTACACCAAGATTTCATATGAGAAATTTTGAACCAGTTCATTTCACATGTGAATCTGGTATTTCATATGTGAATAGGTTCCAATTTTATATAAGAAATGAAAAATTCATATCTGAAAACGTTCCAATTCCATAAAACCATTGGCTGCTTCTCAATGCCATCATCACTTCGCTGTTTATTGTGAATGACTGAAAATTTTTAGGAATTCGCATTTTAGTAATTTAGAATTCAAGGAATTCCATTCTTATTAAAGCTTGAGTCAAGTTACGTAATCGTTTAGTCAGCCCTAGTTCACCGGAAAGTAGCTTGCGTTCCCGTTTGACCAAGGTTACAGATTAGCGCTAATCCAGGGTTACAATTTGACGTGCTGTTTAGGCGCGTATACATTTTCGTTGACTTCTGGAGTTCAAGTTTCACAATAGAAACCCATTTCGAGTTCTCTCAGTTCTTTGTAAATTTCATGATTAACCTACAATGCTTAAGTGACTTGAACGGGATTCAAACTCGCATCTTCGACGATCTTGACTGCTGCCCTACCAGTTGAGCTATCGAGTCAACTGCGAACAGTACGCGGCTTTAATCTATTTTAAGAACGCGAGAGATTCCCGCAACAGCTTAACGCTTAATATTCGTGAGGGTGGGCGGTGTTTCGATTCTATTTCAGAATCATCCCTCAAGGTAACACGGATAGAATATTTCATAAACCTGCACTGCTAAAATCAGCTAGAAAAGTTTTCTTGAGCGGGATTCGAACTCGCATTTTCGGGTATCCTGACCACGACTCTACCAATTGAGCTATGGAATCAAGCGTGAGCGGGAAGCTTGTTTAATTCCTTTTAAAAGCACAAGAGATTGCCATGATAACTTAACGCTTGTCCCTGAGGATGTCGAGAATTTCGATTCTATTTCTGGATCATCCTTAGGGTAACATGAAGAGTAATTTTCATGATTAACCAATCGGTTCGAGCTGACCTTCGCAGCGTAGGTTAATTGTGCAATTTTCAAACAACCGCCTCGTTCATTTCCCACCATGGCTTTACTAAATACCTCATTCTCACTCATTTCACGATTTTTCCGTGAAAACCTCCCTCGACTGCGATTTTGTATCTTGCGATTGACATATTAAAGTATGGGTTAAATTCACGAGAGCATCGAGGACAAACTACAACGAATCATATGCGGATACCTTGCTGCATATAATGCTATGGGTTTATTGCATACAGCAGGATGACAATCGCAACGTAAAAAATCGCACGTGTGGGTATCCCACTCGCACTCAAAGTGAAGCATTTTGAAGAAGTTCCAAACCAGTCCACAAGCAGAGAGCAACATCAGAATTCTGAAGCCTAATTTAGTTCTTTAAAGGTTACCTACTTGCAAGGAATCATTTTTATCTTTCAAAGTCGAATTTTCAGCTTTTAGCCCCATGATTCTCTCTTCGTAATTACGTCCAATGTTATCCCAGTCTCGCATTTTCATTCTCAAGTCCTAAATCAAACCATTCCTTTGAAATCAAAATCATCTTTACTCTGATTGGTCTGCGAGCAGGCCCTCCATTTATGGTGTAGTAGAACAGTCTGCATGGATCTCTTTGTAATTTGAATACCGCTGTAGTACATACGAGGAGTGTACAGTCAAACCTGTATTAAACGGCACCGTATTAAGCGGTCAGCCTTTATTGAGCGGTCACATGACAAAATCCCACAATGTTCTTCATTCAAATACTGTTAAAGTTACCTTTATTAAACGGTCAACTCTATTAAGCGGACGCAGTCACCCCTTGCGTAGTCCCAATGTTAATTATTCAATGTTTTGAACCTGTACTAAACGGTCACTTGAGATAGCTTTGAGTAACACGATATCGAATGCTGTATTTGATTAAAGATAAAATTGAACTTAACTTGTCACATACTTTAACAATTCAACAGTCTGAACACTTTCCTATTTCAGTCACTACTAATTAACTATATCTTAGGCACTTGCCAGCTAAAATTCCAAACAAGAGTTAAACTACTTAGAAGTTAAAAATGATCCTATTTGTCTGCCTAAACGTGTTCTTTTAAAATATAGTGAATTTTTCTTTTGTCAGCTTTTCCTTTAACCAATTACACAAAAAGTGTTTGATCACAGTTAAGCCAAGGGATGTGTTATTATACATGCATTAAGCGGACACTTAGGTAATCCTCAGTGGTGACCGCTTAATACACGTTCAACTGTATTACTAAAAAATCCTCGTATACTTCGCCAAAAATCCAGCAAAAGTCTTGAAAAAAAAATCGGAGAATCAGGCCATTTAGAGAAGCCCAGAGAATCCTTAAAAATCCAATTAGAAATAAAAACAGTCCGAATCTGAAGTCCAAATTTCCCAAAATTATTTGTGAAAATATAACAAATCCTGATAGAATATCGATAATATGCATACAATGTTGCTTGACATTTGCTAAACCTTGTGCCATTTCAAGAAATACCGTAGGAATAGGTTTTTCTGGTCGCTAGGTAGAGATCATTTTTTTTCTTCATAGTCACTTGACAACAGTTGGAAACGTCAGAGGTCAACTGGCATTAGGTGATAACGCGGAGTACTGCGTATTTTGAACTGTTGAAGCAATTGTAGGAAATTAAACGAAATTAAAGGGTCAAGTGGCAACATTTCCAGCTATACTACCCGGTATCAACATGATTCGACCACATCTGACATCCAGCAAACACCAGTCACAACTATGTTCAAATTCTACTGTAATATTAAAAAACTGGGAAACCCGAAAAATCCCTGAAACTTGAGGGGAAAAAATCAGAAAATTCATCTTGCACACTTTGTTGGGAGTAATGTGCCCCTCGAATACGTATTTGCATTGTATTTCTCCAAAAATGGAGAAATACAATGCAAACGGGAAGTGCAATTGAAGGTGAACCAACTTGTTTACATGATCAGTTGAGCATGCCACTGTTTTTCTGCCAACATTTCCACATCCACGATAACTAAACAATAACAGTGGCCATAACAAAATAAAATGGTAACCTGGGTGCTGAAATCTCTACTGACGTTTACAGAATAGCTGTTTAGTTTCGTGCTGAACCACACAGAAGCTAAAATTTGGCCACCTTGATTCCTTTCTGATAACGAGACGGAGGCAAAATAATAAGACTAGATACAATTTATATGGACTTCACTTCGACCAGATATTAGGTGATCTTCAAGTCTAAAAAATGTAAATAACTAGTGCCTTAAATACTTTACAATTATGTAAAAATCTCAATAATGAATAAAATTAAGTATCAGTAGAACATGTTATTGTTCTTAAATAACTAAAAATGTGACGAAATGCTAATTTAATATTAAATTTAAGCTAATATACATAAAAACAGGATATACTATCCAAGAACTCTTAATTTAAACAAAAAACATGCAAATAAATTTGAACTGATTACAGCTGTTTACACGAGCGATTCTTCTTGTGATTTTTCTCATCTTGAAGTATGCGATTGAGTAAACAACTCACCAAAGTGTTGTACCGTATAGCTTTGCACAAATGATCCGCAAGTCAATTCACTTGATCGGATGTGTCACGAGGCTAAAAATCGCAGCAAAAATCGCCCATGTAAACAGCCCTTTAGATTCCGTTCTTCTATCTAATTTAGATTCGGTTTCAACTTGTCAATAAAATAGCTACCAAAAGCAACCAACCAAAGTCACAATCCGCCTGTCCAATCACCGAAAATTTCTTCTCAGAAATAACAGCACAGTAGCCTTGGGCTTGAATTGTAGTTAAGGCGCTAGTTATGTACATTTTTCTAGATCTGAAAGTGAAGTGATGTCGGGTCGAAACGTCGTCCTAATAAATTGTATCTAGATTTATTCATCTCAAAATGAGAGATTTAGTTTCCTTATGTCAAAATAATAAGAGTTAGAATACAAAACTTTTGCTGTATCCTTCGTGTAGAACCGGAGGAAGATAAACATGGTGAAGCAAGGTTAAAGGAGGCTAATCCTTTATGCAGGTAAACCTTCATTTGCGACACTCTTTGCGAAAGTTCGAGGCTCGAATCCATGTTCTAAACTGTCAGTCAGCTAAATATCCAACAATCATCACTTTTGTGCCCAAATTTTGAACGTAGACATACAAATCTCTCAGAGATCCATATAGGCTGTCCTTCTCTCGCCCACCCAACTGAACGCCTGCTCGCTGGCCCTACTCTGATTCAAATTCTCTGTTCCAACCTCGTCATTTTAAAAACATCATAATCAACATATTACTACCTCGTTTTGGTCCTTCAGTCTCTGAATATCTAAATCTCTCTGATTAAGCTCGGTTTTTAACTACGAAGAGGAATAAGAAAAAAGTTCAGACTACATATATACAATATATGCATTCATGCTGAACATAAATACTGTATATACATGCAGAGAATATGTTCATACACACACACATACAAACATACAAACATGCATACAAACATGCATACAAACATGCATACAAACATGCATACAAACATACATACATACATACATACGTGCCAACGAAGCAAACGGACGGAAGACAGACACAGACGGAAATATACACAAAGAATAAGAGAAAGAAAACAACCTAAACAGCAGAGAAGTAGATGGTCTGAGACAAAGACACATAGGAGCATATTTAATTCACAACAAATAGAATTCGGTAACTCTACTTAACACAAGTCATGTACAAATACAACAGAGATCACAGTACTTTATCTTTTTCCTCTTGAATCTGACTATTGTGCTTTTGATTTTTCTTTTGCAGTTTTTCGTGATCTCTTCTGAGCTTAGCAACCTACAAATTAATTAGCATGAATGTTGTGAAGCAAGTAAAGTTGGAATATGAAACATTCGTTTGTACGTTCGTCCATATGTTCGTACATTGGTCCATTCATTCGTGGGTTGGTCCATCCGTCCGCATGTTCGTCCACCCGTTCATACGTTGGTCCATCCGTGGACGAACTATTATCGGGTTACTATTATCGGGCTAACTATTATCGGGCTACGTTTAGGAAAGTATCGAGATTTGTCAGTGGCGATCAAATCAACTATTTGACAATTCCAAAAGCAGAGGCAAGCAAACAATTGATTTGTAAGGCTTGACAAGTTGCGATGTTTGGCAATAACAGAGATCAATAATTGGTTTTTTATTCAATATATTTTCCCGTTACTCTATTTGATTTTTGATTAACTACAAATCTTTTTTTTAAAACGTTGGATGAGCTATTGGATCCAACGAGCCATATTTACCTCGGTGAAGTGTAACGCGCATGAGCATAGTATTATTTGCAGCAAAACAGTTTTAACAATTCCATTTGCAGGCAGTCATTTGCAGGTGCTAAATCGGTCTTTTAGCCAATGAATGAGAGAAAAATAAATCAACAAATAAAAGGTACTGATTTTCCTATAATAAATGCTGATAAATACTTCTTCAATGTAAGTCTTGATTATTAAGTAAATGTAAGTTTGATTCTTTAATGATTTCTAACATCGATTGGGTCAGCGTTTCGTTGTCGGTAAAGAGTAGTCAATCCATACAAATTATCAAACGTTTTAAGTTAAAAAACTCGTGCCGCCTTTTGGTTTACTTTAAAACTGCGTCATACCTCATCTCTAAGTTGAGAAAGTTTGCCTTCGTATTCGTTTATGAGCTCTCTTTGACCTTGGTCCATGGCTGCAATTTGAAGTTTCAAGTTTTCAGCCTAATGGGACGAGGCAACAACAAATAAGTTCAATAAATGATTGCAATAATTCTGTCAGAATTTCCAAAACATGTTTCGATAAGTGTTCCATGGCCGCTATTTGTCCACGTGATATACCCATGTCGTTTTTAACACTATTCTTCAGGAAAACTCAAAACCACGTTTTGACAGTATGGTTTGGAATTTACGAGTTAAGCGAGGATAATACTAGTCTTTGAATTTGACAATGCTGAAGTCACTTTACTTTATCCATTCCCATTTGGAAGATACATGTATGAAAGATAACCCAGCAAATCATTGATTGTTTTAAGGCTTAGTTAACGAATTAGTCCACCAAAATATTGCTACTTTATTAAAGATACACAAAAAACGACATAGATAACCAAACCAACACTTTTTTCGGAAGTTATTCTCACAACTCTGTCTGGCAAAAAATATACTTCGTTACGTGATAGTGTAATTCAAACCCTAAATTTACGCTTAACGCTACAATAAAGTGAAGGATTTGGGCGCAAAGTACGTTCCCAATTGGCACAGGAATTGTTTAAAACGTAAAGATCCTTTTTGTGATATCAAAAATAAGGTCACAAGCTAAGATTATGAAACCAAACTGAAACATCTATCATTCTAAAGAGCAAAACCCTGAGACAGAATCCTAAAAAAAAATGAAAGAGATCGGTCAACTATTGCACGAGTCACCAGAATTTTTTAAGAAAAAAAAATGTAGAAGTTTTTTTTTAGCAAAAAACAAAAATAAACAAAAATAACCTCCCAAAAAACGGGTTGTGCGTTTCTTAAACAGAAACCAAAAGTGTCATGATGTTTTGATGGTTAAAGTGTTGCAACTTTAAATTTCTTAAAAATAGGGGAACGTTTAATCTGATATTTAGAAATCCCAGCAATTTTATAATGTCTAGTTTGTAACTGAAAACCAAAAGTATTCATTTTCCAATGTTATGCTTTTCGTAACCGCCATTTCCGAGTTTGATCGACGGCTCAAAGTTTATGTACATCGAGTTTTCTTTCAATGTTGACGTCATTCAGTGCTTGTACTATGTTTTTGGTGTGCGAACAAAACAAAATTGAAAATCAATTAAAAATGTCAATACTACAATGGCACGGTTTCTCACTTTCAGTTAACAACTAACCAATTGATGGTGCCAAAAAAGATTTGGGATTTACATTTAATCATAATGCTTTGCTAACATAAAGCAGTTCTAATAACAGCTGAAGAATGTTTAACATGTTGATAAGAACTGAAGTAGGTAAAAGCTTTCTTCTTGTCTTGTTTAGTCTTTTAGGAATCCTGCCCTCTTATATTCCAGTCAAGCTGGAGGGTGGACATAAACCACGTTATGAGCTAAAGCACAGCAACAGCTTCACGACACTTCTTCCCAAAATGACTGCATTCGCAGAGGTAAGTGGTTTACAACCCGCAATAATACATTTTGCGGCCAGCACTAACGCCAATAGAAATTTTGCTCAGGCAAAGTAACCAGACAATTAAAAGATAAAGTAGATACCGAATTAAAACGCGTTATCTGCCCACTGCTTTTGAGTGATATCTTATGGCTGCGTATAAGATATACGGTCTATACCCACAAAGTAATGTTTTAATTTTTGTCATCATCCTGATGAAATTTTATGAAACTCTTTCTTCTATTAATAGGAAGTTAGTTTCTTTAGTAGGTATGCGTTTGGGGTAATGTTGCAATGGTTACAATTTCAAAATCTATAAAAGACTGTCTGTTAGGTTTCCACATGTTTTGTGTTTCATCTTTTTGTTTGTTTTGATTCACAATGTACGAAACAAACAAATGAGTTGTTAAAGATATTGCTGACGTACAGACAGTGGTAGTGAAGTCTTCGTAACGTAGGTAGGGGCAATCTATTGAACTTTAATAATTCTAATACTTTTTTTTTACATTTACCTGAAAGTAGTATCGTAATATTTGGATCTTCATTTCATTGATGCATCTAGACCGTTCATAAATGTGTAAAAATCTGTCGAGTAAAGTACCTAAGAGAGTCTGTGTTGTACTCAAAGAATTTTGAAATTATAAAATCGGTAGAGGAATATTTTCAACATTCTAGCAAAAATATTGATATTTAAAAGGGACTTGCCGGCAGAGGCAATTGTGAGAGCAATAATCATTGACAATTTAGACCAGGACACCTCACAAAATTATTACTGGCTATCCAAAATGTCGTAAAATCTAATACCTTCCTATTCTCCTCTTCAATGTTGTTTGGTAACCAGCACACCGAAGAGGTCGGGGGGAAGACCGGTAGTTCTGGGGGGTTCGTGTCCCGCTTAATAATGTCACTGATTTTAGTTCCATGCAATTGCCAAGACGGGTTTAAGTATATCCGTAAACTCACAGAGCCTCTGATTGAATTACGAATCTTAGAGCACCTAGGATTATGACCCCTTTAAACGGACATGACACGTGCATAAGGTGAAGGATGAGAAGTTAAAATAGAAGCGAGATCACGTTATGTGAGCTCAGACAAAGTGTATAACTTTCCACTTTTCGTCGTGGCTTTTATACAAACTTGAAAAAGGAGAAAAAGGACGAGTGGCCCCGCAGAATGAGCAAGCAAAGCAGCTGATGTTGTGTCGATAAACAAAAGTCAATAAAAGAATTATAAAATCTAATGAATCATATTTGGACCGTGACTCTCATAACTCGAAATGCGCTTTCTCGTCTTTCTCCCGTGTTTAAACTTGGATTTTTAGTTGTATTAAGATGCCTTTCGGAGCGAATCTATTTTATCTTTTAGTACATGCATGTAACCTGTTTCTAATTCATTCGTTTATTAAAGTTATATTTCGTATATGTATATGGATATGCACATGTACATGTACATGTATTTATGTATGTGTATGCGTATGCGTATGTTTATGTGTATGTGTATGTATATGTACATTTAAATGTATATGTATATGTATATGTATAGGTATATGTATAGGTATATGTATAGGTATAGGTATAGGTATCTGTATATGTATATGTATATGTATATGAGTTTACGACGGTTTATGAAATATCAGTTTTTAAAATTCAAGGAAAGGCCCAATCAGCGATGATTTGTACGTAACTTTCTTACAAAAGACAACATATTTTCAAAATATTCTATCGAAGAAGCTCAATGAACCGACAAAAATTGCAATTGTACCAACAAATATGGTATCCAAGACGTGCAGAAAGCCGAATGGGTGAGAGAACTACAGAAACTTGCGAGAAATACTGATGTTTCCAGCGAAGGCCCTTCGTCAGAGTGAATCATAAAGTCATACAAAAAGTAGGTGATATTTTTATATGGAAAAGAAGTCATGGGATTGGAAAACAAAAAAATAAAAGGGAAAAGCCAATAAGAAATCCCATGTAAGCGATGAAAAATCATTTGCTAATTTAAACGTCCATCAGTAAACCAAAAAGAACAGACTGAGAACTCAAGGGAAAAATAATACGTGAAGTTTAAAATATAGAAAAGGCAATGGAATACAGAATACAAGCAAAGCTTTTTATTCGCCCATGTTTGAGACTGTTTACGTGATCCCAGAATGAGTTCAATTCAGGATTCAAATCATACCGGTTCTGCTAAAATTCTTTAACTTTTACACGAATCTTGAATGAGGTTTAACTCATTCCGAATATGGTTAATTCCAGAATGAAAGTGCATTCCGGAATGAAATTTCATTCGGGTTTGAAAGTTCATTTCGGTGTCGTGTAAACGCTAGGGGTGTAACGATTAATCGAAATCTCGGTTAATTGCGATTATGACCATTCGGTTCAATTCACGATTTTTTGGTTCCACATTTCATTTTTCGTTCGATTTGAATTGCTCCAGGTTGCCCTTGACAGGTGTCTTTAAAGCATTAAAAAAATCAAAACTTAAAGACATTGCCCTGTCAGGCTACCGAAATTATTCACCACCCAATTTCTTGTTGACACGGGAAAACTATGATAGGAGTGTGCAGAGGAGTGTGCAGCGATTGACGACCAAGATGATTCATGAAATAAGTCACAAAGGAACTAGAAATCCACTTATTATAACTGATAAAGGCAAATTTAAATGGCAAGGCGAATTTGAAGCATTAAAACGGTTCGTTAAAGAAGTACTGGAGATCAATGGCAAGTGGACAGCACCGGGGGGTGGTTCAAAACAGCTAAGGAGCGAAGATATTTTGATAAGATGGCACGAAAATTGGACCATTACGTTGAGTGGGCCGAGTGCTGTGAAATACAAGAGGTCTTTAGAAATTTTATCAAAAGTATCACTCGATAATTTTGACGCCTCGAAAGAAGATAACTTGTCATCGAATCTTAATCAGTCAGACGATGAAGATGGGTACGGTCAGATGCCTTCAAATCGGAATATTAATGATTCATCTCTATCAAGTCCCGGAGAGCGTAAACGAAACCAAACCACTACGTTATGTAGCTTTAATACTAAAGAAATCAAGGTCACTCCAGAGATGGTTCTTTTACTTGTCAACACTGACGCATCGAAAGGAGATAAATCTCTTTCAAATCTAAATCAATCTGAAGACGAAGATGGGATCGATAAGATGCGATCATTCTTGGATACAAATAAGGAGTCTTATCCGCATGCATTGGAGAATACAGTTAAAGCCATTCAGAATCAGTTGTATTCCCTAAAGTGCGAATTTAAAAAGCATCGAACTGACTCTTTAAATGCCTTTAAAGAGCTAGTGACCAAGCATGATATTGGCTCAATGCCTATTAACAAATCTCATTGTAATGACCTCCTTAGAGAAAATCAAAAATTGAAAGATGAGAACAAAGCTCTAAACGAAAGATTGGACAACCTGGGTTTTATCCTGGCTGATCTAAATTGCAAATTAAAGTTAGCAGAAGATGAGAAGGCAAGCCTTATGACCACCATTCGCTTATTTCGACATGACGTTAGTGAGTGGAAGTTTGAGAAACATAGTGAAGATCACTGTTCACCAAATACGATAGAATTAAAAGAAAACAGAGATGTAGGTGAACCACATCTGAGGGATGTCCTAGGTGTGAACAAATTTTCCGTACTTGACGATGAATGCTCAAGCAATGAAGAATCGATTAGAAGTCCCATTTCTAAATCGAAAAACCAGACGACTATATCTAAGACAGATATGGCGACAAAACTAAAGAAAGATGAAGCAATGAATTTGAAAGGGGATGGGACGACGAAATCTAAGAAAGATAAAATGACGAGATTATACTGCAAACCGCAGCACCAACAACTGTAATTATAGGAGATTCAATGATTAAGCGTATACACAGCCCTCGAAATTTCTCTAAATTTTCGACGGCAATTTTTTGCCGTCGATATTTTAGAGTTCGGCGGCAACTTGACGGCAATTTTTTTCCTCGGGTTTATTGTAAGGGGAATTCTAAAACATATGTCGTAAGCAGCTGAATAATAAAAAAACAACTCAAAACTTTCCCATTTTAATATATAACTAGTCGTACTAAACGTTGTTATCACTAACAAATACGCAAGTAAAAAGAACAATGTCAATGAACAAACATCAGTCCATCTTAATTAATCCTCGTCTGTTTGAGATTCTGATTCAGAATCAGAATGAGAATCAGGAAGCAAATTTGGGTCAATCGTCTCAATAGTTGTGGATTCCTTTTCTCAGTACTCATCGTTAGTACTTTATGTAAGGCAATACGTAAGATCCACTTGTTAGTAAACAACGGTATTTAACGTCGCCATGAAAACACTTATCGTCGAGCAATGACGAGGAATAAAACTCAAGAAATCTGTAGATAATCATTTATTCATAACATAGCACTTGAGTTTCTTAGAATTGATGAGATTCAGTAGGCAATAAGCACAAAAATCTTCGACGGCAAAAAATTGCCGTCGATAATTTCATTTTCGGCGGCATTATCGGCGGCAATTGCCTTTTGCCGTCGAAAATTTCGAGGGCTGTATACAAGGACGGAAATTAGGGAAAAAAGTGGGACACAGAGTGGTTGTCAAATCGTTCTCTGGAGCAACAACTACGGACATGAAAGATCATTTGAAACCTACTTTAAGAAGAAAACCACAGAGGATAATTCTTCATATTGGAACTAATGATTTAAAAAACAAATTAAGTCCTGTTCAAGTAGCGGATAACATCATTGACTTAGCCAGGATGATTGGAAATGAAACTGATGCGGAAATTGTACTGTCGGAGATAATTACAAGAGCTGATAAAATTCCAGATGATAGTATAAAGACAGTTAATAAGCTTTTGAACCGATATTGCAAGCAAAATGGATGGGGAATAATACGTAACAATAACATTATGAAGCAGCATCTTGATGAAAGAGGACTATATTAAAATGGAAAAGGTATTTCTATTATGGTCGGTAATTTAGCTAAATGTCTTTCTAGATGATATTGTACAGATCGTACCGAGTACAACCCCTACATTAATACTGAGCCTGAGGTTAGTGTTCAACAATCGATTTCAAATATACAAGGGTTTAAAATAGCTTCTTTAAACGTTTCCAGTTTGCTAAAACATATTGATGAACTTAGGATTTTTATGAACAATAAAGAAATAGATATTCTAGCAATTAACGAGACCCGATTAGACAACAGCATCCCAATTCAATTAATAGCAATTCAAGGTTATAGTTGGACATACAAACATAGAAATAGATCTGGTGGTGGTATTGGATTCTACATTAAGGATTCAATTAATTATCGAATTAGATCTGATTTAAATGATTCTGACATTGAAATTCTTACAATTGAAATTGTCAAAAAAAATGTAAAGCCTTTCTTAATTACCACATGGTATCGCCCACCCAGCGATCCAATTGATTCTCTCTATAAATTCGAGAATTGTTTGAAATTGATTGATCAAACCGATAAAGAAAGCATAATCTTAGGTGATATGAATTATGATTTCATTCCCACTGAAATTTCATCTTAAGCTTTGGAACTTAAATTTATCACAAGACTTTACCAACACGAGCAACTAATTAAGGATCCAACCAGAGTTACTGAAAATAGTCAAACTCTTATTGATCATTTTTATACCACAAATTCTAATTATATTATTTCATGCGGAGTATCATCTGTATGCATAAGTGACCATTATTTAATTTATGGGATCAGAAAATCTAAATTTATTAAGGAAAGAGGGAAAATAATTGAATACCGTGACTATAAGAAATTTGATAAACAAGCATTTTTATTCGATCTGCAAAATGCCTTTTTCAACTTTAACCTTAACCAGGAAGATGTGAATTTATCTTGGCTAATTTGGAAGAACATGTTTTTTAAAATTTGGGATAAACATGCGCCGATAAAAAAGCGGAAAATATCAAGTAAGCGTCTGGCATGGTTAACGAGTGATTTAATACACGAAAAGCACCATCTTAAATTCTTACATAGAAAGGCGCGTTCAAACAATACTCCTGAGAGTTGGCTGACTTACATGAAGGCAAAAAATCGTTACAACAGACACATAAAAAATTCTAAACGTTATTATTATGAAAAAAGATTACATAGCCATTCGGGTAATATAAAGCAGACCTGGAAAACAATTAATGAAATTTTGAATAAATCTTCAAGCAGGAACAAAATTAATGAAATAAAAGATGAAAATGGAGAGATACTTGATGGAACATCTATTTCAAATGCGTTTAATAAATACTTTGTTGAGTTAGGCGAAAAGTTAGCTAGTGAAATTCCTCAATCGAATGTTTCCCCTATGAGTTTTTTTGAATGAAATTAATCTTCAAAAACACACATTTCCCTATTTTTATGAAATTGCAGCCAACGATGTTCAATTACTACTTCAAAATTTAAATACCAATAAAGTATCGGGAATTGACGGTATATCTGCAACAATTTTAAAAATAGCGGCACCATGTATTTCGCCATCCCTCACATTAATATTTAATCAGTCTATTTCAACAGGAGTTTTCCCAAATGATTGGAAAATTTCCAGGGTCATGCCTATTTATAAATCGGAGGCCAAGGATGAAATGACAAATTGCAGGCCAATATCTATAATATCGGTAGTTGCAAGAATTTTTGAAAAGCTAATCTACAACCAGATCTATGAATATTTAAACAACTATAACTTACTAACAAATTCCCAACATGGGTTTCGACCTTTTCATTCAACAGTTACTGCGTTATTAAACATTACTAATAAATGGTATCAAAATATTGATATCGGCAAAATTAATGGGGTCGTACTTTTGGATCTCAAAAAAGCATTTGATACTGTTGATCATGATATTTTGTTAGATAAAATTGGATATTATGGAATTAAGGGATCTGCGTATTCCTGGCTAAAGTCTTATCTGTCAAACAGGACCCAGTATTGCTATGTGAATGATAACCAATCTAGCCCGTTAATAATGAAAACAGGTATACCACAAGGTTCAGGCTTAGGACCATTGTTATTTCTTACATACATCAATAATTTACCAAATTGCTTAGAAAAGGCTGAACCGCATTTGTTTGCTGACGATACTCAAATTTCAACAGCAAGCCATGATATAAATGAAATTGTTGAAACATTGAGCGATGATTTAAATAATGTTGCGAACTGGTTGTCCGCAAACAAATTAACTCTTAATAAAAGCAAAACGGAGTATATGTTGATTGGTTCTAAGAGACGATTGAGCCAATTAACATCTAACCCAACTATATATGTAGGAAATTTCAATATTAAAGGGGTAGAAAAGACAAAATCCTTGGGTCTGAATATAGATGAGTCTTTGAGCTGGAATGCACATATTGATTACATTATAAGTAAAGTCACTTCAGGTCTTGGTATTCTTCGACAGTTACGAGATACGGTTGATTTCTCTACCTCACTAGTCATATACAATTCATTAATCCAACCGTATTTCGATTATTGTGCACAAATAAGGGGTTGTCTCGGTAGTACATTATCAAATAAACTACAAAAACTCCAAAATAGAGCATTTCGTATAATTACTAGAGACAGTTATTCAATAAGATCAACTGACATTCTAAGTAGACTAAATATTCTAAATCTTGAGCAAAGAAGAAATCAGCAACTTTCAATTCTTATGTACAAAACAAATAAGAAATTGGTCCCCGACTACTTGGGAGATATGTTTATAAATATCTGTGACATACATAATCATAATACTAGACAGTCAGATATCAATTTGGCTTTACCAAAGCCAAGAACAAATTATATGAAATGCTCATTTAGCTACAGAGGCGCAGAAAATTGGAATATATTACACAATAGCCTTAAAAAATCAGAAAGTGTTACCATATTCAAATCTTTGCTAAGACGTAACATGAGGTAATAAAATATATATGCACACATGTATCTACATGCACCGACGCACGATATACATATATTATTGTATTTCTATATAATTTATATTTGTTTTTATTGTGATTTGTTTATCTATTAATTTTAGTTTTATTATTGTAAATAGTAGTTAAGAATAGTTTGTTTTTTGTAAATAAGCACGGCCAGTTGGAAGATCACTCTTTTCTTTTCTTTCCCTTTTTATAACAGTAAAATTGTACCGTGTTAAAATATTGTAAATAATAATAATAATAATAATAACTACCAGCTTCTCAAGAATCTAAGAGATGACCGCAACATTATCATGAAAATCGGACAAGAGTAACGGGATCGTCGTGGTCAACAAGGACGACTATCTCTCCAAGATGCACGAAATTTTGGCCGATACAACCAAATTCAAACCGCTGTCATCCGACCTATTCAAACATGACATCAAAACCAGGAGAATAAACTTCGAAGATTTCTCCGTAACCTCAAGAAGAACAATGTTATATCCAAAGAAACGTATGAACATTTAGCTCCCTCAGGCTCTCAACCAGGTATCATGTACGGTTTACCTAAAGTGCACAAGATTAATTTGCCTTTCAGACCTATCCTTTCCGCCATTCGCACTCACACATACAACCTGTCTAAATTTCTTGTTTCTTACCTTACTCCCCTTCTTTCGAGTCCTTTTAAGATAAGTGATACTTTTTCCTTTCTTGAAGATTTACGAAGTTTTAATTTTGATACAGATAAAGTTTTCATGGCTAGCTTCGATATTAATTCGCTTTTCACTAACGTTCCGCTTGACGAAACAATGGACATCATAGTTAACAAGGCTTTTAACAATTCCGCACTTTACAATGGTTTCTCGGTATCGCAATTTCGTAAATTCTTATCCCTTTCAGTTAAAAATTGTTTTTCTTGTTTAATAACCGTCTTTACGAACAGATTGATGGTGTGGCCATGGGCTCCCCCCTAGGTCCACTTTTTGCCAACACTTTCTTATCCTTTCATGAGCGTAATTGGATAGCCAACTGTCCACCAGAGTTCATACCGCTTTTCTTCAGCCGCTATGTAGATGATTGTTTTGCTGTTTTTCGTTCTCCTGACCACGTTCGACCTTTTCATGAATACTTAAACTCACAACATCCCAACATTTCCTTCGCTTGCGAGTTTGAGAATAATTCAACTCTCCCCTTTCTGGACGTCCTGATCGATCGCTCGAACGGGTTTCAACTTCTGTTTACCGAAAGCCCAGTTTCACCGGTTTATTCACACATTTTGACAGTTTCATTCCTAAATCCTATAAACGTGGTCTGGTTTATACTCTAGTTAATCGTTATTTTAAAATCTGTTCTTCTTACCACCTTTTTCATTCCGAGTTACTTAACCTCAAAAACCTTTTACTCAACAATGGATATCCTGACATTTTCCTTGACCGCTGCATTAGAGTCTTTCTCGATAAACTGTTCAGTCCGCCCACACGAAATTCAAACACATTTGACAAAACTGTTCTCAACTTTTCTCTCCCTCTCAGAGGTTCACACTCTTTAAATCCGAACTGAAATTGCGAAACTATGTTCCTCTGCTTTCCCACACGTTACCGTGCGTTTCATCTTCCAGTCATGCAGACGACTGTCGGGTTTCTTTTCCTTCAAAGACCGAATTCCCAAGTTGATAAGATCGCGTATTATTTATAAATACTCGTGTTAATGCTGCAGAGCGTTGTATTTCGGCCCAACGCGCCGGCATTTTCATACGCGAATCTCAGAGCATATGGGGGTTTCGCCTTTGACGGAAAAGAAACTTGCAACGAATTCCCTTTCAAGCGTTCTTGCCCACTCACATCGATCTCTCCACCACATCTCTCCTGATGATTTCACTATCATCTCTTCTCGTCGTTCGAACTCCAACTTTGAGCTCCTCCTTCGAGTGACTTTACTTATATCGAAATTTAGACCCTCTCTCAACGAAAACATTTCATCCATACCCCTTTCTTTATTTTAGTTTTACGCGGCCCCCTTTTCACTTCATTTTAGTTTATCTCTACTTTCCTGTCACCCTACATCTTGTCATCCCACATCCTATTGGTTAGCTCTCATGTTACTTAGCATCACGTGAAAATAGATACATAGGTTTTTGTCACACTTGTAAATTAGTCACTCTGAAGATGTTGCACGTCTGGAAAGAAACGTTAGTAAAGTTGTTTTAAATACTTTGCGTTTTCTTTTTCTGTCATTATGGCTCTCCATATAAAAATCATGAGTTGGGCTTTCATTTTTATATTACGTCTACGTTTTCCGCTGGGAAAATCAATAGCCAAAATTTAATTGCTTTTTATTTTTTCCCCTTAATTTTGTGTCGAAAGATCGTACAGAATGTTTGGTGCCAAAGCAAATGGTTTGAAGCCGGGAGAATCAGTAGGAGTCAACGACAGATTGTCGAGGTTAGGGTATAGTCTTGAGGAAGACTGTTGGTAATTGACGTTTCGACGGCATCAGCGGCAGTCATCTTCTTCGATGATCCACCTTCAATACGTAATGTTTGGTGCGTTGCGTGCAGGAGCAATCAAACTGACAGTATAAGAAAATATCCACAACTGTGCACGCTGGCAGTGAAACTACTTTTAGTTCAAGCTTCACGTTTTACTGTAGAAAGTAGTTATTCTCAGGAAGGTCTCATTATGGGCACTCATAATGGTGCAAAGTTTGGACCAGAGGTGCTGTAGAAACTCGTTTTTCTAAATTGCAATGAATGATTTCTGTGAAGGACGAAAGTGAATTTAACGTGTCAGAGTTATCTTAGTAAATGCTGTGATTACTCTCTTTATCTATGCGACATGTCGGGTAACTCCTGGCTGTTTGACGAAAGCACACGAGCAACAACGGGCATGAGAGAAAGAAAAGTTTCCGCAGTTCCACGACCGTTTTGGCTTTTTACACTTCGTTAAACATTGCCCGCGCAAAATTCTGTTCTTCTATCATTGTTCGAACTTCCAGCAAGAATCCTGGAGGATTAGTTGCCTTCCCGTCTCCGTGTACTTTCCACGCTACTATGTTCGACTGCTTATCGTTGCATCCAAAGTCATAACAAAAAAACAGAAGGTGCACGCCTCAGGCAACAGCTAGTTGGTAAACGACCGAACGCTGTCGTTACTGCTTGTTGGGAAACTAACACAGAGCTGCACTGGCGACAAAAGATTAACACTAGAAAGTTTTGTCCCAGATTAATTGAAACGGTTCAAATAAGCCGAGTACTAAATCCGATACTAAATTTTGTAGATAGTTATACTTGTGTAGTTTTATTCATGCTGTTAATGGCTGGGTGGCCAGGTTCCCTTGTGAAAATGCCAGAAGAACCAACAACCTCGTAATAACCTTTTTTGCTTAAGGTAGTTCCATAAGTAAATTTCAACAGAAGACAAGTTACTTATCGATGTGTAGGCACGCACGAGGCTCTTGTCCACTACTTTTATGCAAGTACAGTTTCAAATTTTTGAATGTTTGCTTCAGTGAATTTCGTTACTAACTGTGTTTAAACTTCCGTCCAAGCAGCTAGAAAAAGAGTACCAACTTTATGGAAAAAAAAATCTCGACAACCTTCCATAATATTTTGCTCCTATTATTCTATTCAATTCAGTGAACCGAAACTAAAGTGTCACTGAAATATTCTTGAAATTATCCTGAATTTCCATCATTACAGGATTACAAAAACTCAAACAAATGCCTTATTTTTATAACAGTCCTACAGGAGCCACATGAACTTACTTTAAATTTCATAGTCATAACAAATATAGAAATACTTTCGACTAAAAACCATACCGACGGTATTGTAAATCTGGAGACTGTGAGGCGTCAATGTAAGACCCAAAACTTCAATGAATACTTTAAGCATTGGAATAGACACGCTTCTCGTCGAAACAGAAGTAAAGTTGAAGATTATCAGCTTCACATTATCTATTAATGTACCTTACCTCTTGGATTTTCGCCTCAACTTGTATTTTAAGAATACCAACTTCCTTCTTCTTCCTGTCCAAGTGAAGTTGCAGAACATGCAATTGACTTTCCCATTCGACTTTCTTGGCATTCACCATGATATCAATCTGCTTCATGAGCTTAAAACCAAAGTAATTATAACGATAGTAATTATTATAATGACAGTAAAAAACAACATAGTAGTGAGCAGCAAACTCTAGGGCAGCAACATCGGTTCGTCACAAAGCCTTTGCCATGAGGCTTTGTTATTCTTTCAATGGCACTTGGAGCAGTTACCACGAACAGATCTGCCATTTTGTTCGTCGTAAATTTTGGTGGACCTGTCCTTGGTAACAACTTCAAGCGTCTTTGCCGGAAACGTAGGTAAAGTGTCTAAAACTTGTTTATGCAGTTCTAAATCAGTGCAGTAGGAACGGGGGCGCGGAGCAACGACCCCTTAATTTTTAAAGCACTTGTTTCGTTATCGAAAAAAATTATCAACAAAAAGCTATGTACCAAATGTGCTTGTTTGTCAAGCCTACAGCCATTCCATAAGAAATTTGCCATATAAGTCTACTCTCTCTGTAATTAATTTTATATTAGTCATGGGTTTTCACTTGAGTCACAAATGGAATGTTCGGCCCTTAATTTTTACATTCCTACGGAAAGCCCTCTTTCTCATGAATATATTTTTATACTACTCTTGCAAACAGTCTATGTTTGCACTGTATGCTTTCCGGAAGTTGCCAATTAACTGTTCGGTTGGGAATATTGGCCGCTTCTTTAACCACGATGAAAAACGTGGGTTGATAGTTCTCTTTAAAAAAATTTCCACATGTAATTTTACGTGTGAAAAACATATCGAATGAAATTGGAACATTTTCCCATATGAAACAGCTAATTCACATGTAAAACAACCTGGTTCAAAATTTCACATGTGAAATTTTGGTGTACGAAACATGCATTTAACATGTGAAATGGAAGATTCACATATGAAATTTTCATTTCACATGTGGAATTGAAACAATTCACACATGAAATGTTATTTTCTTACGTGAAATTGCATGTGAAACTTTTGTAAGGGTTTGTACAGTGTTTACTGTATTTATCACCCCACCAGCATGTAAGGGTGGTGGAGATGGATTGAATTTGAGTAGCTCTGGAATACACCGTCTGAAAAACGTCAAAAATGTTTATCTGCAAATTAAATGGGGAAACTCAACACTAGGTGGGAAAATGGATCGAATTTTTTCAATTCGAGTGAAATGCCAAATTCTCTTCATTGGTTGACACCTGCTAATTTATGTTTCACAGATGTACAGTCACCCATTGATCGCCTAGCAACGATCTAGGAAAAGAAACGGTCAAAAGGCTCAATCTTGTCATTGGGTTAATTTGTGAAGTTTTAAAATTTAACAACTTTGTTTGGACAATATCTGAACTTCTACAAAAATAAAAATAGTAGTTAAAATATAATAACAATTAAACGTCCAATATGAGTTGCAAAATTGTTTAAGATAATCTGAAAATATTTAATCTGACAAGGCATAAATTCTGGAAAACACCCTTCTTGTTTTCAATTCTATAAAAAGTAATAAGTTTCCAAAGTCATCGTTAGACCATGTTGGTGGCTTGTGATGTTAAATAACTTCCTAAAAAAACGTATTCGTTCCGTAAACAAACCAGATTTTTTTTTCAACAACTAGTTTTTGAAACATTCACACTATTTTTAATTATTTTTGTTGGTTTTACGTTGTGTTAAGCCTAGTTTCTTTATAATCGCTACAATCGCTACGATAACCAGGATCGTTGTGATCGTTGAAACAAATCTTCAGGAACCCCTGAGATCATATGAAAACCATGAACTCAGCGATCCTAGCAATCACAACGAGATCGTAGCTGAAACATACATATTTTCTTAACTTTTTAGCGGCCGATTATTTTTTAAGGTCTTTTAAGGTCAGTCCACTTAGTATGCTATTCTGCGTGATATCTTTATTGAAGGCCGTGAAAAGTGCCCCACGTGAAAGGCAATTGGTCAATTCTGCAAGTACATTGCAAAAAGTAACGCAACCATAATCTTGGGAGCCACGTGTGGGTAGACCGGTGTGCATGGGACTCTACAGAGACTCTGCTTCCGTGAACTCACTGTCCACTTGAGGGAAGTAGTGGGAGAAGGAGAGATGGGGGTCGTTTTGCTTCCTTGTTTGGTTATGGATAAAAACCCGGAGGACTAACGTAGGGTCGTATACGACTCTACTGGTTGGCAAAGAGTTTATCTATATCGCTACGACCGTTGCGATCACTGTGACCGCTGAGGCCACGGCTTCCATATGATCGCTGCGACTGCTTTGTAAAGTTTTTGAGCGACCGCAGCGATTACATGGCAACCAGGCTTTCTGTAAAGACGTTTTCCAAAGTTACATGTTGAGACTTACGACAAGACGACTGATCAACTGCCTCCGTGATTCAATCTAATGATTCTTATGGGTCGCCTGTTTCTTTTGATGTTCTTACACATGATGTATTGCCTGGTTCCGGAAAGCCATGCAAAGCTTACCTCATGAAGTTCTGCCTCGCAGCCACTCAAAATGCCTTTTGATCCATCACTAATTTTAGAAAAGGAAAGAACACGGATCAGTGTAAGATTATAACAGAAAGCTAAATGCTTTATCATGAGCAATACTGGTCCTCTTTTTCTCAGAAACTTAACTAATAATGTAAGGACCGAAGGCTAGTTTAGCGTGACTTTTTTGAGCCTCCTTTGTATGCTTATCATCGTTTTTCAACTACAGTCACAGTTTATCGCATATATATGACTCATGCACTGCGACTGTGGTTAAAAATTTTAAATTCTGTTAGTAGATGGTAATACACATATAAATCCACAATTACAGACACTCAATCGCACAAACTCGCCTTTTGAAGGATTTTTCGAAAAAGAGTTGTTCAATCAACCGTCGTAGCGAGATTAAGGCAGAATTATGTTTTAGACTCAGGCCCTATGTACTTTTTTAAAAGTTTTGCTGTTATGTCTTCCCTAGCAGAGTCGCAGTGGCGTGAAGACTGCTCTTGGCAGCAATATTTGCAAATGCTTTTCGTATTTGGAATAAGCCAATAGTGCGAACGCAATCGTCGAATTGGATTAAGGATTTGTTTTTACCACTTGCACAATTTCCAACAGGAGTAAAATGCATGAACAGAATATTTCATGAATTAACCTAGACTGCTAAAGTAACTAGAAAAGTTGACTAAGGAGGGATTCGAACTCGCATCTTCGGATTTCCGCATCTGCTGCTCTACTAATTGAGCTATCGAATCAACTGGGAGCAGTATGACTGTTTTATTTTTATGGGCACCTAACTAGATTCATTTTTATAATTATTTTAGGTGTACAGATACTTTCACCCTGGAATTAATTCACAAACTATTTATAAATGTAAATATGTTATTTAAAATACAAATAAAAATTCTAATTCTGATACTGATTTATCCACTTTAAGTAATGTAACGATGACATCGTTCTATGTAACCAGACGTCCTTCCCAAACATTCAGTTGAAAAAGTTCGGGAAGATGTTGGCTGCGCTTCGTGCAGTAAGGCTTAAGGAAATGCCGAAACTGAAAACAGAACATGCTAACGTTTACAGCGAAAGACCTTTGTAAAGGTAATTTATGATTATCATTATCACTATCATCACCATCATCATTATCACTGTTATCATCATTATCATTATGATTATTACGGTCAATGAAATTGTCACTGCCATTGTCGTTCTTATTATTATTATTATTAAGTCCTCAACCACCAAGAACCAAGAAACGAAATAAAATGTAAGGTAGAAAAATAGGTTACTGCGCAGACAGTGTTAACGTAAAAAGTTCAAAGGTTGGTAACTGCTGTGACTGATCGTAAAGAATTCCAACGTCTTAAGCAAAGGCCCTTCGTCAGAGAAAGAAACGTGTCCTGAAGGTAGTCCAACAGGGTATAGCCCCGTTCAAACGCACTATCCAACAAAAAAAAAATTCTGAAAAATAGGAAGTGAAGGAAATACAGTTTGGAAATACATAGCGATCAATCTTACGTAAAAAATTATTCTTGATTTTCCTTCTAAAGCTTTGTATACAACCTAAAGATTTAACGCCCGTTTTAAGTGAATTCTGTAATGTAGCAACACCACAAAAAAATGAATTATAGAAAAAAATCTGTCCTAAACTTTTGTTCAATGACACTACTTTGATCGTATTTCCAATTAAGTGAATATTTAGGCATAGGCCTTCTTTTAACAATATTAGGTAAGTCGAAAGCAAAGCAACCAAGTTGACATTTGAAGAAATACAAATCAGGCATTAGGATACACAAGCGGAAGTTGATATAGTTCAATTAGTCCCAGTTAATAACTCGTGTCCATGGGATACTTCAATATGAACTTGGTGGATCGACATTGCACATTTTTCAAGGAGCTTACAGAAAACTTTGGACGGCAACCAAAGCTGTGGGGAACATTCTAATTGGGATAAAACCAACGAGCATTGTGAAGTTCTCCGTGTGTCAACTTTTCTTATATCTTTACATGTTCGTTTAATCAGGCTAACAAGTGGATTTGCATTAGACGTGATATTCAAGATATGCAGGCACAAATTTAACGCTTACCGCAACCCAGAAATCTTCAATCCTTCTTGCATGAATCTTACAAGTCCTTCTTACAATCTTCCAAGTACGTCGATAATATTGTATGGATGGGAAGGCTTCCCATCCACACAAAATTAGATACTTTCCGTTGATATTTTACCCAAGAAAGATTTTGTTTTGGGGATGGGGAGGTGTCTCCAGCCTTCTTTCTCCAGGTCTTTTCAATACTACCGAATGTATTCTGAACAAATTCAGCGGAAAAAAAGATAAAGTGTTTGGTATCTAGTTTCCCATGGCCAAGCTATGCTTATAGTGGTGTCATGCACAGTTGATACCTAAGGTATCTGACTCGAGTAGCACCAGATATTTCGGGTAGCCTGTACCATTTATATAGATACATGAATTTTCTCATTCATTAATTGTAACCTAAAGATACGGTGTGAATAAACAAGTTGTGGTTGTTATACCCAGGAATTTGATGTCTGATAATGTTGAGTAAAGCATACTTTCAAGCGGATAAAAAAATAAAGATCAGCTTTTGATAATGGGTTAAACTTTTGTTTATGTGTTAAATTCCAAGGTTCTAATTTGCTGGACTAATTCCCAAGTAATGGAGAGACGTGTGTCATATTAAACGTCGATCAGCAAACAAAAAGGGGGGACATTGGCATTACACCCAAGGACTGGTAATGCGTAAAAGCTAAAATACAGAAAAAAACAGGGGGAAAAGGACAATAAGTATCGGTTATACCCGCCTCCGAATGACAAAAGCCGTAACTTGCGAGATATTAAATGACTCACGCTAAAATAAAGAAAAATTCAGGGAAATAAACCATACTACACAATATTTTTGTCAGCCCATATTGTTTTAAACGCTACCTTCTGAGAGATTAAATGAACGAAAAACGGTCTTTAAAAATGATAGTGCAAAGCCCAGATGTGACTTAATACAGTTGACGTCCTCACTTTATGGCCAAAGGATAATTGTTCCAGTTGCCTAGATGCCAAACTAATAAGAGATCTTAAAGCGTACAATTTAACGTCTTTTTCCGAATGCAAAGGCACCACTTCTCAATTATCTCAAGAGCTTGAGCAGTGACTCGACCAAGGATTTAACGTGACAGTAAAGAAAACTTCATGGAAACATTAAGAAATTTTGAAGGAAAACACATCAGCCTTTGGAATTCAACGAAATAATCTCGTTTTGTGCTTATTACTGCAAACTACATCGCCGAATATAACTGGATCTTCGATAGTCTAATACCTGCTACTTATAGAGCTCAGCGTCAAAACACATGCAACAATTATGAATAATTAATTACATTGAAACTTAAGTAAACTGTTTTTCACTTTAATTGCACTTCAGCAGTATTTAACTTTGCTTTTCTCTGAATAGTCAGTGCAATTCCCAAATACAAATGCATCACAATAGATCTCAGACATACAACGATAAAAGTGGACGTCAGTCACCATCGGCGATCAAGAGGAAACGATTTCTCTCACTTCCAGGTCTCAATGTCACCGGCATTTCAAAAGCAAGCAAGCCTCGATGGACAGAGCAGGTATTGCTTAGACTATGAGAAGATTACTAGGGGACAAGCTGCACAGTTAGTGTGAGCTATTTATAAAGCATGTGACAAAAAAGATTATCCAACGTTTTCCTGAATCCCAGATTTGCGTTGTTCCACAAGAAAGGAATTAACATACACAATTAAGTAAACAAAACTTCGTGTTAGTGATGTCGACCAAGTATCTAAGAGCATCGTACAGTTTAACTTCCAAAAACTCAATTTCAATTGTATTGGAACGGTCTACTGACATACGTAGCATAACTGGCATAACAAAGTTGTTACACGAGGATTCACAAGTGAATTATTCAAAATAGAGTATCAATGGAACGACCACCGAGATATAGTAGGAACCAAAATTCCGTAAATGAGAACAGAAGTAGCGTACAAAGGAACAAAGCATGTTTTATACATGGATAACAGGTTTTCTGTTTTGCATAATTTAATATCAGTGTTATTTCTTTATAGTCGATGACATAGGGTAAGGTTGCCCTTTCTTTTCCTAGCCAGAGGCCCAAATTCAAACTTCTTTGGAATATCTAATTCTACGGTTTGAGGACCCACACTTTAAATTCGTTTTTCGTAAAGATACGAAGGTCTCTACCAATCACTGATGTAATAGCAAATGAAGTAATTCCAGTTCCATTATTTTACGACCCAGAGTAGAAGTTCGACAAGGGTTTAAACGGCGGTCTTGCAGCTATACGTAATATACAGTATCATAAACGAGCACTGTTTCATGCGCCTAGTCCTTTTAAACCGACTTTGGGATGTTGGTATATCTAATAAAATACTCCTTTCGAATATATTAATATTACACTTCGCGTGAATTCGCACTTAAGGAGAATATCAGGTTAAGAGGCCGATTACATGGAGATTTTCAGCCCGGGCTGAAATTCCAACCCGGTTTACCGGGTTGAGATTTCAGCCAGGCCTTCCGATAAAATACTTGAAAAACGGAGCTCGCGATTACAAGAAAGTTTCAGCTCTTACTGAATTTCAACTTGGGCTGAAGGTTCAGCCCAGTTTGAGCTACCTAGGATGAAAACTTCAGCCCGATTGACCGGCTGGAATACTCCATGTAATCGTACGAAAAAACCTCAGCCCGGGCTAAAGAGAAGATTGACACACCTGGGAAGATGCAAATCGCCGAAGCAACGAAGGCTACCGAGAAATTCCTGCCCGGGTTTAATTTCAGCTCGGGCTGAAATTTTTCACAATGATCACCCCCTAAGTTGTAGAAATTCTACGCTAATTAAGGTCAGATGTCCGAACTTTTTCGTACAGCTGTACCTTATCGGGATTAAAATCGACTGAATTGAGTTCACATGGACACTTGTATTCATTTAAGCAGAAGTGATTATCAAGCAGAAGTGAAAGCCCACCTTTCATCTTGAGATTTCGCAGACTTTGACTGTAATTTGGCGTATTTTGACGTATGGGTGGCAATTTGAAGATGTTTGATAAACAGAAGTAACTGATATTTACTATTATTTTAAAAATGACGCCTGAAACGCTTGATCCCATTCTGCACAAAAAGTTTTGTTGCTTTTTAACTACTTGTTAGAATAGGGTAGCAGGTCACATTGTAGCTTTAAAACTCAAGGGTTCGAATCACAGTACAGGATTTTATCTGTAATGTTCAGTGGACTTCAGTGAAAATTCTCACGCTCGTTCATTTTCATTCTTTGGTTAATCTGTCACACATAAATAGATCGATTATTAAAAAGGCTACGGATCAAACTTTTGCCTCAATGTGACAGCTCGATCTTGCTGCGAATGGAAAATAATTTGAAATCTTACTCGAGCAAGTATATGCCACCACGACAGAAAATAATGACGTTACAAAACCCTCGGCACTCTTGATTAATTCATTTTGCTTGGGGTCCGAGGGCTTTACCCACCCTTCCCACCTTGTAATTGCTTCACTGCATACTGATGACGGACAGAACTCGCGTACATTCTCCGGCAGGATAACCACGAAATTTTCTCTTTAGGCCCAGTGCTAATAACTTGATATTGCGGGCCGGAATGTGATTTATTATTTCAACATTTAATAAATTGAAAATCAAATACTTAAAATGATCTCATTATTTCAAGATCTACGACGAGTGATACTGACTTCTTGTGAAGTACGGAAGCGCAGTCAGTACGGAAAAATATCAAACCCAGCCCTTGACAATCGGGACCAAGCACACGGGGCGACGACGCAGTCGTCCCTTTCATAAACGGTCTTCGCCATCGCAAACGGTCTTCGCCATCCTAATGATTTCGCCTTCCCCAAGGGTACTCTCCGCACTCTGACTCCATCAAATCGCATCGATTAGAAACAACTCAACCTGTTTTCTTTCCTTGACTTTAAATTCAACGACGGATTATCTGGGTCACCCAACCCAAACCGAAACCCTAACCTTTATTGCTCTGATTTTAACATTTTGACTATACGAAAGCTCGAGGAAATTGAACACTGCAGAGTAAAAAACACTTTGAGTGCAAAGAAAATAAAATACATAAATAGATTACTCAGTTTTTCCGCAGATTCGAATCCTTTCAGTACCGATCGCTATTGGTCGTCGTAGCAGCTATACTGGGCTGGCAACCTCAGTTGACCCACGTCAAACTTGGGGATTTATAAAACATCTCATCATCCAGAGAGGGTTGTCAGGGTACAATTGGGGAACTCGAAAACATTTGGATGGCAAAGACAGTATGGGATGGCAAAGACAGTATGGGATGGCAAAGACCGTATACGAAAGGGAAAATAGCGGCGACGATCCGCACATAAAAGATCCGGGTATGATATTTTCCAGTAATTACCAAGCGAACGAGGTTAATAAGAGGTTTATTACATGACTTTTTTTTGTAAAAAAGGAAACACATACTGATGAAAATATGTTACATGCTTATAGCGTGAGAAGTAGTTAGTTGTCACCTACTTATGAATGCAGAGCATAAACAAATACCAATTTCCGGCGAATCCTTGGGTAACAACCAATAATTTAGACATCTAAATGAAAACAGTGTCAAAAAAATGGGATTTTTTCGTTCAGTAGGTCTCCTAAATACCGGCAAGTGTTGGCGGGATAACTTCCCAGTTGCTTTGAAGACAAAGAACTAGATTCAAATACTTTTACAAAGAATTAACCAAAAAAACTGTTGATGACTGGGTTAAATCTTTTACTCAATGATTTTAAGCAGAAAAGTAAACGAATAAATAAAAAAAGTACGAAGTCGTGGGCAAAAATAAGCTCTATAAGTTTGCCAACGCAACCGTCATTTGGACAGTCTCTTACGGGAAATTAAAGAATTCCAGTCAGACCCTCTTAGCCAATCAGAACGCGTCATTTCACCGGAAGTAGTGCTAGTCATATAATGAAGACTTTTACATGTACCTTGTTTCACGAGAAATCATGTAATGTCAAGACGAATTTTATTTTATTAGCTTGGCGACTAAATTACCAAAGAAAAAGGGGGGACAGTTGCCAGTAAACACACTTTCAGGCAGGGAGATGCCCAACAGGCCATTTTCCCCTTCAAAAAGAAGGAAGCTTGGTGGAAATTTGTGGAGATTCATCAAGTCATACCTCAGTAAAATTATTTTCCAGCCCCAGATGGGGACCAAACCTAAACCTCCTAATGACTGGTGAGAGACCCTAACCATTACCCTACCAAGACTCAGATGGTGAGCTGCAAGGTGGAGGCTTAGTATTATATACTGCCTATGCACCAGTCATAGTATGGTAGTAATGATGTCATGAGGTGAATCATTTATTCATCAACATATTAACTTACTAAGGGTCCATTTACACAATATGACTGTTGTATACAATTGTTCATTTTGATGCATCTGATTTAGTCATAAGAATCTTCAGGACCAATTGCTACATTTGTGAGCAAATAGTGAGCATGGATTGTGCTGTTATGACATAATTACATACGTTAATGTGAAGAATCATATACAACAATCATAGGTCTTAAGAGACAGGGCTTATCCCTTTAATGAGCAAAGTCATCTGGTGTTCAAGTGAAACTTACATTAAATTGTGCCCTTGCCCCTTAATGGGTCAAAAATTGACAAAATAATGCATGGCAAACTGTTGTATGGTATATGACAGATTGATTTGGAAGATTCAGGACAACAACACTTAAAACTGACAAAAAAGATCCATACCAAATTGCTGTACATAGCATGTGACAGATTCATTTGGAGGATTTCTGGGTAACAACAAAAAATACCTGTTTGAAAAACATAGCCAATAATCCTGTTTGAACTCCTTCCACCCTGTACTTCACAAATTGAATTGTATTACAATAAATACACTGAACAAAATCTTAAAAAGTGAGAATTCTTATAGATGGCATCATAACCCTTTTTTGAGAGTTGAGAGGGGTGACATTGGAGAAATTCAAGTTGCCAATCATAGGGCACACAGCTATGATGATGGTAACAGATGCTTTCTAAAGTAACCAGTGCATTGTACCAGTATTAAATTCTCAGAAGTTCACATAATTCCTAGTTATACAGTACTTGTAACTGCAATGGATCAACTAGAACCTGTAACACTTTGCCAACAACACTTAATCTACTAATTGGCTGCAGCTAAGGTTGTACTTCAGTTATTAAGCTTTCTTCCATTTGTGTTTGTGTCATGTCTTTTGGGTCTAGGTACCACTGTTCTTTCTAGTTTGTTTGTTTTTGGAGGGGGTTAAATGGAATATGAGGGAAAGCTACAAAATTAATGTAGTTCCCTAATTATGCAATCTGACCAATGATTGCTCAGCAGTGGATACCAATACACAAATTCAGACCTACACTGTATCAGTGAATTATGTGCAACCAGGCTTGTTGATTGACCTGATTACACCTGAGATTCATAGCTAGCAACAAACTCATCTTTTCCTAGAGAGAACCTCAGTGAAATTAAGAAAGAAGACAAGGCTAACAGATTTGGACCATCAGAGACTTGAGAGTTCAGTAATTCTCTTCTACCACTAAATTTTAGATTACAAAATTTCCTAATTATTGATCAAGCATTAGGTCTGTACCAGTTTATACAATGTTTCTAAGTACAGTATGGACTGAGTCAAACACAAAAAGCTGAGGTCTGTGCTAAAAATAGATGTTCCATATTCTACTTGTGGATCACTATTTGGTCTTTGAGGTCAATAATTTGTTTACCATAAGACTTTAAATACTGAAATATAATTCATGATTATAAAAGCATGGCAAAACCACAGCATTTTATTGACGTATTTTACTCTTACCCTAAATAATTAAGGAAATCCAGTATGGTTATTACAGTATGCAATTAGACCCTTCTGGCTGCTCATATTGCATTTCTATAGTTCCACTTCACTTTTTGCTAAAGCATTTACCTTTGCCCAAAATAAACAAGGTTTTTAACCGCTTATCAACCAGTCAAACAGCAGGATTTCATATTCGTATCTTTCATCATCTTACTTAGCCATATACATGTAACATACTTAGTTAATAACATGATTTATTGGTACAGCAACGGCTGATAAAAGTGCTTACCTTTTATGTAGCTGCAAGCTGTTAAATAGTCCAGTGAATGTATCTACTGCGTTTTCTTTGCTCATGTTGCTATGAAAACGTCAAGGACTTTGAGGGAACGTTCACAGCACCATAAATTAGATTTTCGATCGATTTAACAAATCACGTTGAAACTACCAAAAGAGAGTGAAACCTAGAATCCAGTGCTGCTGTAGTACACGGAAACTATTCCACAGTTTCCATTTCTTGGGGTAACTGAGGTTTCTCAGGGCTGTCCGTCTGACGGAAAGGATTATGTCTTATCCCTTGTTTTCGTAGGTAATGACTGTCCCTAGGACTGACAGTATCAAACACTGCCCAAGCTATCGCAAACTGCAGTCTAACATCAACATAAAACAGGCACAAAACAACTGCCAAATGACTTTCGTTTCAAGTGTCCATGCATCCTCGAAATTTAAATCAGATTCAAAACCCGCCATTTTGAGCGACTAAAATATCCAGTAAATTAAAACACTTAGCCAAAAAAGGCGGCAAAAAAGCTACAAATTTGAACCAAAGGACTTGGAACATGAGTCAGGTAAAATTTTTAAGTTTGCTTGATTATATACTCGACACTTTCAGCTTTTGCGCCCGCTTCAGTTGTAATTTGTGGAATAAGAACTGAAAATACATCCTTTGTTAATTTAGGGATTTTCTACATTGTACTTTGTGACATGTTGTGGTTTATGATCAATGGAACGTTGCTCAATGTTGCCAATAATGTTGCCGAAAATTATACAGAGAGGCGTTGAAAGGACCGTGTAATTAGTTTTGACAATCGATCCTAATTTTTCGTTGTTCAGGAAAAGAAGAGGTTCCAGGCTTTCCTCGGGGAAATGTTAAAAACTGGATGTCTAAAGGTTTGAGACGCACTTTGTCTATCTGTTTCTGTAGCTTCTAATAACTATATTTAGGAAGGTGAACGTTGTACCTGTACTTGTCCTAAACCGTTATGAATATTAGTATGGCTAAATCGAAAAAAAATTCGCAGAGGTTGAATTCGTGATTATAAAGAATCTTTACAGTACAGTACTTGGTGGCCACAAGTAAAATTTCTTAGTCTACAATCTTGCTTCTATATCAGATCCACGTTAACATTCTACGTTCTTATTCTGGCTTGTGCAAACAATTTTATGCATGTAATTGTATGCAGCAGGTGGAACACCCGGAGTGAAAAAGGTTAAATTACATGTTGGTTAATCCTTTCAATCAATGACTGACACTACTACTCTACAGCCCCTTTTCAGGTAAACACTCCCCAAACTCTAAAAACGGATTATAATTACAAAATCTACTTTCAATCCTACTGGAGTCTTTGGGTTAAACTTACTTGACAACCACCTTATAACATTTCAAGGTTTGAAAAACACTATTAATGCTTGCAACAGGTGACAAGCCTAATGTTGCAAAGTATTTATTCAGATTGAAAATTGCTATTAAATCAGATAGCAACAGGCAAGTGGGACAGATGGACAGTTGCCACTTGCTTGAACAACTAAGCACCTTTCTGAACACAAAGTCAGAATAATCTGAGCAATTCCAAAGTTTTTGCAAGTTTGGTCTGAATTTTCTATATGTTTTTTTTGGAAATACAGTATTTGCCAGAGCATCACACCTTCCACAAACCCATTCAATTGTAATGAGCAAACCTAGAAACTAGGTGCTTTCACTCTGTGTTCTATCTGGACTTCTAATGTAGACAACATACAAGTCACAATTTGTAGGTTAGAGCAACATCAAGTTAGCAATTTTGCATACCAATGTCTGTTGGAGGCTCATCAAAAGAGACATTAAACAAAGCAAATACATCATACAGTATAACTTTTACTTACTCAAGACTTGCTATGTTGATAACACTAATAAAATCTCAAACACGAGCCTAAGTACTGAAAGACACTATGTACAGTGAAAGCATCTAGCTTGAAATGAAGATGTGCTGAATGACCTGAAATAACTCACATAATGCAGAAGCAGTATAATAGCTAACTAAGATGGTAAAAAACAAAGAAGAGGTCCTCCTACACAAGACAAATGAGAATGATAGAGTTTTTATGGAATAAATATTCCAAGCAAATAGCAAACTGATTGCATCCCACCTGTCTTTGAAAGGTATTGTTTTCATATAAAAATGTATTGAACCATCATGAGGATGCTTAAGTCCACTCAGTATATTTGTACATCTTTTGAATTATTTGCATGTGTGCCCATAATAATATTATTCTCATAAACTCAAACACTGGCTGTAGCAATAGTAATAGTTTTTAAGAATAGTGCTGAAAGGTCATTTGTCAAAGGTAATATTTACATAGCAAGTTCACTTTTACATCCTGCATTTGTACACACAGTGTAATGGAAATGATGTTTTAATACTTGTAGATGTCACATTGCATCTAAAACATTGTCCAAATTGTTCAGCTCTTGCTACTGTATGCATTGCATATTGTTTTTTTGTTCCAGGGTTTTAAATATTTTGCACTGTCCTTGAGAGGTAGAGAGGAGTTAATATGCAGAGTTTTAAATGAGCCAATGGTAGGTGTATATGTGTCAGAAGTATATCACAAAGTTTAAAAAGAGTTTTGTCAAGCTCAAAAATCTCAGAAAATTTTCCTAAGCCTCAGACCAGAATCAAACCCTTGACATTCTGATGGCCTGTGAGGTGCTCTAACATTGAGCTACTGAGACTCAGATGGTAAGTGGTGCTTACCAAGGAGTCCAGTGGAAGTGCCATCCTCACTCATACTGCTTAGGAAAGGTGGAATGTTTATAACTAATTTTTTGGATCTTAAATAGTAATAATAATTTTAAAGAGGTTTTGTAATTGGAAGTTTGAACTACCATGTAAATTAATCAACCAAGATATACACAACTAAAAAGCTTTGCATGATTGAACTGTTTCCACTCTCCTTCATTCACCTCAAATCAGCCCAGCAAAGCACAATAGACTAACCGTCATTCAGGCAACTGGTGCTAGGTATTTAAACTTTCTTTAAATGACTCCCCTAATCTATTTTGTGTCACTAACCTAGCTTGTCAGTAATAATTCAGGTGAAAAAGGGAACATTTTTTCCAACATTTGTTATTCCTGTAAGAGCATTTCGGTTTTCGAATGCAAATGGTTGGTTTAGATAGTATGAGGGTAATTAAAAAACTCAAGCTATTCTTACATAATAGTCCAAGGCAAGGATTTCAGTGGAAAGCTGGTCATCAGATGTTGGTGAAACAGTTTGTAGGCATGCGTACTCCATTTGTTATAATAATCTGACACTAATAAAGTAAATGGTTTGAATCTGGGAGAATCGTGACATATTTGTGGAAGTTGATCGTCCAGGTTAGTGTAGTCTTGAGAAAGACTGTTGGTGGAAGTGACTGACGTTTCGACAGCCTTGGCGGCGGTCATCTTGACTCTGAAGATGACCACCGCCAAGGCTGTCGAAACGGCAGTCACCTCCACCAACGGTCTTTCTCAAGACTACACTAACCTGGACGATCAACTTCCACAAATATGTCAATAATCTGACACTGCCGAAGTCAACTGAAAAATGTTGACTCGAGCTGGATTTGAACTCGCACCTTCCGCCGCTCTACCTGTTGAGCTATCGAGTCCACATGGATTGGAGGGGAGTTTTATCCAATTTTAGTGCACGAGATATTCTTGCGACAACTTAACGCTATCCATGAGAGAATAATTAGATTGATAAATAGATTGATAAAACTCCCCTCCACTCCCTGTGGACTCGATAGCTCAACAGGTAGAGCGGTGGACCGGTATCCCGAATGTGCGAGTTCAAATCCCGCTCGAGTCAACATTTTTCAGTTGATTTCGGCAGCGTCAGATTATCATGGCAAGTTTTTCTTCATGTATATCTCTGAGGATGATTCTGAAACGTACTCCATTTATTTCTCAAGTTTTGACCTCGTGAGAATCTTTATTCAATCTTACCCCGCATGTGGTGGTCCATGGCAAGGAGAGGTGAACATTACTTTAGCTTTGCTTGAAAAAGGTACTGGACAAGCATTGCTTTCTAACATAACGATTAATTTTTCAGTCTGCAGAAGTACTCCAGTATTATACGTCATCCACATCGGCTAAAATGAAATCAGGATCTTCAAGCTTTACTTTCGACGAGAAGGGCAATTTTCCAAGAAATTCGTAAGTCACCTGATATTCTATTACTTTGTAATTGTAAGTACATTCATATTTTATGATTTGTATCCTGTAAGCGTTCCCAAAGTTATCTACAAAAAAACTTCTTAATTTAAGACATTGTCTTCGGATTCGGGGACTAGGTGGCGACCAAATACCCAACCGTTGCGACTATGAGAAAAACATAACCAAAATTAATCTCAGTGAAACTTTCCCCTATATACCATGGATCGCGTTTACGTACAAATCGTGCGTATATACGCATGAAAATTTGCTGGGACGCACAAACATGAGACCCGTTTCATCCTCGGGACCGACGCAAGGAATTGACGTTCGCTCAAATCACATACTGTAAGGTAACACAAGCAATGTGACGAAAAAAATAGCTGTCGAATTTTATAATAGAATCTTGCCCCTCAAGCCGAAACGTTCAATCTAGAGAATGAGAATACATGATTTAAGGCACTTATTAACTTGGAAAAAGGCGTTACCTAATCATAAATAGGATCGAAAGAGATCTAGGAAGGATTCGACTTGACGGATAGCCAGGATAAGCCATTTGCTACCAGACAAAATCCAAGTTAAAGTGTGGTAGACATTGACTATGAAAGGTTAAAAAATAGGCATTTACTGTAGCTAATTTACATGATCATGTCAATCTATGTGGACGCATAAAATTATTGCAGGACCCCTCAAATTCTGAAGCTTTGAGTCCCGGGAAGCATTTGCTCCAAAATCTAACGCAAACATTGCCCACTTCAGTGGGCGGTCATACAGCTTGCGTCTGGGGGGCGGTCTACAGTATGTTTCCATATACCAAAAAATTAACGCCCGCAGTACCGGCGACCTGTCTGCATAACCACGGAAACCAGCCATTATGACACTTGGATTTCGAGTGATCAAATTTATGTTAAATGTAAACGTGTATCAGTACAAGAGAACTTTGTCATGTAGCGACGTCCTACATTAAAATTATACACCCTACACAAGTTAATTGTGTTTCCTTAAACTAAGCCTTCTTGAACCAAGACACTCTGCACTCTAGGCAGAGTGCACCCAAGACACACTAGGCAGGGCGCAGACTATATATTAATTTTCGAATTTTCTCGAAAGATTCGACTGAGTTTTGTTGGGTTTTTTTATCTCATTATTTTTTATTTTTACAGCGGGTCCTTAATCCTGTCTATAGACACTCAACTCAAGAGGTAATATCTAAAGTTAAAATAAGCATTTTAATCCCTTAAGCCTGGTTTCCATATAATCGCCCTGATTTTCTCGATCGTCCAAAATTTTCTCAGACGATTGGGTAGATCAAATGGAAACATTCTGAAGTGATGAAAACGATTGAGACGATCGCGATTGCTTGGATCACCAGCATTTCTACTCGGACTATTGGGAATGGTTGCAAACGATCAAATGGAAAAATCCGTCAGGTGATCAAAATGATAGCGATGATACAAATCCATTCCAGAATGCCGCCATTCTTGCTTCAAGTTGGCGGCAACAACTTCACCAACTGAACTAAATTGATTACAGTTCATGGAAGGGTGAAAGAAGTATGAATGTCTTTATAGCAAGTTTCTCTCTTCATTATAAAGACAGGTTTGTCAGACTCAATAGCTGAAACAACACCTGAAAAAATACTGTCGTGTAGATGAAGGTGTTGAACCAGATAATGATATGGACCACGTTCCTCTCTATTCTGAAATACCCGGCGAACCCAAAATCTGTGTTATCGCCTTATGTTCCTCTATCTAAACTAGGGTAGAACACAAACAATTACCAAGCAGCATGCCAAAATGATGTTTAAGGCCATATGACAACCACACAGGTTCACATTCAGACGATTGAGGCTATCATGTGGATACCAAAATCGTCCTGATCGCCTGAAAGATTCTTGTGGTAATCAGGACGATCGAGACGATTTGGGCGTTTATATGGAGCTAGGTTTTAACAACAATTGAAAGAAAAGAAATTCAATCACAAGCAGACTGGCAGTTAGTCAGAGACAGTTGGTCAGGCAGAAGAACAAAAAGACATAAAAAGTGTATACTTTTGCAGCGCGGTGTTTGGAAACTACCAAAGTTTAGAGGTCGTACCCTGCCATGATTAGTAACCGTAATGTAGACGAATTATTTAATTCTTCTGAAGGGCAGGCATTCAAAACAACAATATTTTTTTTACCTGTTCAGCTGACGTACAATTACTTAGACAGGAAAGCTGGCAGAGTATGTACAAACAGACAAATAGGCTAACGGGCAGACTGCCTACATATATACAAACAAAATTGACGACCCGGCTGGCAAACATAACGATAGATGATAGAAAGAGAGAGGATTGACCCACTAGCAAACGTACACAAATTCAGACAGCTTGATAAAGTAAATCAGAATCATCCTAAGGGCAGCAGGAAATTTCAGAAGAAAGAAAATTTCATTATTTTCCTTCCATGTGAAAATCAACTTGAAAATGGTGATGAAATTGAATAGAGATGAAATTTTCTATTCATGTTAAATCGAGGATGATTCTGGTATTGAACCGAAACACTTCACATCCTCACTCATAAGCGAAGATGTGAGCTCAAGTCCCACTAAAGTAAAGTCAATGGTTCGAGTTAACTGTTGCAGTGGCGTAGGAAGCTAGTTGAACTTACGGGGGCCGGGAACAAAATGTTAGTTCAAGGTGGGTGTTTTGCGTAAATGTTTTCATCGCCTATATTGTTGACAATACTGGGACAATACTTGCAGTTTTGCATCTATGGTAAAGCACATTTCGTGTTTAGAAGAAAGGAATGTTTCAGTAGATTACTAATTTATGAATTAATAGACTAAATACAATCATAAAATGCCGTAGCTTTTTTAACCCTTTTGAAGGATACTAAAAGTGACCATACATTATTCCCGAGTTTTAGCGGCATCTTCGTGCAACTCTGAATTATAGTAAAATATCAACCATGGTTTAAATGTGTGCAGTACATTAGATTTTTAATCATATAGATATTTTGATTATTCATTATATAGATATTTTAATTCTGAAATGCAAGTACGTGTGATGGAAAAAATTGGAAAACACTGCATGGTGTTACCATATCTGTTTTTAAGGGGGGCCGAACGATATTGCGGCCCCTCTAAATAAAATGTTAGGGGGCCGCGGCCCCCATGGCCCCCCTGCTTCCTACGTCACTGAACTGTCGAAATGTTGGATAATCGTGAAATTCCCAGTGCTGAAATATAGACGGAAATCAGACTGTTGTTTGGCTGTGATCACATTTCAAATTAATGCATTGCCATTGGGACGTTACGGTCCTGTTATTATTTCTTAGGGATGGAAACTATGGTGATCTAATGGACGTTGGTTTACCCCCAGCAAGCCCAAGCGAGAGAGACACTGACGTCCAGGTTAGACCCTAACGCTGGCATTTGAGAATCCTTAACAATTTTATTTTGAAGTCAAGCAAAGAAAGAACGAAAGTAATCTAAAGAATTCGCCTTTTGAGGAGCGCTGATTACCAAACCTCATACAGTGTTTGCACCAATTTAGTACAATTTGTATGTTTGTTTATCCGCTTGGGGGTGTGCAGTATCCAAAGTGTTTTCTCGAGGTGAGAAGGATTTGACGGGAAATCCATTCAACAGAAATATTGACCAGATAGGTAATTTAAATGTTCATTCATTCGTTCGTCATAAATTCTCATCCAAAACATTTAATAACGGTGTATAATGGGTAATAACCGATTTGACGAAATTACTACCCTATTACCCTGCATATAAGTACACTCGCCTGTAAACGAAAATTCAAGATTTTTCGATATTTTTTCGATTCAGAATCGTTGTTCAGAGGCGCATGCGCTTATAAAAATTCGCACATAAGGGCACTTCCCAAAATTGATCAATAAAGGCAAGAAGTAAGAAGTACGTGTATGCGTACACTTATTAACAGTACCCTGGTACGGTATTTTGTTTTTGTCTATCGAACTCAGATTTTGATAGTTTAAAGACGCATGCTCCTGTATTCGAAGTGCGCTTATATGCAGGGTAGTAGGGTAATTCAAACATTGCTATCCGACTTCGTTTCGTCAGATGCAATAAACGTCATTGACGAGCGCAGATATTCTGCGATATTTTTGCTTTCATAAAACCGGTTTAGAATCAGTTGATTTGTCGTTCTCGCGTATGTAAGTTTCACTTACGAACACTACTCCTGATTAAGACTTGCTCGCGAATGTTGCAAGGTGTTCATGAATCTGTCGTGAGTCAATCCTATCAATCAGGATGAAGTTAGTAAGCAAAACTTTCACAGTGTAACTTTGACTCCTGTATCGCATAGCACAGTAATTTGAACTGAATGATTTAGTGAGTTAAGTGAATATTGTGCAGTATTGATGGATATTTTACTCGTCGTTTGTAGTTTGGCATTCCCTACGAGCTCGCCAAAATACAGCACTACTCGTAAAACATCCACCGCACAGTACGCTATTTCTAATTTAAGGTATGTTTATTGTATGGCTGAGCTCGTCATTCGATCTGCATGCAAAATAACACGCAATGATGGCTGCCTAGCCGTGCAATAAGTTTTCTGTACAGACCGGCATGTTTTGGCTGGAAAACTTACGAGTTGATTTGAAGACAAACAAACCAGATTCAGGCATACAGTAACAAACTACCAGAAAAGTTGTAAAATCGTCTCAACAATAATTGTAAGCAGAAAATTAGATGTAATGTCGGATACAAAAAAGCACACGACGTAAATTGTAAAACAAGCAGGTAATTCTAAGCCGCTCACGAGCTAAAAAGTTCTTTAAAAGCGATGAAAGAAGGAGTCCAAAAGCCATATAAAAAATTCCGTATTAACCTCGTTTGTTCGGTCTGTAAGCGAAAGTGTTTGCCCTTGATTTTTCCGTACAGACCTCGCTCCTTCTTCCCTGGATCTGTACGAAAACCTCTGGCAAGTACTTTCCCATACAGACCTTACACTAGGTTAATAAGTAACTGATATATCCAGATTCCGGACATAGTGGAACATTTTCTTCATCCTTTTATCCAATTATCGACAGTGGATAAGTCATGCTATCATTTAACAGTGTTTCTTTCAAGGATACTGAAGAGTCATTTGAAATCGTCAATCCAATGTTTTTTGGACACCAGTTGTATGACAACATCATTTAAAGCCAGTCTGTACCCCTAACCCTTGTAAAAAGTTAAAAGTAATATCCTGGTATTCTTTCTTGTTCTGAATTCTTGTGTTCTTTACATTTATTTAGGACAACAAGTCAACCCTGTTTCTAGTTGCGGCTTATGCCAGATATAACTATCCTTATGTGTGGGTAAGGTTTACACCATCAACGTTTGACACAGAACTAGAACTACTCGTGCATCAACCCCAAGGGTTAGAGTACATAACGTGGGTATTCAGTTGACGAAATATCAGAAGCAACCATTTTCTGTAAAGTTTGGCCCTTTCATATTAGTAGATGTCCAAGTTCAAAGCCGATCCTTCACGTACAAGTTTTTTGTCGGACAGGTGACGCGACAATTTAAAAAAATCCGCAGAAAGGTGCAAAAAAAATGCATGTCCAGTCAACTCTCGTTATAGCAGATACCCTCGGGACTGCAGTTTAGTGGTCGGAATAGTAAGACTTGACAAACAGATCAAAAGCAGCGACACTACCGAACAGTGTTTAGGCACAGCAGACAAGTATATAAATTTAATCACTCCTGTGGAGACTGGATGGAACAAGCGAAGTTACCTGTACACAATGTTCAACAAGCGACGTCCACTTAACTGACACGAAAAAAGACGTTTCGGGAATAATTCTATAGCAAAAATTTTGACGTTGACATCTGACGAACATTGATAAAAACCAAGTGAAATAATCGAGATGTCCTCTTTATCGAGAGCAATGCAGTCAAATTATTCTGTTGGGACTGGATGTGTGGCAGTAATGCCTTAATAGCAGGAGTTCGTAATGGCAAGGGCTGTTTCCGTTAAAAAAGGGATATTCGCAATTGTGAGAGTTGGCTGTGCAACGAATTGAATTTTTGCAATTGGCATTTGTTACTGATGGAGTGACTTTGCAACTTTTCTTTCACACAGGCGATACGATTTACTATTTTGAGGTCTGTTTGTAAGATATTTGTTTCTGTCGCATCACATAGCTACTTGCTCTGAGCATACGATTTCTTTTTTCTTTATTTTATTTTATACTTATTTTCTTATGATTTTTTTTCCATAAAATTGCATCGCCTATGGAAGCAAGAAATCGCACGTGGAGCTGCACTATAAGTATCGAGGATTATCCACCTCCAAGTAAAATATATCCACTGCAAGTCTCTTAATGCGTTGCCAACCAACAATTTGAAAAAATATAAGAGAAAATATAATCCGAAAGTACACATTTCGTGAGTGACTCGGGATACGTTAATTAATAAACAAGACAAAAATACCGTGATTTATTAAATTATTTTGAAGATGTATATTTCGGATTACGTTTTCTATTATATAAGTCACAAAAGGAATGTTTAGTTGTGTTAACACCAGCCTCGATCTAACTCTTTAATTCGTGTTTTAATTCTCGTAACAAGGTCACAGTGCAATATAATCACGACAAAAATTGACTAATCATGCTTTGATAGCAATGTCAAATCAGTATCTTCAGAGTTCGAGTTGCCGAAATAAGTACGCGATTTCCTTTTTAGTTACGATCGAATCATCGAAGAATTGTACAGCTTAACGGGAAAACTGAGGCTGAAATCGAACAACAAAAGGACAGCCCCTTAAAATTGAAGTCCACTGAAAATTGGAAGAAGAAAGGTATGTGGTAGTAATATTTTACCATGTGTTTTTTAAATGGTGATGAATAGGCTACGGTTGTATTATTCAAAGAGTTGCTCACATTTCGTGTCTCCGAAACTTGACTAGTTGAATAAAAAAATGCTATTTTTTTGGCAGCACCTACCACTAAAAGATTGTTGGTCATATTTATGTCGTGCTTATTGGATAGTGATGGTCCAAATTCGTTCCATCTAGTTCAATTTTAGATGATCGGTGGACGTTCGTCAAGCCCTAACCTCAGAAAAAAGATTTCTGAGCCCCAGACGTGGATCGAACCCGCAACCTTCTGATGACCGGTGAAAGGCTCTAACCATTGAGCTACCAAGACTCAGATAACAACGTCTGTTGCAAGTTCAACGCAGGTACTACCTTAACGGCAGCTCAGGTTGGGGCTTGACGAACGTTAATCGACTATCTAAGATATCTCCAAGCTGTCATACCTGCGACATTTATCAATTGAGTTCAGTTTTGTTTGATTCAGTTAGATTTTTGATCAAACGGTTGAAAGTATGTATATCCAAACAAAAAATGTTGTGCCTTCTATTTATTCTGTCTCCTGAGCCGCAAACTCTGTTTTTAAATATAATCTATCTTTCTCTCCCTCCCTAATCCACGCTCCATTTTTGGAGGTCTCTTAATATCTTTGACCACCCGCCAGGCAAGCCTGTGTGATATGGAACACTTGACGTTATTTGTTAGACTCGTAGATGCAATATGTCCATTTTCAAACTTGAGATATTTCGAGCTATTCAAAGAAATCTTCCAGTACAACTACTTTGTTTTAGTAACTGTAGCCTTACTTATTATCATAAACGTTACCCTGACCGTCATCGTCACTCTTTACCTTAACCCTACCAATAAACTGGCCCTTACCCTCATCACTACCCTTACTCTTATCTTTACCACTACCCTTCTCCTTACCATTACCTTTATCCATATACTCACCACTACCGTTACCCTGATCCCTACCACTACCGTTACCCTGATCCCTACCACTTCCCTTACCCTTATCCCTGTCACTACCCTTACCCTTATCCTTACCACCACCATCACTCCTATCCTTACTACTGCTCTTACCCTTATCCTTACCACTGTTCTTATTCTTATCCTCACCACTGCCCTTATCTTTACCTTTACAAATTAGGCATGCCCTTGCATTTGTTCTTACTTCGCCGTTTCTCTTACCGTTACCCTGACCTTTACTTTTTCCTAACCCTAACCCATCCGTTACTCGGAGTATCACTGCTTACAAAATCGTAACCATAGCTTCAAACTTCAATCCAAACTTAAGACAAAAATGTTTATGGGAAGAAATGTTTTGGAAATGACGGTATACAGTAAACTCTCGCCGCGCAGACAGCCCGTTATTACGCACACCTCGCTATTACGGACTCCCGGTATTACGGCATTACTGATGCATATTCAGTTACAACAAAACAATTTCATCGTATTTCACTCGATAAAGGGGACATGTAGTTGTCAGATGTCAATTTCAAAGATTTTATGATAGAATTATTTCCGAAATGTCTTTTTCCGTGTCAGTTTAGTGGATGTTGCTTTTTGGACATCGTGTATTTTCGCTTTTTCCATCCAGTCTCCACAGAAGTGATTATACACCCTTACCTATTAAACACTGTGTAGTAGGGTCACTGGTTTTGATCAGTTCATCAGGTCTATCCATAATTCGCTTACAGTACATAAACTGTGACGAAATTATTGCATTAGACACTATTGCACAATGTGGACATACATAAACATTTTACATTGCTAAATCACGTGTCTTTATCGCACCTTACTATTGCGTAGTCTCACTATTCCGGATACCCAACTGCAGTCCTGAGGATGTCCGCTATAACGAGAGTTGACCACGAGCGGATCCAGAATTTTATAAAAAAGGAGGACGCAAAATTTTTTTACAAATTCATGCTCCAATGTGGCGTTTTAGTGAAAGAATTTTTATGCTGCTGGTGTTTCCGGTGTTTCCGGTATTTGAAATTCTTGTCACTCTATCTTTTCTTTGCTGTTTATTCCGATTCTCTTTGCAAATAATCTTCAATCGTCTTGGTAGTCGGCATGTTTAAATCTTGTGTTGCTTAACCAAGAAAAAGGTCATGAAGCTGTTTGATGTTTGAGAAACATGAGAGCTTGGATATATGAAGGTAGATGAACGATCTTCAAGTTCAATACTCAGAAAATGATTTCTGAGTATTGAGCTTGAAGATCGTTCATCTACCTTAAAAAGGTCATGAGTCCGGTGTGCCCCCGTCTAAATCTGCCTCTGTTGACTGTATAAATATAAAGTAAAAATGAACCGATTTTATTCAATTTGAATTAGCAGTGAAACATGTAGCGCGACCAATGTGCTCGTCGATGAATATAAAAATTAGTTTCTATCCTTGTTTTAGGGACAAAGCTTTGGGAGATAATTGCCGAGGTAGTCCAGATGTGTATGTATCCATCGCCACTGAACCCATTTGCTGTTGATCATCGTTATTTTGATAGTCTGCCCTTATCGGAACGAATTATTGCAACAGGAGCTATGGCAAATTTCTTACAAGAGATACTTTCAGATGGCGATCATCCATTCAATGCTAGAGGTAATAGTTTCCTGTAAATGAACTTGAAGTTTACACTTTCTTTACATAGGATGCTTTTAAACGAATGAATCAAAACAGTTTTGTCGACGGCCGACCCGGCATACCCTTACAAAAATTTTATATGCCATTTCACTATGAAAATAGTGCTTCATATGTGAAAATGTTACAATTCTTCGTGTGAAATAAATTCTTATATGTAATTCTTCTTTGTAAAATTGTAAATTATAAAATAATACGCATCCTACACAGGCTTTGATTGAACAAGCCTCATTTTCTCTCAGAGTACAGAGACACGGTTGACGTCATTTTCATTTTGTATTCGAGTACAGAGACATGGATGATGTCACGAAAACTCGAGAAAACCTTGGTTATTTTATAAAACAAACCAATTCTTCGGGGGAGGGAAATATCCTAGTTACTGATAACCCACTATGCCTGCCCGGATGATTATCTACTTAGTGAATTAATGTACTATATAAGAGAGGAGATAAGCGGAAAGGTTGATAAAATGTTTAATCTGAAAGCAGAAAATCTTAAAGTTTGTCCTTGACCAATGGCCTTTTATGCTCGTGAAACGTTACGATTTTCTCTTTGCAGTTTCGGCAGTTTCACAACCTTTGGTTTTTTACACGTCATTTAACATTGCTTTCGCACCATTTGATTTTTTTGTTACTGTTTGGATGGGAAATGAACCACTTCCCGCGTGTCCGAATTTTAAACAATTACATCGTAATCTTTTTGTAAGAATCTGCTGCTATTTAAGTTTTGTTCCTTATTCTTTAAGCTGTGTTAAGGAAAACCTCTGAGATACTGGAGTAACTCGATACCGCAAACGTTTAAAAGGTAGCCCAGATGCTTTAACCATTGAGCTACTAGAACTCACGTGGCAGAGCAAGGTTACTTGCGGTATCTAAACCTTGGACAAGTCAGTTAGCAATAACTTGCGGCATTGCAAGCCTTCAGATGTCACTAAATAACCAGTCAAATGATGTTATTTATGAGACATACAGCCGCTTGTTACAATCAAAGTGTTGCTGTTCGTGCTGTATTAAACTTTTGCTTCTTCAGAAAAACTCAAACTCTAAACTGCAACCTTCCTAATGCTTGCCAGACGCTCTAACCATCGAGCCTCTAGAGCTCACATAGCAGAGCAAGGTCACTTGCAGTATTTAATCCTGAGACGAGTCAGTTGGCAATGACTTGCTCGACTGCATAGTAATTAAGTGTCATTAAATAACCAGTCGAATGATGTCATTTATGTGAGACATAGTCGCCTGTTAAAATCTTGATGTGTGAGCTGTATTAAGCATTTTTATACTCAGAAAACTGGGAGCGATTGGTGGAACTTGAAACGTGAACCTTCAGAATGCTGGCCCAGATGCTCTAACCATTGAACCAGTAGAAGTTACATGGCAGAGCAAAGTTATTTACCATGTTTGAAAAAAGGACAGGTCAGTTGGCAATGGTCAGTTGCAATGGCTGGACTGCAAGCTGTTGACTGTCCTTAAATAATCAGTCAGATAATGTTACTTATGGGGCAAATTCTTGCTTCTTACTGTTGAAGTGTTGTTGTTTCTTAGTGTTGAAACTGTATGAAGCCTTCGATATGAAGGAAAACTACAGAAAGTAACCTTGTTGTGACATCTAAGTTCTAGTGGCTCAATGGTTAGGACGTCTGGTCAGTATTTAGAAGGTTGAGGGTTCCCCAGGAATTTAGTATTTTTTTGTATCAAAGGATTAACACAGCTTTAACAGCAACACGCACCTACGCTTTAACTGCTTTTTCTTACCATTAGTTTTATTTCCCCCCTTTTCTAGCTCATAGTTCCACAAAAGTAATACGCATGAAAGGGTAGACGCAGCTTCTGACGTTAGGGTTTATTTATGTGATGATTTAGAATTCCTATCGAGCAAATAGAACTATCCAAGCTTCGTGCTCGGCAAGCTATTCGACAGACATAATTTATATGCTGAATAGTGAGTTGCTCACCAGATTCGTCGTCCGTTTAATCAGGGGCTGTCGTCCCGCCGGACCTAGGCCGTTATTTCTTTATTTGATATTTGTTGGTTTAGTGCGGTATTAGAGCGGTATCCATCTTCGCTGGCTTTCTGGCTTTTATAGTAACAGTCGTTTTCGTGTCAGGGTTATTTGACGTTAAAACCGACTCAGATAAGTCGTCGAATTTAAGTAACAGGTGCAATATAATTAACGAAACTGTGCAGAATTTGCAAGGCAAGTTCTTGCAAATCCTATGCTGTTCGAATGCGAATATTGTATATAACTTATGATCCGACCACGGACGTAGTTAACCAATTTTGATTGAGAGGTGTCTAGTTTAATATGCCCGAAAATTGTATATTTTCAAAAATTGCCCGGCTTTAATTTGACGCGCATTCAGGCCATGTACGGTATACCCTCGCTTCCTCAGCCCCAATACGTAAATTAAATATAAACTAGTAACCATGAGCGATTTTGACCTACTTTACCTTACGAAATTTATCCCGAATTACAATCTATTTTTCTATTTTTAGTAAACTTTGGGTTTGTCCCCCCCCACACACACACACGCACACACCCATAAATAGACTAGGCTGCTTGATACGACTGCACGATGCTCACCGACTATTTTGAATATATAGGATTAAATATGCGGAATTTACATGGAGAGCTGTAGTAAATACTAAATGTGAATATTGTTTGCTTGCTACTTATGGTAAAAATGCATCTAAATGTTCATGTTTACCTATTATTGTGGCGATACATGTTGTTTGGGCCAAGATAGTCGAAGGAAAAGTTCATATAAATCAGGACGATTTTATATCTGATTTTAAGTTGATAATTGGGCTGCCATTTCTCTTGCGTTTTCCTCACGGATTATTAACAAGTATTCTAACCTTTAATGAAAAATTACTCTGTAAAATCTTTGTATTACCGACAGTGGCTTACATGAATATACTGCGTAGAAATGTCTCTGAAGTTCAATTTTTCTCGTTCAATTCGAGACCTTAAGAACAGGTGCAATTGAAATTTAATTCCCCAGTGTCAAATTAAAGCTGGATGCTGGGCCCCAGGGGCCGGACTTATGACGAAGCTCCAGCATTCTTCCGCCAAATAAACCAGAGGCAGGAGTTTTTAAATAAAATGACCATTCTAAACAAATTTTAACCTTCGAAGTCTCTTAAAGACAATTTTTGTTTATGTAGTTTTGTACTCGTGCTGTGTTACATTTGAATTCGAACTTCAAACGCCAACGTGTACGTTTGAATAAAGTTTATAATTAGTGTCGTGCCACCTTTTCAATGCCGTTATATGGTTAGATGCCGGAAACCGGAGCTGAAGCCGAAGCTTAAGAACTTAAATTTACCCACACTTACCTCGGAAGATTGACTAGTTGCTAAAATGGGACCAACTTGCCCTCTGAGTTCTTCGTGCGTCTTAACAAAAATTCCACATGCAATTACATATGCGAAAATAAAATTTCGTATGAGTTGTTTCAATTCCTTATGTGAAATGAAAATTTCATAGGTGAAATTAATTTTCTTATGTGGAAGGTTCCATATCATGTGAAATACTTGTTTCGTGCACCAAGATTTCACATGTGAAATTTTGAGTCATTTCATCTCACATGTGAATTGTATATTTCATATGTGAAACTGTTTCAATTCCGTACGTTTTTGAAATGTGAAATGATATGTGATATTTACTGAGGATTATTTTATAGTCAAGCCCCGTTGTGTTCTGAGTCTTATCTATGGTCAAGAGCTTTTGTGAACCACACGCAAATTTCATGCTAATTCTAACACGAGTTGCTTCTTTGGTCTGGTTTTTAGTATTTCACGATCTTCACGAAACAAGTCGGCGCCACTTCAGAGATCTTCACACCCTGACTCTTAACAAACTTGCTGAGGAGAAACTAAAGACTTTCGAGGATCAAAAAAGGTTTAGTGAACAACTCAAGAGGTCGGGAATGAGGCAACCGTTTCCAGATACGTATAAATCATGAGTACAACATGCTTTACAAAAACTACTGGGAACTCGCTTTCCTTTTGCTTACAAATATTTGATGGAGTTGACATAATTTTTGACGTGATGGATTTTGCATCGGGTCAGCCATCGACCTTCGTTCGTTCGTTTGTTTGTTCGTTCGTTCACTTGGCTATTTATTTATTTATCCGATTGTTTATAATTTTTGTTTGTTCCCCCCTTTCTTTTTATCTTCTTTCTCTATCTTTCATTCTTTCTCTTTCTGGCGTCCTTTCTTTCATTCTTTCTTGCTTACTTATTCTCTTTCGTCCTTTCTTCTATCCTTTCTGTATTCCAATCTTTCTTTCTTTTCTTATTCTCTCTTTCTTTCTTTCGTTTGTTCTTTCCTTATTTCTTCCTTTCTTTCTTTCTTACTTCCTTACTCTCTTCCTTTCTTCTATCCTTTCTGTATCCCGTTCTTTCTATTTTTATTCTCTCTTTCTTTCCTTCGTTTGTCCTTTCCTTCTTTTTTTCTTTCTTTCTTCTTTTTTCCCTTCTTTCTCTTTCTTTCTTACTTCCTTTCTTTCCTTTTTTATTCTTTCTTTCCTTCTTTCTTTCTTTCCTTCTTTCTTTCCTTCCTTCTTTCTTTCCTTCTTTCTTTCTTTCTCTCTTTCTTTCTTTCTCTCTTTCCTTCTTTCTTTATTTTTTCCTTCCTTGTTTATTCTTTCTTTTTTATTTTTTATTTTTACTTTCTTTGTTTCTTCCTTTCTGTCTTTCTTTCATTCTTTCTTTCCTACTTTCTTTTCTTCTTTCTTTCTCCCTTTCTTTCTTTTCTTTCTTTCTTTCTTTCCCCCATCCTTTCTTCATTCTATTGTTTCTTTCTTTGAAAGATACTCATAAGGTCCAAATTAGTCCCAGAAGTAACCAATCAACAAATTTTTTAGTTATTTAATGAACTAGTGTAGAAGTCAGGCTCGAAAATGTGACTTTCAATACAGTCGAATTTTATTAATGAAAATGTAATTTGAGTTATCATTAACAGCATAAGCCGTTAAAATAAACAATAAAACTCAACATTGGAGGGAGCAATAAATCTTTAAGTTGTGGCTCGTCCTGTCAATTTGCCAAAAAGTCAAGTATAATGTTAATTATTCACAATCTTTACAACACTGCCCGGGGTTGACCATTATACATGATCAACTAACAGTAACAAATCAATACATGTTCGACTGTCTCCTAATGTTTTCTCCCATAACTGCAGCCTTTCGCCGTGGTCGTATATTTTTTCCCGGAGATTCACCGTCCTGAACGTTCTCCATTGGGGCATTCGTAACCTCATCTGTGGAATTTTCCAGTACATAAGACGAGTGGACTTCAAGTGGTACTAAATGTTGAATAACTATTCTTATGATGATTGGTTTCCGTTCACCCCTTTCGCCAACTCTGACTCTCGCAGCACGAACCCGTCCATCTTTTCCTGCCAATAACTCTAACTCTGCCCAATTTCCAGAAAATCCTCTTCGTCGTATCAGATTTTACAATAACTATGTCTCCTACTGATATGCTCGCCTTGTTTGACCTCTGTTCTGCAGACTTTGGGATATCTTTGATTACCGGATTCACAGGCCAATCTTCTTCAGTTTGAGTGAGAAATTCAGGACCGTTGCACCATACTTTAGATTCCGCGAGTTCCTTTCCGCTCGTGCCACGACTAGGCAAATCCGCTGGATTTTGCGAACCTGGACAAAACCTCCATTGATCTTTGTTCGATAATTGACGTATTTCTTGGACTCGATGTTCGACGTATTGCCTCCAAGGTTTGTTGTTTCTGATCCAGTATAAGGTAGTGATGGAATCAACCCAGTATACTGTTTGGAGATCTTGAAGCAGAGATAAGGATTTTCGGGTGGATGCTACAAGTCGCGGGAGGATAAGAGCCCCCAGAAGTTCTTGGCGTAGAATACTTTGCTTTTTGTGGGTGCGACTTTGGTTTTCGATGCTACTAGGTTAACTCCTACATGACCATTATCATAGGTAGACCTCATATAAACAGCGGCGGCAAAAGCTTGTCGGGACGCATCGCTAAACCCATGGAGTTGCATGTTGTTAGCTCTTGACGCTCTCGCACTGAAATAACATCTGGGTAATCTGACATCTGCTAAATTCTGTAAATCAGTCACAAAGGAGTTGTACTTTAAAAGAGCCTTTCCTTGTAATTCTTCGTCCTAGTCAATCCTTTCACAACAAATAACTTGAAACAAGACCTTCAGCAGAATAGTGAACGGACTAAGGAATCCTAACGGGTCGAATAGTTTGGCTGTTAGTTTAAGTAATGATCGCTTCGTGGCAGGCAACAACTTTGCATAAGTAATCAACTCGCTGAAATTGAAAAACAGTTCATCTAAATCAGTGTTCCAATTGACTCCCAAGACCTTGATCGAATTACCTTTGGATGGACTGTTGGAAGTAATCGTAGATTTGGTGTAGGATTCATCATCTATAGCAATTTTTCTCTCGGATGGAGTCGATGATTCTTCATTGCGCTCTGACTGGTTGATTTTCATCATAAGGGAGGCAGAATTCGAGTGCCATTTTCGTAGGTTAAATCCACCATTCTTCATCACTTCTTTAGACGTTCGGTAAATATCGTAAGCTTGATCATCGCTTGATCCGTCATAAACCACGCGAAGTTTTGTGGTGTCTTTATCCCTTCGAATAACCGCGTGACGAGGTAAGTAATGGACTGGTTTCGCTGTTACCATTGTTGGGTCTTCAACACTTCCTATCTCTTCTGGAGGAACTTCCTCGACCACTCCCTTCTCCGTTTGCTCTTGTATGGTGTTGTTATACTCTTTGAGCAGCTCAGGTTGTTTCTTCAACTTGTTTTGCAGGGATTTCAGCCGATTATAGCAATGATTGTAATCTGTGGCGACGTTTATCTGGTCTTCCTTCAACGGTAGAGTTACCTCGTAGCGATTGTCCTTGTATCTGATATTCTTCAAAAATTGCTCGGGAAGTTGATCGTTGTGGGGATCTTCTCGCTCACCAATTCCGATTGATTCTGTTTCCCAGAATCTTTTGAGGGTCGATTTCAATTCGCGTTCTGCGTGAAGCGATGGCATTTCTCGATGTCTCCTGATATGATGAGGTTTGATACATGCGTATCAGCTGCAGTCGTCGTGACGTCATCCAGTGGGCCAGACAGAAGCCATCCCAGCTTACTATTGACAGCCGTTGGTCCAGAACCTCCTCGAAAGGTCTCCCCCGTAACAACGTCCCAATAACAATTTGATCCTACCAGTACGTCAATGGGATCACAATCTTGATCTTCATATTCATCGACCAGAATCAGACCTTCGAGGTGAGGGTACTTGTTAACGTCGACTTTGAGTGGCATTGATGAACATATTACTGGAAAACTTAATGCTGATATTTCTAATCTCTCACCGTCCTTCTTCCGTAAGGTAAATTTCACAACATCACAGGTTTCTTTTTTAACATGATCGTCACCAAACGTATTCAAACGAAGATTTTCGTTTGAATACGTATCGAGTGGACGACGATTTCTCGTTTTGGCAAGCTTGAATCTTCAAAAGTTCGTCCACATGCGCCGATATTACCTGTTGCGTTCGGCCAAATCGCTCCTCGAGGATTTGAATGGCGGCAATATAATTGGCTTCGGACAATGTCGATCCCTGAATAGCGCGAGCGGCTGGGCCTTCGAGTAATGAAAACAAATAGTTGAATTTGTCGATCTTTGAAATACTATTGTTGTCGTGAACAGCAGCTTTGAACGATTCCCAGAATGGTGTCCAATCGGTGACACTACCTTTAAACTTCGGTAAGGTTATTTTGGGAAGTTTCGCTTTAACTTGAGTCGCTTGAATATGCTGTGTTTGTTGTTGCGTGTTTGAAGTTTGAAGCTCGATTTCCTTTTGATTTCCAGCGTGTTTCGGTAACTTCTGTTGTTTCTACTGGCGCTGTTACATCTCCCGCAGCGGCCGATGTTTGGCTGGAAATTTCACCGTTGGTTTTGTTTTAAGCGCGAACTATTTTGTCTTGACATTCGATAATTCTCAGTTCAATTTCACCAAATTCTTCGATTTCGTGTTCCACATCGTCCACTTGACACAACTCAAGTATTTGATCATCCAAATCCTTTAGAACTGTTAATTTACCTTGGAGTAGCGTAGCAATAGTTTTAAGTCGTGATTGAACTTCGATATTCGTGTAATCGTCGATCAGTTCTAAAGCCTCCTTCGTTAATTTCGTTGTCACGCTTCGATGTCCCCGTCTCGTCGCTCTCAATCGTTCGAATTTCTCCTTCGCGTTCTTTTCCATGTCGTTTATCACACAATCGAATTACATTTGTCGCACCGCTAGCCCCACGTTGGGCGCCATGTTATAAACAGCTATATTTCGTCGAGTTATTCACAAATTTATTCGTAGCTATTTACAGGGTTTCAACTTTCGAACGAGTCTCATAAACAATATGAAAAATTGACACCAAAAAAGAAAAGGGTGTGGCTCGTCCTGTCAATTTGCCAAAGAGTCAAGAATAATGTTAATTATTCACAATCTTTACAACATTTGTTGCATAAAGCTTGTTTCACCTTTTTGACTTACAAAGTTCAAAGTGAAAGCTTCGTAAATATTGTGAAAATTTTCGAATACTCAGCATTTGATTTTATGCCTCTGATTTCGGTCTACGGTTACGCAAATGTTCAATATATTGCTTGTTGATTGTTGGACCATACGAATTTTTTTTAACGTTGATTTAGGAATAGATAAATTTGTGTGCATTGACTCCTTTAAAAAGTGTGATTTCCGCATTTAACTCTGGGAACATTTATTTGTCAACTACGCTGAGCCACCCACTTATCCTCAACACGCCGATACTCATCGAACATTCGAATAAATTCGAACCAACTTTTCGAAGGTTTAAAATATGGGAGTGGGACTGTCCTAATTTAATGCAATTTTAGAAGGTTTTCTTTGACATCAGTCGGTCTACACCGTCCCTTGACCTTAGACCCCGTTCACACGATGCCGGTACGAAATGAAACCGTAACAAAATCATTACGGCTAGGCCTGGAGTTCACGCGATACCGGTATAAAAAAACATGAAACGTAATGCTAACCGTAACGATTTGAAACCGTAATGCTAACCGTAATGAAAGTGTACTTCTACCGGCATCGTGTGAACGCCTTACAATAATTTTATCACGGTTTCACGAAACTTTTTTCGCCGCCAAAACGTACCGGTTAAATGAAGCGAGAAAGCGGGAATTTACAAAAAAAAAAATATAAAAATGAAATTAGTAAAGCTAATAGGTGGTTGTACTGGTGATTATTTTGTGTTTGTGCAGTGCGTTACATTTTAATTTATCTTTATTACAAAAACATCTGACGGACTACACAAAGAAACGGCGATTTTTAATATTTTTGTTGTAAATTGGTTCAAACAAAAACAAGGGAAAAAAAAAAAAGAGACGACGACGGCGATTTTGGACACGACCAAGACACTTCCTCATCGGTCCAGGCAAAGTTTCGGACCGATTCGTCTGATGTTCAGGTTGGCTAACTGAAAATTCTAATATATAAAAGTTACCCAGGTAAAAAACCCATCACTTCTCAATGTATTTGGTTAAGAAAATTTTCGTGGCTATTATGTATTGCTATGCCATATGAATTGAAAATAAAATAAATGGGAATTTCAACTTTAGGCAGATGAACTCAATAACAATGTTCACAGTAGAAGTAGATACTATACCCCTAGTTGTCAGAACTAGGCATGGGGAGATGTGCAGAATCGTGGAACCTATTTCAGCTGAACTAAAAGCCTCGTTTAAACATGCGAGGCGAAAGTCAAAATAGTGTATGGAGAAAACCCATGACTCTCTCTATGGCAGCAACATATTCGCTTTTGATTGGCTTGAGTTCGTCCTTGATGCTTTCGTGGGTTTAACACATACGCCAAGATCTCAATCACGAGGCACAAAATCGCATGTGTAAACGGGCCTTAATATGGCACACTGGAATACATAATATAAAAATGTCCAACAAACTATAGTGTACACCCGAGACGAACTTTTTTCCACAAGCCGAATCAAGCTGAAAATGATTTGGGGGGGGAGGGCTGAGGCGGATCCCGAGCCCACAAAAAAGGGATTGTCGGTCCGGCCAAACTTTGGAAACTGAAAAGTCTATGAAATGCCATTTCCTGGATGTTTCAGTGAGTTTTTAAGTTATTGTAGACAACAACCACAACAGTCGTTTTACGGCCATTTTCCTTGCTTACGCAGGAGTTGGCCAGCAAGTTATAGTAGGTGGTTTTCAATTCTTATTTCAAGAATTATTTTATTTCAACGTTCTAGAGTATTCATAAAATCTTATAAATAGAAAATTATGTTAATTACTAAGAATAGCTGTAGAATTCTAAATTTGTTTGTACCGGACGTCTTCAGTAATGCGGGAATAGTCCAGCATGATAACCAAGCAGATTGTCAAGACAATTATAGAATCATTATACAACAAGGCTATTGACAGTTTACTCGCCGATGTGAAGTGAATATTGTTGAATAATTCCCGAGACGAAATCCAGGGGATTATTTAATAACATTCGCTGTGTAACGTGCCGAAATACAGATGAATAACACGAGGTTTTACTGATAATATATTTTCATATCTGGCTTTACAATACCAACCTTAACCACTCAAGCTCAGGCTCACTCTGCCCCTTACGCATATCCTGTTACACTTATATACTGTCCGGAAGCAGTCTGTTTAATGCAAACGTTACACCATCCCCCAACAATATTATTCTTGCCCACAAGAATTGTAATGTAATAAATCGAATAAATCTACATAATGAATAATAGTAATAAATCTAAATTTATTTACAAATCACTATCTTACGGCTGTGTTCCTCTGAGAATATTACCGTGCAGCAAAACCGAAACGATGAGGTGGGTGAACATTTTGCCTGAGATTCCTAGGCCTAACCCATGGGAAAAGTGGAGCATTGTCACAATCAGGTTGAACGTCGTTCGTGGGGGCAGTGTAGACCACCTGGTCGCCCCCAAGTTCTCGAGCCAAACAAACAACGTTGCCGCTGTTTACCGGTGCATAGCCGCGCTTCAACCGATCATGATGGACTACCGTAGTTGTACCTTTGCAGGACCTTATTTTGTAGTCAACCCCTAATCTAGAAACTACCTCAAAAGGCCTAACCCATTTAGCTCCGAATTTCCATCCCTTTGGTTTGCGCACATAAACCGTCTCTCCTGGGGCAAAGGGACGCCAAGTTTGGTTTCGTTCCTGGTTTTGTTTCCTTTGTTTCTGTCTTGCTTTCTCCAGGTTAACCTTGATTATTTCCCTCACCTCTTTAAATATTTTCCTAACAGACTGACTATATTCTGACTGTGTTCGAGGTTCTTTAAATGGAAAACCTAACTCTAATTCTAAAGGTAACCTGGGCATACGACCAAAAACTAACTCATATGGGGAAGTTTGGATTGACTCCTGGCGACTAGTATTGTAAGCGAAAACTACTGCCGCCAGCCATTGGTCCCACCCATGGTCATGTCTGCTGCAAAATGCCGCTATCATATCTTGCAGCGTTCTGTTCTGCCTCTCTACCTGCCCGTCGCATTGAGGGTGATATGCCGTCGTGCTACTCTTTGTAATGCCCATTATGTCACGGACTTCATGCATTAACGTGCTCTCGAAATTCGCCCCTTGGTCGGAGTGCAATACAACTGGGGGACCGAATCGACCGAAAACTCTGTCGACCAGTATTTTTGCGACAGTTACGGCTTTCTGATCCGGAGTGGGAAAGGCCTCACACCACTTTGTGAAATGGTCCATTAAGACTAAAATGTGTTTATTGCCACGTCCACTTTCTGGTAAGGGGCCCATGTAGTCTAAGGCCCAAAATGTGAATGGCTCGCTAACCTCCAAGGTTTGAATTGGTGCTTTACCATTGTTAGCCGTCGGCGATGGCGCCTTTCTTTGAACGCAAATATCGCATTGTCTAATGTAATTTTCAATGGTTGACCTCATTTTTGGCCAAAAGAAACGTTTTCTAACACGATCAAGTGTTCTAGTCACTCCCAAGTGTACGGCGAACGGACCATCGTGTGTGCCTTTTAGTATCTCAATTTCTAGTGACTTGGGGACAACAATGGCGGGATCAGGGTGTGCATTGTGAGTCTTTAAGGATTTATAAAGCACACCGTCTTTAACAAACAGACTACAATAATGGTGCCAGTAGGAAGCTAAATTGGGATCACGTCGCCATGCAACTAATTTGTGTTTCGGCATACGGTTATCTTTCCTCTTGATAACTTGAGAAATTATTGGGTCATGCTGCTGAGCGAAACGTATGTTCTTTGTTGGATTGACAGTTATGGCGCAGTTATCGGGTACAGTCACCTGTGAATTACCCGCTGTATTTGTACGGTCTGGAGGCTGATTATGCGCTACTAAACGGGAGAGTGCGTCGGCATTATTGTGTGTTTTTCCGGGTTTGTGGATGACAGAAAATTGAAATTCTTGTAATTCCATGGCCCACCGCTCTAGTTGCCCTTTGATCTGTATGCTATGTAGCCATTGTAGCGCACTATGATCCGTGATTACCTTAAACGGGCAGCCTAGTAAATACGTTCGGAAAGTGCGAATACCAAATACAACCGCAAACGTTTCTTTTTCTGTGGTGCAATATTTACGCTCTCGAGCGGATAAGATTTTCGATGCATATGCTATGGGTCGTTCGAACCCCTTGTCGTCAAGCTGGGACAGTATAGCTCCTAATCCTATATCCGAAGCATCTGTTTGGAGCATACGTTCTTTGTTAAAGTTTGGGTGGACTAGAACAGGCGAATTACACAGACGTGCTTGCAAGGTGTTGAAAGCATGCTGACACTCTGCAGTCCAGTTGAACTGGCTTGTATAAGCTTTTGTTGTTAGTTTAGTTAGGGGGCCGAAATAGTTGCATAGTTTTTGACAAAACGCCGGTAATATCCCGATAATCCAAGAAAACTGCGTACCTCCTTGATGGTGGTAGGCACAGGTTTTTTTTTTTATCGCTCCAATTTTGGATGGTAGGGGGCTAACGCCCTCTTCGGATATCACATGTCCTAGATAGTCAACTTTTCTTGCTGCAAAAGTACATTTGGACAGGTTTAAATGCAAATTATGTTGCTGGAAACGAGAAAGGACAGCGCTTAGCCGATTACAATGTTCGGCGATACTGTTGCTAAAAATGATGACATCGTCCAGGTAACAAAGACAAATACTGTATGTAAGACCAGTTAAAACGAGTTCCATGGCTCGCTGAAATGTCGCAGGCGCAGTTGTGAGACCAAACGGCATGCGGTTACACTCGTATAAGCCGGCGTGTGTGACAAAAGCTGTTTTTTCGCGGTCATCTGGATGGACGGAAACTTGGTGGTATCCGATTTTTAGATCTAGCGTTGTAAAGTATTTTGCATGTCCAACTGAGTCTAACAAATCATCAACCCTACAGAAACGGAGATCACCTGACTTTTTGCGGACTAGAACAACTGGGCTAGCCCACGGGCTAGTGCTAGGGCTTATAATTCCTTGATCTAACATGTCCGTAATTTGTTTGTCTGATTCTTCGCGAAAGGCATATGGTATTCTCCTGGCGCGTTGTTTAATTGGTGGATTATTACCGGTGACAATGCTATGGTGTACTATGTCAGTGTGGCCAATTTTGTCACTAAAAACTGCTTCAAACTCAAGTAATACTCGCTTTAGTTGTTGCTTTTCGGACTTACTCAAATTCGGGTCTAGAGAAGAATCTATTTGTTGCGAAAGCGCGGCTGCCTTTACGGCATGACAAAGAACCGGGAACTTATTGTTGGCAACGACTGTTTGCTGAATTAAAGGACAAAACTCAGCCAATTTGCAACTCTTTTGTAATTCAATCTCGTGTTCCATTGTATTAGCAATTCGAACTGGGACGGTTCTACCTATAGGCCTGACAACTAAATGAGCTACATGTAAGCCTTTTAAATGTTGAACGCTCACTGACTGACTGGCTGATATCATGCCAAACTGTGGAACATCTTTCTACCGTACCCTGCCTTCTATTATGATTTCCGACCTTGCCGGAATTGTCACTTCTTCAGTCAATGTCACTTTATTGACACCTCCCAACTGTGATTGAGCCAGCACAGCACTAGTTCCGCTCGGGTTTTGGGGGAAAACGTCCCGTGAGTCTACCTCCGTTATCACTACTCCGTTCGAGTGTACCCTATTTGCTGGATGCTCCGACTGTACTGGGCATTTTCCAAAGGTTCCCACAGACTGGTAATTACTTCTTCTTCCCAAAATACTCCCTTGAATACTTAGTTTGGGCTGCGTAATAAAGTCCCATCCTAGGACACAGTTGTATGGTATGTTTGAGGAAGTTGATCGTCCAGGTTAGTGTAGTCTTGAGAAAGACTGTTGGTTGAAGTGACTGACGTTTCGACAGCCTTAGCGGCGGTCATCTTCAGAGCCTTTTTGACTCTGAAGATGACCGCCGCTAAGGCTGTCGAAACGTCAGTCACTTCAACCAACAGTCTTTCTCAAGACTACACTAACCTGGACGATCAACTTCCTCAAACATGTCACGATTCTCCCAGGTTCAAACCATTTACTTTAGTCGTATGGTATGTTGCTACTGACAAGAAAGGAACTATGGTATTTATGTTTACAACGGTGAAAAGTAACACGTGTGAAAATGCTTCCTACGATGTTTAATTCCCCTCTGGTAATTGACGTGCAACGCTGTGATTGCGATTTATCTAAGCGAACGCAGTGAAAATCTATGATATTTAAAATATTATCACTAATAAACGACTTCATTGAGCCACTATCTAACAGGGCATTAACAGGAACACCGTCAACGAAACAAGCTATAAACGGGTGTTCAGGCAAACTAACAGCAGAAATATCGCTACTAGCGGTAGCATTATTAAGAAAATTACAGTTCTTACTTGAGTCGGGGCGGTCTACCGGAGATGCCCCTTGGAAGTTTAAAGGCACATAATTTCCACATTCTCTGGCGACATGTCCATATCGGTGACATTCGTAGCATCGAACATTAGCGCGGTCTTGTCGTAGGTTAGGATCGCGGCATTCACGAGCGATGTGGCCCTGCTTTCGGCAGCGAAAACAAGTGATGCTAGGTCGCTGACGATCCCGTTGTTGGATTGCTGCGACGTACAACTGTTGCGACGTGGTCAGCTGATCTTCGAGCGACTTCTGTCGGGTAGCAAGTTCTGTCATTAAGCCTACGAGTCGGTCGATGTTTGCGTCGGTGCGTTGTGCTTCCGTACTCGCGCTGGTAAATTCGGGTCTGTTTCCTTCAACTGCTCTATAGCGCAGAACAAAATTCAGCATTTCGGTCAAGTTTGGTGTTGGGTTGTGCGCTAACAGTTTTCCTCGCATGTTGCTTGGTAGACCACGCATGAATTGGCGGGACAATAGGGCAGAATTTGCTTCGTCTCCCAGTGTCGGGTCAGCCTTTTCTAACAGTTGTTCCAACTCCCACTTGTAAATAGACGGGTCCTCACCGGCACGGAGCGTGCGAGCTTCAAATTTAACATAATAGTTTTCCCTTTCAACTGGTGGGCACAGGGCTTCTTTTAACTTTCTTGTTGCGGCGGCGTAGGTTTCTCTCTCTTCGTCAGGGATTGCGTAGAAGTGAGTAGCTGCTCGTCCTCGTAGGAACGCGGGTAATTTTTTTTATTTTATCGTCATCTTTCCACCCGTTTGCTAAGGCGCGCGCATCAAACTCCCTTAGCCAGGCTACAATATCGTCACCGTCGAATTTTGCTGGTAGAATGTTCGTTGCCATTTTCTTCCGTCGATTTGTTCGATTATCCCACCCCTGCGCACCAATTGTAACGTGCCGAAATACAGATGAATAACACGAGGTTTTACTGATAATATATTTTCATATCTGGCTTTACAATAACCTTAACCACTCAAGCTCAGGCTCACTCTGCCCCTTACGCATATCCTGTTACACTTATATACTGTCCGGAAGCAGTCTGTTTAATGCAAACGTTACAGCTGAGCCCGAGGCAAAAATAGTTGTTATCGCATAATTACACCGCTGATTATTTGAAAGAAAATAGTGAACGAGCTATTTAAAAATTTCACATTTACATTTACAAAGGTAGCCGCCATTTTGCGTAAATACGTTTAATGTTATATTCACGTGCAGGTGAATATCGATAAATATGACAATTTTTGGCCAATTACCATACGGCATGTTCAAAGAACGTAACTAAAGTGTGAGCCGGGGGGCTAACATCCCCCTAGTCAGGAGGCTTGCTCTTTAGTCGCCCCCCGTCAAAATAAAATTGTGGAAAAATTAGTAAGTTCAGTGTTGGCCATTATGTGTCGCATATGTGGAAGAAATACATTCTGGAGATGGAAAAAATAATTTGTTTCAAATTCCAAATCTCTTTAAACAGTTATTTTATTTGAAAATTTGTATTAGAAATTAGATTTTAGACAAGGGATTCTGTACCGTTTTTGACACAAATCATATACTATTTCAAGCGCATATCTGTTTAAAGACAGTTTCTACTGTTATTCTTACAGGGATGTTTTCGTATTCCCAATCTTTGTATATTGCGATATCTGTATAATGCCGAACAGCGTTGACGCTTATTGTACAGGGTGGGGCGCGGAACTTCCTTATTTGAGAATGAAATAAAAAACTGTTCACGCTTCACAATTTTTTATTCTTATTTTATGCGTGTCACACAAAATTTACTTTTGGAAATTTACTTTTACACAGTTTTAAAGACAATATCTCTTAAATGGCCACCTTCATTGTCAATACACTGATTCAGACGATTTCGGAAGCTCTGGTCTACTCTTTCCATCATGTTGAGCGGTATATTGGCTATTTCGGTTCGGATGGCGTTCTGTAGGTCTAACAGGGTTTTTGGACGATTGTTATAGACCAGGGATTTGAGATAACCCCATAGGAAATAATCACAGGGGCTAAATCAGGCGAGCGCGCAGGCCAGTTTACATCCCCTCTCAGTGAAATCAGTCGTCCGGGAAATGCTTCTCGCAAGAATCCCATTGAAATCCTGGCGGTGTGGGCAGTGGCCCCATCTTGCTGAAACCACACATTGTCATTGTCCAGGTCCATATCTTCGAGAGCAGGCATAAAAAACTCCTGGATAATTGTCAAATAACGGTCTGAAGTCACGGTTACGGCATGATTGTTTTCTTGAAAAAGTAAGGGCCGATGATCCCTACTCTTGACATTGCACACCATACCGTGACACGATCCGAATGAAGGGGCCTCTCATGAAGTTCCCTGGGATTTCTTTCACTCCAGTATCGCATATTCTGTTTGTTAACACATCCACTAAGGTGAAAATGTGCTTCGTCCGAGAAGAACACAAGTGTACCGTTGGGTAAGGTGTCAACCAGCTGTTCACATGTTTGTCGGGCTTCATAATCACGTTCCGTCAGTTGTTGGACCATAACCATTTTGTATGGGTAAAGATGGAGTTGATCGTGAAGAATTCGACGAAGAGAACGTGTTGACATGCCAAGACCAGCTGAATGTTTACGAGCGGAACGCTCGGGAGACTGCAACATAGACTGGCGAACCCGTTCGACATTCTCAGGTGTTGTAACGGTCCTTGTTGGTCCTTTCCTTCTTTTGGACACACTTCCGTTTCTTTGAAGGCATCCACCCACAATAAAATGGATTTACGATCAGGAACACGGCCTCAAGAAGGAATTTTGAAGTGACGCCGGAAGGCGCGTTGCACCGCAATGACAGCGTGGCCGTTAGAGAAATACGCCTCGACGGCAAAAGCGCGCTCCTCCCTCGACCACAGCATGTTTGCAATTGATACGCGTGTGAAAGCAAACCTCCCACCCACCCCCTCCTAGCCAGCCCTCCCCCACTCTCCCGTGACCGTTGTTACCATAACCACACACATTTCAAATAAGGAAGTTTCCTCGTAAGTAAACTGCACGAGATCGTGGTTCAAAAAGAATCAAGTCCATGAAGCGAGGAAAAGAATTATTGCATCAGGCAGTACATTTATGTGAAAAGGGGCATAGTAAAGCAACGGCCTTTATACACAGTTGAATGTAAAAGATATTCTACAATTATTTACTCTAAGTTCCACGTTATTTTGAAGCCTTTGCGGTATTGCGTTGGTGGTCGACACTCCCTACAGAGCCATACACCTTTCTGCTCAGTCTCGAATTCTTTGCACATCATGTGAAACATTCTAAACAAGTTATGTTGTTGCGGAAAGGATCTTGTTTTGATTAACCGATCGAAGCAAGCTAAAACTTCGTTCTCAACGAATCAAAATTGACGTAAGGTCAACTTTTACAGTCTAAGCTAGTCTTACACCAACGCAACTCTAATAGGAGATCAATGATTAGAACCTGAAACGTCTGCGTTCTTGTTTGATTCATTAGTTACCCTTTCTATCTGATATTTCACTACCGATAGGAACCGACACATTTTGTCCCCCAAATTTGGAAGACCTTAAGGCCAGTTAGCAGGGTTTTGGAAGACCTAATATTTCACAGCTGAAATTGTATTAACTTAGTTTTGGAAGACCTTAAGGCCAGTTAGCAGGTTTTGGAAGACCTAGGACAAAAAATGCAAAGAACATTGGGAAAAACACACTTGGACCTGTTGAACCATGTATGGATTTGTTGAACCATGAAGTGAAACTTTATGGTGTAAAAAAATCAAACATCAGGGTTGTGAGATGTGTAAGCCTCTTGTGAGTTCCGTGTTTTGTGGTGATCATAAATATATTTTGCAGTTGTTATTCCACCTGACAGAATACCAAGTTATGGGATATATGGAGTTATTTATATTGTGTTAACAGACGTTTCATTGTCTTCTGTTGGTCTTTCATGAAATCCATTACTGCAAATAGTGATATTCTGTGATATCCCTTTGAGACCTTTACTTTTTTACCTCCGTCACGATATATTATTTCTAGTTTTTTTATCATTTTGTTGTCCTTTATGGTTACCATTTTTTCTATTCTATTTAACAGATCTGACTCTTTTTCTATTTTAAAAATATATTTGATTTCTGGTTTTTCTTTGATCTCGTCATTGCCTCGTTTGTTCAGTATTTTATTTCCGTATTTTTTTGCGTATTCATTTATATGTTTCTTTTCTATTTTTTCTAACTTATGTTTATTTTCGCACGGACAATCTATAACTAGTGATATTTTAGGGTTTTTGTCTTTGCTTTTGTATACAATACTTTTTGGGTCAGATATGTGTTCTTTTAGTCTCTTTTCTAGGGTCTTGATTGTGGAACGTATGTAAATGCTTCCATCGTCAAATTCTATTTTGTATATTTTTCCATTTTGATATTCTGTGTGACCTATAGATTTAACCTCATGTTTGTACTTTTTGCTGTTTGAATATTTTATCTTCAAGTTTTCTGCATGAATGTATTTGAATTTAGTTGTCCTGCTTGAAGCTGTATATAATTGTTTTTTATTCATGGCTTCAGTATCAAAGATATTATGGTACTGGTCTATCTCTGCACCCTGGTATTTGTATACTGTAATGCAGAATGCTAGGTTGAATTTCTTTCTGAAGTCATCCAAAGAGAAAGTCTGACCGTTTTCCTTTATTTTCACATCCTTGGAAGATATGCTTTCGATGGTAAACTGTTGAGAGTTGAACATACCACGGTCTTTCATATTGTCTATACGTATTACAGGGGTTCCAGCCCATATTTTATATTCTTCTTTACATCCATTGTACCAGAAGTTGACTTTCAGGTGTTTCTTAACTTCACAGAAAGCATCAGAACACATTTTATTGACCTCTATTCTTGTGCTGTTGAAACAGCATATATTAACAAAGCTGTCCGTATAGTTGGCCAATTTTTGGTTCAACCGACCGGTCTTAAGAAAGTTTGATAACATTTCAAAAGTTTTGTTGTCATATCCAGCACTCTTTTCTATGTATTCAAGTTCAATAGTTTCAGAGCACATCTAATATTGCAGGACTTTTTGTATAGTCTTACTTTAATCTACTGCTGCCCTCAACAGGGTCACACTGGTTTGAATCTCCATAAAGGTTGACTTTCAAATTGTTCGATACGAAGCTGTTATAAATCAGTGTTATCCACTTGTTTGGAACCATAGAGAACTCATCTATAAAGGCGTCCTTATTAGAGAGTAGTTTCAGGTTTTCAGCATCAGAAATGAATTCGTTAAAATAGCTGTCAAAAGTATGCACCTTGTTTTTCAGTTTATCATTTATTTCTAATTTTATCCACTGCTTTGTTGGTAAAACTGAATATAATAGGGTTGTCGCTTTCCTTTGCATCGTTAATAAGTTTGGTAGTTTTGCCACATCCATCACCACCAGTGACCAACACACCTTTTCCTCTTTCTATTTTGTAGTCTTCAATGTTGATGTCCTTCCGGTAGCATTTATCGATAACCGAGGGTGTCTCTTCCTTCTTTTGATATACCTTGCCAATCATATCAGAAGTGAAATTCTGTTGTTTGTCCTTTATTGGGTAATCTATGCATGGTTTTCACACTAGACAGCATCTGTATTGTATCCATGGATTATTGTATTTTCATCGCATGCTTCTTTGATAACTTCTAATAGCTTCATGATGGATCCTGATATAACATGTCTATTAATAGAGCAGTTTTCAGTCATCCTTCTTTTAATATCTATCTTTCAGATTAGAAAAAAGTCATCCTCCTTGTGAATGCTCACTTTCTCATTATTTTCGAGTGCCTATGTCCACACTGCACATGCCGTTTCGTAGATAGTTGATGTGAATCCTTTGCTGTTTTTATCATATTTTGTCCCTAGGTATCCAATAAACTGGTTTGCAACTTTTTAGCAGTAGTTTCGTCAAAGTTGTCAAAAACATACTTTATGTAGCCTCTGAATGTGTCATGTTTGATTGATTTGTCTGCCAGTAGCTGGTATTTTATGTCTTAGAGTGTGATGAATTTGTGTTCAAGTAGGTAATCTATCACGTTTCTCCCATAAAATCCAGCTTCTATTATTATAGGGTCATTATTAGCTGTTTTGTAGTTTTTCAAAAATCTCTTATTAATATAGTATTCCCCAGTTTTCAAAGAACCATCAAATTCGGTTATTGTATTATGTATGCTGTATAATGGAATGTCGTGTTTGTTAGTGAGCAATACAGATGGATAGTCTTTTGCAATGTCAAGAGCTACTGTTTCATAGACTTCATCAGTAGTTTCTTCTGGATCAAATTCCTTATGAAATGTATGTTGTAATGCCTTTGGATAGTAGTCATCTATTATTGTTGTCACATATCTGTTGTAATTGGATTTTGGAATATGTCCATAGAGTTGTTTAAAAAGATTTACTGCTATTGAGGTTAATCCCTGGTTGTTGAGTTTGAAAGCATCCACTGGATATTTTTCGAACAGTTGGTCACATATATTTTTCCTTAATTCATAGTCATTGTTAACGGTTAGCATATTTTTCAAATCAGGAGTGATAAATCCATCAATTTGGTTCCTTCCGTCATAGTGAAAATACTCTATGTAAGTTTGTGTCTATTTCATGGTATCAATCATCATGTCTTTTCCTGTGTGTCCATCAGGTAGAACTATTAGATAGTTGTCATAGTTCTTCTTCTGCTCTTTGGATTTATTGCTAAACAACAATTGGTGTTTAGTATTGTTGATAATATTGAAGTAGTCGTCTTTAGTTTTGCATATTTCTATTTTTTCTTCTGACTGTTTGGAATTCCATTGGATGAGGTCCAGGTGTTTTATCAGGGGAGATCCTTTTGTTATCTTTGTGATCAGGTGATCATTAAGTATTGGGAAACAATGACCGTCTTTGCATATGAAGCACAAACGGACAGTTAAACCATTATTTCTGGGTACTGGAGATGACACAAACTTATTATAGAATGGATCCAAAGCATAGATGGAAACATTTGTGTGACGGTTATCTCTCCAGTCCAATAACTCTCTAGTGGAGGGTTTTTCTCCTCTTTGTCAAACACATATTTATTTATCTCTTCTGCGAGCGTCTGTTTGGTGTATCTTTTGAAGTCGATTACCTCTCTACATACTTCATAAATTAAATCCTGCACACAGGTCCCTTTATTTTGACTTATTCTTTTATAGTTATTACACTTGTCCACAAAAACACTCATAAGTGTTGTATCACCCATACGAACATCAACCATCTTTAACTTCTTGAGTTTCGTTATCGTACTTCCAATACTTATTATATACTCACCAGATTGTGGTTCAAATCGATCATCTTTCACCAGCGCATGCATCAGAAACTGGTATTGATCTCTTATTGACAGCCCTCTTGGGAGTTTTTCTATATATGGCCCAAATATTTTGGTTTTATCCTGCTTCCCTAAAGGTGCTCTATTGTCTGTAATAACAGCGTCTATGGTGACAGAAACAGTTTTCCATCCGTTGCCGTTGCGTCTCATCTTCCTTCTGAATAAGTTGACCATAGAAGAGTTTCTTTCAAACATCACAGTGCGTTTGTGTACGAAACTTAGCTCATATATTGTTGCGTCGTTTAGAGTTAGGTCGATCATTGGTAATGTTATGGTGTTTTCTGGGGACTGTTCCATGAAAAGTGACATTCTTTCCACCTTTTTGAGGGTTTCTTGCCATTCATTATCTCCTCTTTCCTTCTCTTGTACTGCTTTTAAATAGGTCCGTCTGTTCACTTTCTTTGCATTCAGAGGGTTAATATATATCTTTTGTTTGACAGATCTGACGACCTTCCTTTTCAGACCGCTCCTTTTTGCGATTGGACGGCTTTTCACAATTTGTTTTATGGTCTTCTTTTCAAACCGGTTCTCTTTGCTATTTTATTACCCTTATCGTTTCTGTCATGAATGACCACAAATTGTTGATCAGGTGGTGGTAAGTGTTTAGGTCTATTGTTCAACTGTCTTTCTAATCTGATCCGAGTCATTTCTAACTTTTCATCTTCTATAGTTTTTTCACGGGTAATTTTTCTTATCACCCTATTATAGTATGCCTGAGATACTAACCTCCCAGTTAACGGATTGGCGAAGTCTTTAGTCATGATTTCTATATACTACATAATATAGTATGTATAAAATTCTTTAAGCCAATTTAACGCATTAAAATATTTTGACGACATTATAATATCTTCTTTTTAATGTTTCTTATATGTTTTTTGCTTTCTAAGTGTTTGCTTTTACTTGCCATGTGATAAGCGTGATCACAAAAGTGACAATAATAAGGGTTTCTTTCCATACATTCCTTGACATATCGTTTGTCTGCTTGTTTTCTCTCTTCGTCTGTGAAATATTTCTTGGGTCTTCCGGGACCACGTTTTGGTTTATTATTTGTTTCAGTCATTATACTATTGTTATATAGAATAATGTTTAAGTGATATTTATTGGTTTTAATCTCAATGGCCATCGTAGCAGACAATGCTATTTTTACAGTCTTTACATATGCCAATTTCGCGCCAATATGAATCTATGTAATCACGAGTAATCTCTAAGTCCGATCTTAGTAACTCTGATGATTCCGGTGATTCAGAAGAATCTGAAGTTTCTGTGGTATCTGTAGAATCGTCTGATGGTTCTTCTTCTTTTGCACATGCTTTCTTATATGTTTTGTAATAGTTTTCCAATGCTTTGAAATAACTATTGACAGCACTAGAACACACACCAATTCCATTAGCGTATGCCACTTAACAGTCGCAATAATTTTTGTAACACACTTCTACATTTTTGTATCGTTTGTCCAGTTCATCCGCGTTTGGATGTGATGAGTCGTGTAACCGTTTGTAATTTTCTGAGACACTCTTTCCATAAGATGACATATTTTCTATATACCATATACACAGAAAATTATTTTTTAAGTGATCTTTTCCATTTCAAATAATACTTGCATTTACAGTTTTTGTCCCACCCTAGAAGCCGATAAACTCTACCCGAAAAGTCTGTCATCGAATATTTTTTTTGTTTTTCTGTGAACCAGGTCTTTTGGTTTCTTTATTAATAATGCATTGATGCGACTGGGAAGTCTTATTATGTAGTAGTCATATCTGGATATGTTTTTCTTTATCAATCCGTGTTTTGTCATTATATCAACAACTTTAAGGAAGTCTTTAAAAACATAACGAAGATAGCTGTGATGAACGTATTTCTCCAACCTGCTTCTTATATTTCGACTTCTGATATATGTGGACTTCTTTCTATGCAACCATATGTTTTCTATCCATTCACTGACCATCACACTATCACCAACTGTGCCACATAAATCGCATATGTAAATACCATCTATTATCTTCAACTCTATTTCACATTTGCTGCCATAGATTTCACCATATTTACCATATTCACCCTTTTTATCATTTTCTCCATTATTATAAAGAGCTGGTAAATCATCTGTATTTTCAACTATTTCTTCGAATCTAAACCCATGACACAGAGCTTCTAATGCACCATTAGTTTTGTATACTAATAGACGTCACATTTTAAACATATCTGCTCAATATATATCCTGTTACTAGTATAGTACATGGGGGTACTAGCACACTTTGTTATTAGATGTGGAATCTCTGTAACCCCCTCATGGATTTCACTCCTTTTCACAATGGTTTATTCTATTTTTTTAAAAAAATACCATGGTTTTTGTTAAAATCTCAAGACCACCTAATCTCCATTAAATGGTCCTCCCCCATGTACTATACCACTCTTATACAGTGGATTCCATATTTTTTTTTATTTTATTTTTATTTTATTTTTATTTAAATATTCACCGCAATAATATAACAATTTTATAATTTCTTCTGTCATATATATTACATGATGTTTAATATTTATGTATTCTGTAATGACCATAACTACTAACACCATCCGCAAGGATATAACGTTTATCGTCAAAACATGACAGTGAGATCTTATTTATCTCATAACTGCTTAACTCATGTAAATTACTTCTTATCGTTTTCATCTTATGATGCATTTGTTTTTTCTCAAACAGCGTATCTTTATAGTGTTAATGCGTAATGTCTTTTTTATTATGTTTTTCTTAACACCTTTTGCGGTTTTACCACCCTTTTCATTGTCTTTCATATAACTATACATTTTACTTCGCAGCCCTATAAATTCTACTATTGAAATACCCTCTGCTTCATCTTTCATTTTTCCTATTACTTTTTTGTTCTCTTTAAAGTAAAAAGGAGAGTCAATAGAGTAGTCACTGTTGCCAAATAAGTCTTTATTCTTATAGAGATCACTATACACATCTTCTGCTTTTATTTCATACATTAAACTGTCTGTATCTGTGAATAATAATTTTGCATTTTCATGTCCATTCATTTTCATTATTGTGTTATAATGGAAATCATACATAAGATTCTTTGAGAGTTCCAATACGCACATTCCAACATAAGCAGGTCTATTTAATGTTAATATTTCTTTTATCTTATGCACAGCAACAAGGTTTTCATTAAAGATTTTACTACTTACATAAGTTGGTTTTGATACTATCTTTATTAATTTCTTTTTATCTGTAATTAATCGGAAATCTACACGTTTTCTTAAGTTTTCCATGGTCTTACCATAAACAGCATTATTCATCAGCTTGAAAAAGTCCTTCTCAAATGCATTCTTAGCATTTGTTCTCTTTTGTGTGTTGAAATCAATATATTCTTTCAACCATTTTGATTGGTCAAATTCTAATACTCTATGAATCTTTTTCAATTTCATTCTTAAGGACAAATACAATTGCAAATTTCTGTAATGTATAACATACTTTTTCTTGTCATTTAATGTGGTTATTAATTTACTTACAAGCCCTACAGATATTTTATATTTCTTCTCTATCATTTTGCAATATTTAGATAATTTGTCTTTCTTTATAGCTTTCTTTTCTGGTGCTAATGGATAGTCATTATGTAGGTCATGTAATTCCTTTGGATATTCCAGATCTACTTCTAATAACAGTCCTTTTTTGAGTCTTCCGTGTAATTATTCAACTGTACGTCATTTGGATCTTTCCATTTAAATCCGCTAGTAGGTAAGAATTGACTCATTGCCCATCCATATAAATTATTAGCATCTAGATACATTATGTATTTGCTATCTTTGTTCTTTTTATAGTTCTTCATATATTTATTATTTGCGGAACCATATCTATTTGCTGTGTAACTTATTCCTCCTCGCATTCCTTTTTCAATAAATTGGAACATATCAATATCTGTAAGTAATTCCAATTTTATTCCAGTCATTTTTAACATTGCATCCCATGCTAATCCAGGAGAAGTGAAGTAATGACATGGATCTAATTTATAGTACTGTATACAGGTTTTTATAAAGTTCTCAAATACATCTGCTAATAGAAGAATATCAGTTTTAAGGTATACATCATGGTATTCTCCTAATTTCTGTTTATTGAAAGTACTCCAGACATTTTGAGCATGTTTATATGCTTCATCTGTAATATGTTCGTCATTCAATATACTATAGAATTGTTCTTTCACCGCTAATTTTGTTTCTTCAAATCTACGGAAACTATCCATGTAATAATATGGATAAACGCCCTTCTGCTTCATACGTTTGAACTGTTCTTCTATTGGAAATGCTTTATTTGTATATTTAAATGCCTCTTCTGGCAAACAACCGGCAAGGTAATCTAAACTTCTAGACATAAATTGGAAACTTTCCAGGAATATAAGATGGTTACCTGACATAAATGATATGCACCTTTCCATGTTGTTTGGTATCACATTTATTTTCCTCTTAAATTTACCAGCTATACTGCCAATTTCTTGCATTATAAAGTGACTATCATGTCCATGTCAATTATGGAAAATTACTAGTATTTTTTCTGTTAATTTATAATTTATATTGCATTTCTGATGCGCAGAACCTCTGTACTTACCAGTGATATGACAATGATCTCTAACTCTGACATCACATGATTTGCGTTTAATGCCGCAAATATGACATTTATCTGCCTGTTTAAGTTTCTTTTCTTCAGCTGCTGTTATTTCTAACGTGTTATTAAAATGCTTTTTCACTGTTTCTTGACACCATTTTTCTTCTAACATCTTTTCCTTGAATTTATAAACTGCATTAGGTCTTCTGTATAATTCTAGTGGTTTACTGTATTGATCATCATAACAACGTACTACTTTATAAGCATAACTGCAATCTTTATGTTTTTGATATGCGTCAGTATATGAGCTGCCTGGATTATTTTAACTCCATGTATTTTCTCTACAATTGCTTCAAAGTCTGCATAAATAACAAAGGGTACTTCTAATTCCTTATGATAGTTTTTAAATTGAACTTTTTCTCCTTCTTTTGGCATATTTGTTGCTTGCTTGCCATTTATGGTTATACAGTTCTTCGTATGTTTTCCAAGAATACCTGCACTGCTAAAACATTGCAGGCAATACATACAAAAGTTTTTTTTTTCTTGGTCTTTTGTATAATTATACATGAATCTGTTAAAGTTGTTTATTAGAACATAATGATTCTTATAAAACAGTAAATTCATAGCTTCCTTATGCTTTTCTTTTGAGATATAAACTGGAAAAGCTTAACTGCTCTTCCAGCCAAATACATTTACATTTATATCATTTTGTTTTTCCACTTTTGGAATATCTTTTAACATTACAGGGAATTCCACATTATTATAATCTAATTTATTGATAAATTCTTTGTCAGTATTTTTTTATTCTATGTGGATTTTTCTTCTGTGGATTTAAATGTCTAATATGACACCATCTAAAACATTCATTGTCTTTATTTTGGATATTAATAAGACCTTTTCTAGGATGTTGTAATTCTTTTGGAAGTTCTGTATAACTGCTGCCCTTTAATGGTTGGCATTTAACAAAATTAATAAATTGTTTTTCTATTCTTTCTATTGTCCATCCAGATCCTTCTGATATCCAAATATGAATAAAATCAAGGATATCTGAATTAGCCTCATCTAATATGGTATCAGATCCAGACAATAAGGTTTTTGTTTTGCTATTAAAATATGCTGTTTTATACAAAAACTGCGCTTTCTGCTGTTCTGCTGATTTACTTTCTTTCTTAAATGTTATAACCAGCGTTTGTAAATATTTATGCTGTGTTTTATTAGATAGTAAATCCTCTAATGGTTTTCGGACTTTTTTGAATTGAACTCTTGGATCTTTATCATTTAATACCGTAATGTTGTAACTTTCCGCATAACCTTTCAATGATTTTTCTTTCTTAGTAATAACAGCTGAGCTGGAAGTCTCATCAATAAATTTAATCTTATGACTTAGGATCTGATATTTTCCATAAAAATCGAAATTACAAAAAATCTCTTTATTTGCTTCAGTTAATACTTTTCTTAAGGATGATTTGTTTTTTATGTATTTTATTCTGCTCCTAAAAGTTTTTCTTCTCCAGAGTTTCTTATTCACATAAGAAGCAACTTTTACTCTTACAAAAAATTTCCTACCTTTATTATTCCGAAGAAACTCAATTGTATTTTTATTGGTAAATCGAAATTCCCAAGTTCTGTAAATCTTACAATATTTATATCGTATGACCTCATATTATTATATAGTTTCATTTCTTTAAGCCCCTTCATATTATTATATAGGTTCACTTCTTTAAGCCCCATCATATTGTTATATAGGTTCATTTCTTTAAGCCCCTTAATATTATTATATGAATCCATCTATATTATACTATAACATTATTTCTTTAAGCCTCTTTAAACCACTTCAAAAAATATGGACAATTGCAATCTTTATCCCATTCTAATTTCTTATATATAATATTAAATAATCGGTCATCAAACTTCTCCTTTGTCTTGGATTCAATCAAGTCTTTTAAATAACAATTTAATGGAATTCCTCTTCTACTACAGTCTTATAATGTAATAATTATACCTAGATACATTCCTACCAGTTATTAATTTTTCCTTTTTCATAATGTCTACAACTTTCTCAAAATCATCTATAATAATATTAATATACCTACTATCAACACATTCCTTCACTCTTTTATACATTCATTTACTTCTATTATGGACAGACTTCTTATATTTCATCCATATATTTTCAATCCATCCTCCACCATTGGTTAAATAATTATCACTTATAACACCAAGACACATACACTAGATGTAAACCAGTTGTTAGAAAATATAAGTTTAGAAAGACATATGTTGATTCCCTGGGTGATCAATTTCAAATGGACCTGGTAGATATGAGCAAATATAAAAACCAAAATAAAGGATATTATTGGATATTAACAGCTGTTGAGATCCTTAGCAGATATGCATTTGCTGTACTAGTTTATAGGAAAGACATAAAGAATGTGACTAAGGCAGTTACAGAGCTTTTAAAACAATTTAAGGATCGTTTTGATGGAAGATATCCAAAAACAGCACAGTTTGATGACGGTAAAGAGTTTTATAATGTTGGTTTAAAAACATTATTAGAAAAACACGAAATTGGGTACTTTTCCACAAAGTCAGATAAAAAGGCAGCTATTGTAGAAAGATTTAACAGAACACTTAAAACTGCCATGTGGAAATATTTTTACAGTCAAGGAACTTATAAATGGATTGACATATTGGACCAATTAGTGTATAATTACAATAATACTAAACATAGCATTGTGTTAATGAAACCAAAGGATGTTAATAAAAAGAATGAAGATCAAGTTTGGACAACTCTATTTGGCCATCTAGATGCTGAGTCACCATTACCTAAATTTAAGGTAGGATATATAGTTAGAATATCAAAATATAAGTCTGTTTTTACAAAAGGTTATGAGGCTAACTTCACAGAGGAATTGTTTAAAGTAATTAAGGTTATACATGGTGACCCTGATGTGTATGAAATAGAGGACTTGGAAGGTGAGAAAATTATTGGAAAGTTTTATGAAGAGGAGTTGTCAGGTACTAACAAAAAGGATGATGGTTATAGAGTAGAGAAAATACTTAAGAGAAAAAAGGTAAAGGGTAAAAAGATGGTTTTAGTGAAATGGTTGGGTTATGATAGTAAACATAACAGCTGGATTCCAGAAAGTAGTATACAAGATATAGAGTAGTAGCTAAACTGGCAGAGAGCAGAGCTTTTAAGCTGGAACCTGTGGTTTTATATATAATAAATGATTGAAGGATTAGATGACTTTGAAATGGAAGACTTGAGTAGAAATTATCCAGAATATGACAATTTGAATGAACAAGAGTTAAATAATGAGAATGATAGACTGACACAACAGTGTTTAGACTTATTAAATGATCCACTAATTGATCCTGAAAATGAACAAGTTGTTGATGTTAAAGAAAGAATTAATTACATTGATCATATCCTAGAAAATAAGTCTAAAGAAACAACCTTCATTGATAATAATGATGGCAAGACTGTCACTATACAAAGAAAAGGAGATCCATCAAAACGTGTTACATCTAAGCTGTTAGCTCCTGAATTAGACATAACATTAGATGAGCCTGAATATGAAAAAATATTTGCTATTCAAGATTTTATAATAAGAAATTATGATGGAAATTTTAAGTTTGATGTATTACATAATGATAAAGTAATTAAACTAATAAAAAATACTGATAAAACAAAAAATAATAACATTACTTTTAAACCATTAACTATTAAAAATGTACATGGAAAACCAAAAATAATACTTAAAAGAGGTTCTAATGATATTAGAGAAGAACAGCGGGATAGGGATGAAATTATTGAAAATATGCCAATGGTTAAAATAGAACCATTAAAAAACGAATTGATGAAATTGATAGAATTGATGGATTAACAGAAGAAGAGAAACAAGAATTGAGAAGTGTATTAAACCCATCAAAACGTATTGATAAGTCAACAAGACCAAAATATCTTAAGGTTCAATTAGACCATATAAAAAACACTATAGCTGAGACAGAAGAATTATTAGAAAACACTGTAGACCCTGTTAAAGAGGAAGAATTAGAGGAAAGAGTTATTGGTTTACTAGAAGCTGAAAATTTAATCCTTGATCAAATACAAAAAGAAAATGTAAGAGAACAACAAGAGGAAGACATAACTTGATTACAAAGATTTAAAAAATGGGCAAAAGAAAACATCGTTGGATTATCAGCATTAGCAGTATCAATTGCAGGTATTGTAACCACTATTATTGTTAGTGCTAGAAAGGCCATTCTGCGTGGTGCACAAGCAACTGGGAAATTTGCTAAAGCTTTGTATAATTTAGGTAAAAAGTTAGGATCGTTAATAGATCCTTTAACATATAAGCACAAGCTACCTCATTAGGTGCTAAAGGGTTGGCATGGCTTGCGAGTAATTTATGGGTATTAGTAGTGGCATTTACATTATATATTGTTCAAGAATCTGGACAAAGATGAAGAAAATAATAAAATATGTTAGTAGTCTATAAAATGGGGATTCTGGGACACTTTTTTCGGGAGTTTCAGGACATTTTTTCATGCTCGCAAAGAATGATGGGAATGACGTCATCACCTGTCAATCATTCTTATGACGTCATTGGGAAACCCATCAAATTCCAAGAATTACTTCCGGTTTCCCAAAACCTGTCAATCATTTTATAATTTTACAATAACCTGCCAAATCTGGTTCAAACCGGATTCTCAAAATTAATCAAATTTCTAACATAATCAAATTTATCAAAATTTAACATTTTTGAAATTTTGAAAATTTCAAAAACGTGAAAATAATAAAATAAAGTTTATAATTTTTTATGGTTTGAATCCAAATATTTTTTCATATTCTTTAACCATGTTATTCATGTAATGACCAAATGCAAGAGTGTCTATTTTGTTTTCAAGTATGTTTTGTTTGTCATCTTTTGCTGACAATGCTAGTTTTTCAACGGTTTCTGTATACAACTCATGGTTTCTGTGTCTTATTAAATTCATTTTTCTAACTTGTTCTTTTTCATTGAATAAGCAATCTTTATAATTTTGAAATGTTATTTCTTTTTTGATAATATTTTTCTTAACACCTTTACATTTTTTTTCTTCTTTTCCTTCGTTGTCTTCACCGTACATTTTATAAGAATATAATTTTGCTCTCAACCCCACAAATTCTTCAATTTGTTTTCCACCACATTCATCTTTCATCATTCCAATTACTTTTTTGTTTAACCCAGTTTTAATTTCACTTTTATGTTCTTTTGGATAATTACTTGTATCAAATATATTTTTTACATCTGGTGAAATATCTTTATAAAAATCATCAGTTTTAATTTCATACATTAAACTATCAGTGTCGGTAAATAATAATGATGCATTTTCATCATATTTTTTCTTAATATAATTATAATGAAAATCGTACATTAAAGTCTTACTAAGGTCCAATATACTCATTCCCAAATATATTGGTTTATCTAGTTTAATTTTTGTTTTATACATATGAACCGCAATTAGGTTTTCAGAAAATATTGTTCTTTTGTTAAAATTACTTTTTGAAAATAATTTTAATGCTTTTTCTTTTCTATTTACTAATTGAATATTAACCCTGTTTCTTACATTTTCCATAGTTTTTCCAAATACAGAATTATTCATTAATTTGAAAAAATCTTTTTCAAAATCATTTTTTGCATTTGTTCTCAAATTTGTGTTCAAATCAATATATTGTTTCATAAAATCTTCTTCATAAAATTTAACACCCTTGTGAATTCGAGTAATTTTTAATCCTATTTTTTCATACGGCTTTAAATTTTCACAATGTAAAACATATTTTTCTTCGTTATTTAAATTTGGAATTAATTTTTCAACTTGACCAACCTTTAATCTTTCTGGTGCAAGAGGGTACTCATTGTGTGAATCATGTAAACGTTCAGGATATTCCAAATCAACTTCCAAAATGCAACTATATTTCCACCAATTTTCTAACTCATTTTTATTCATCCATTTGAAATCTCTAACAGGTAATTTTTTACTCATTGCCCATCCATATAAATTATTTGCATCCAAATATGGAAGATAAATACTATCTTTTTCAGAATTATATTTTCCCTCCATATATTTATTGTTTGCTTTTGCATGTCTATTTGCAATAGTTGAAATTCCACCCCTGATACCATTTTCAACCATTAGATACATTTGTGGGTCTGATAATAGTTCCAATTCTACTTTTGTAATTTTTAACATTGCATCCCATGCAAGACCAGGTGAAGTAAAATACCAAGCTGGGTCTAAATTATAATTTTCTTTACATACTTTTCTAAAATTCTCAAAAACATCAGCTAATAAAACTACATCGGTTTTCAAATACAAATCATGGTACTCTCTCATATTTTTAATATTAAATTTTTCCCAAACATTTTGTGCGTGTAAATAATCTTCTTCACTTATACTTTCATCATTTAAACTAGAATAAAATTTTTCAATATCAGGAAGTTTTTCTTCTTTTAATTTTTCAATGCTGTCAAACCATTCATATGGATAAACACCTTTTCTAGTTAATAATTCCCTTTGTTCTTCATTTTTAAAAAATTTTTTCAAAATATTCATTTCATTTTTATCTAAATTATTAACTAAATTTGCTAAACTAGTTTGCATAAATTTAAAACTATCAGTAAATCTAATTTGTCTTTTTACCTCAACAATTTCTTTGATTCTATACTTTGGGTTTTCACTTGCTTCGCTTCGCTCACACTTCGTGTCACAAGTTGATGGTAATTCTTCACACTCAATTATATTTTCTTTACATTTACTTTGCAGTTGTTTTTCAGTTACTATGTGTGATTTTTCAAATTTATCAACAATAAAATCTTTTGAAAAACTAATATATTTTTCTTCTGTGTTTGGAATACAATTTATTTCACCTTCTGAAACTCCAAGATTTTTAATAAACAAATGACTATCATAGTTTTGTAAATTATGAAAAATAACAGGGATAAATTTTGGTTTTTTCATTTTTGAATTACATTTAACACAAGCAGCGCCTCGATATTTTCCTGTGTAATGACAATGGTCCCTAACTTTTTCAATATTCACACACTTTGCGTACTTCTTTGTATTTTTGTTTTTGTCTTTGTCTTTGTTTTCTATTTTTTCATTTTTTTCGTTGTCAAAATATTTTTTAAATTCTTCTACATCAATTTCATCATTCATAAACATTTCATCTATTTTTTCAAATTCATCACACCGTCCTTGGTCGTCATCCACCTGGTTTTTTTCTGTTTTTGGTTTTTCTTGTGGTTCTTGTGGTCCAAATTTGATTCCACAAGCATAACAATTTTTAGCTAATCTAAAATCTACTTTATCCTTTTCACTTAATATTATCTTTTTTGGAAATTTAAATTGCTCATGTATTTTTTTAATATTGTTTTCTAGACTTTCTACAAATTTTAATGAAATATCAAAATCAGCGCTGGACCTTTGGTCCTGCACCTTTGGTGCTGAGACCTCTGGTCGATGAGAACTTTGTTCGAATGCACCGGCTCCGCCGTCACCAGGTTTTTTACTACATTTTACTAATTTTGAACTAAATAACTTGTCGTCAAAACATTTTATCAAGTAACTATATCCAGATGGTTCGTGTTTTTGAAATGGTTTTGTTTTATCTCCTACCGATTCGCTTATATTTTTAAGGTTACATTCAAAATCTGCATAAATCACAAATGGTACATCATGCATTTTTTCATAATTTTTAAACTTTAATTTTTCTCCTTTATCTGGATAAAAAGTTTTTTCGCATTCGTATTTCATACAATATTCTAAATGGTTTTTATAAATATTTTCTTTACTAAAATGTTGTAAACAATTATTACAAATATGTGTTTTTTCTTTATGCTTACTAATCTGACTTAATAACAACCTACTCATATTTTTAATTAAACAATAATGCTTGCGACTTTGCTCCTCATTTTCTTTATTTTCATTAGTTATCAACAATATATTTACATGCGATTCTGGGTTTTCAAACTTACTTACTCTCAAAGGAAAAATTTCATGATTTTTACGCCTTGCGCCGGCTCCGCCGTTCCCAAATTTTTTTCTTCGTTGTATCCAAATAAATTAATTGCAATGTTATTATTTTTTTCAAATTTATCAATAGCAGAAAATCCACATGGAAAATTAATATCTTTAACATTAAAACTTTCAGATTTCTTTTTTAGAATTTTTGTAATTCTCTCAGGATGTTTTAAATCAGGTGTGGTTTTCAAAAGTTCATTTATTGTAACACACCATAATAAACATTTTTGATCCTCATTTTGTGGGTTGATAATTGCTTTTTTACCTTCTAAAAATTTTGGTGTAGGAATATAAGACGAAGCAAGTAATCTTTTAATTTCATTAATATTGAGAATTATTTTTAAACCTTTGTTAAATTTCCACAAACTTAAATTTTTTAAAAATTCTTCAAAACTCAAAATAATTTTTTGTGTCATTTTTTCCATATATTTCATCAAAATTACTTCCATCAAAAATTTCTTCATAATAACTATGAAAATGAGCTTTATCTATGGTTGTTTCTCCTGTAGCTGGATTTGTTTTTGACATCAAACATTCAAGAGTTATTTGTTGTTTTGTGCTTGGATTTTTTTTAAATTTTTCAATCACCAATGGTTTTATTTTTTTCAAGAGAGTCAAAGGATCATATAAAGACAATTCAAATTTTTTCAAATCCATTTGATATCTTTTTGTTACATTCAAAGCTTTTTTATCAATTTTAAATTTTGCGGTTGGATTGTATGTTTGTGTAACTTTACCTTGTATGTTGTCAAATATATCTGAAAAATTATTTTTCAATTTATTATACCAATTTGTTATTTTTCCAACTCCTTTATTTGAATCGTTCGCGGGGTTGTATTTATCAAATAAATTGAGCAATTCTTCTTTAGATTTATCTAACAAATTATTTGCTTTTTCCTTTGATTTTTCAACAAAATTATTTTTTAAAATTTTTTTTGGTTTTAATAAAGGAGTATTAATATTTGAAACATCTTCGTCCAATAAATTTCTCGTTGTATCGATTCTCATCATTCTTTATTTATATATATATATTTTTTTTTTAAAAGAAAAAAAAAAATTTAAAAAAAAAAAATAAAAATCAATTGATTTTTATTTTAAATGCATGCGCATTAAAAATCTTGAATTTTATTAAATATAAAAATATTAAATGATGAATATAATTGTTTTAAACTTGGTACTAAAATAATTTTGTAAGTTGTAGTATAAATTTTTTCATCAGTTTTATAATCAATTTCAAAATCATCAAAAATACAAAATTTTTTTTTATAATTTATCGAAAATTCATGATGTGGTAATAATTCTCCATCACCTGAAAGTTTAGCAATTTTTTCAGAAAAAACATAAAGCAAATAGTCTTCATCATAAAAGCTGAAATCTTTCAGCGAACTTTTATCTTCATATATAAATTTTTCAATATATTTTTTGGAGTTAACCTGGTTCATCTTTTATTTATATATTTTTTATTTTTTATTTTTTTCTTTTAAACAAAAATCAAAAAAAATTAAAAAAATTTTAATCATAAAAAACTAAAAATGATTCATCATTGAATTGCAAATATTTTTTATTATTAATTCTATATTTTATACTTTCTGGATTCATATTAAAATTTTTTGAAGCAGATCTAAGACTTTCAAATTTTTGTGTTTCACCTGTTTCACTATTTATAACCACCACTGGAATTGGTTTTTTCAATTTTTCTCTATATTTTTCAAATTTTTCATTAGGTTTTGTAATTTCAAATCCTAAAATTTTTTCAAGTTGATTTTTATTATGTTTTCTATAATATTTTATTTTTCTTTCTTTTGCAATATTCCACAATTGGTAATACGTGAGATTTTGTTTTGGTTTGTTGTCTCTAATGATACTCATTTATTTAAGAGATTTTTTTTTTAAAGAAAAATTTTTTTTAATTATTTTCACAAAAATTTATAACCTACATAACCTCCTGAAATTCCAACCAATAAAAAAACAACATTTTGATATTCTTTCATTTCATCAGAAGGTTTATAATAATCTTCTAATTTTGGTTCTTTTTCATCTTCTTCATTTGCTTCTTCTTTTAAATATTTATAACGATTATTAATTTCAGCAAGGTTTTTCAAAGACATGTTTGTTTTATTTATATCAGCATTTGCATCAGATAATTGTTGTCTTAATTTTTCAATTTCTTGTTTTCTTTTTACTTGGTCTTCATACCATTTTTCTTTTTCCCTAGCAAGTTTTTCCATTGCTTCATTATGTCTTTTTATTTCTTTTTCATATCCAGAATGATTTAATTTGGAAAATAAAAATCCAGCACCTGCAAAAGCAACTGCATTGAATAATCCACCAACTACTGTTTCCATTTATTTTTAAAAATATTACTTTTTTACATTTTATGATTTGAAAGGATCTGTAGGAATCCATTTTTTGTCTTGAGCATATTTAACTGCAAGTGATGATAATCCCACAGCTGCTGCGAGTTTTAAAGTAGGAACTAAACTAGATGGAGTTGACAAACCATCACTAATTACTTTTCTTGTTATCATTCCAACTCCAACAGCACCCAATGTAATTATTGTAGAATCATACAATTCATTCATAACTTCTTTTCTATTCATTTCACCCATTTATTTATACATATAAAAAAAAATTTTTATAAACTTTATTTTCTTACAGATTTTCACAGGTTTTCTATAGAACACGGCGTAGCCGTCGCGAAGCGTGATGGTTTGCATTTAGTAATTTCATAGTTATTTTTATTTATGATCTTAACTTTTTTGTTTTCTTCTTCACTTGGTTCACGTTCGCTTCGCTCATTTTGTTCGCGTTTGCTTCGCTCAAGTCGCTCAAGTCTTTTGTCGCTTTTATATGCATAATATAAACCTCCAAGTGCAGCAACAATTGTCACACTGCCAACAAAATACCTGAAATCTACATAACCATTTATTTCTTTTGCAAAACGGGTTCTTTCGTGTCCCGCTTCGCGGTCGCTTTCACCTAGCTCAAGTCGTTGTCTTGCTTTTCTTTCTTTTGCTTCTCTTGAAATTTTTGCTAATTTTTTTCCCAATTCCACTTTTCTTGGGTCTTTTACTTTTTCAGATTTTTCAACTGCTGTTACTTTTTCAGATTTTTCAACATTTGATTGTTTACTCGTTTCACTCATTTATTTATACTTTGATTTAATTTTATTTTTTTATTTAAAATTTATTGAAGTGTATTCAAATGTTATTCAAAGTTATTTATGAATAAAATTAAATAAAAGTTAAGTAAATTTTAAATAATCACAAATGTTATTTAAAACAGCTTTGCTGTCACGATTTGCGCTATTCAAAATTTATTTAGTTATATAGTTATATATATTTTAATATTTCATCTTCGTCAAAATCAACACCATATTTTTTACAAAGAAGATAATGGTTTAAAACAATTTCTGGATATTTCATTTTTCTTGTTGAAACATATACATATAATATTTCTCCATCCATTTTTCCGTGGTCTTTATTTGTTGATCCAAGATAAAATTTCATATTTGGAGTGTTATACTTTCTAGCATTTGTATTGAAAGAAACAATTTCTTTTCCATTCACATAAAGATTTCCTTTTTTAACACCGCTGAGGTTACCTTGGTCCCAATGAACAGAAAGACATATTAATTTGTTTATTTGAGTTGCATTTGCTTTCAATTGCCATCTACTATTTGAAATTGCAGACGTGGATGAATTTGTGATATATAATAATGAGTTACGATAAGAAATACCAAAATCAAAAGGAGTTGGTTGACTTACTGTTTCATTATCTGTGATTTTAAACAACGACACCTCATTGTTAGATGAATTTAATGATTTTAAACCATATACAAAATAAAAATTCAAGTATTGATAGGTTAAAATATTTTCTTCACAAGTTAAATGTAAATTGTTAATGTTTGAAGTAAGATTAGTTTGGTATTGAACACAATACAAATTATTATTAATTGAGGATTTTTTGAAAAATGGTTGTTTGTTTGTATCATCTTGTTTGAAAATCCAATCTTTTTTTCTTGACAAATTTAAAAGTTTTTCAACCTTTTTATTGCTGCCAGTATATTCTATATAATTATCATCATCTTTCACATCAAAAATTCCTTCATCATCCATTTGTAAATTATAAATATTTGCAACTGTATTTGGTGTCACACGGTCGTCGACGTATTTTTTAGTCACAACATGATGATTAGAAGATGGAGTATAATTTGCTGCATGAAGAATATGATTATTTCCCATATCCAAATCTCCAGTCATTGTTCCACCTGTTTTTGATAATTTTTTATCAAATTCATTTAAAATGAAATTTTTTCTTTTTGAACTAAAATCATCATCATTAAATATAACACTCATTTATTTTATATACTTATATTATCATGATCAACGTTGTATAAATTACAAAGAACATAATGATAAAACAAAATTTCTTTTTCTGTCATTTTTTCATGTTTTAAAATTGAAAAGAAAGATATTGACCCATCAAAAGGTGAATTTGTGTTATTTTTTATATCACCAATTGTTAAAGTTGTATCTCCTGAAACAGTTTTGGATGTAAAAGATGTTAACTTTTTTCCATTACAATAAACAAAACTTTCATTATCATATGGTGTTGTATACATATCCCAATGAATACTCAAACATATCCATTTATTCAAAACTCCAGCATTGGCTTTTGATTGAAAAGCAGCAATTGGTGCCTTATGATTTACAGGATTTGAACCAATACCAAAGTAATCCATACTATCTCCAGAAATAACCAATTCTCTTGTAGTTGGATTTGCAAAACAAATAAATTTATCCCATCCTCCATTATCATGTCCAAAAATTCCTCCTTTTAACCAATTACTTCCAGATGAAGGAATAGAATTTAATTTATAAACAATAAAAACATTAACAATATCTTTTTTTCCTGATATTGGATCAATGTTGGAACCTGAAATCATTCTATTGTTGTTAAATTTTAAAAAATATTTATTATTTTCTTTTTCGCTTTCTAAACACAAAGAAGGTTGAAGACTTTTTGTTGTTTGTTTAAAATTGTTTCCTTCAATTCCATAATCAATTAGTTCTTTTACTTTTCCACCATTTCTTTCAAACAACAAATCATAAACTGAATTATATTCAACAAAATATAAATTATGAAATTTCAAAGAAAAATTATCTTTCAAAACTGAAAAACTAACATCTTTTTTGAGAATGTTTAAATTGTCGTCAATACGGTCATCGACGTATTTCTTCCTACAAAGTTCTTTATCACCCACAGGATTCACATTTGTTGTAATTTTGTTATTTCCCATATTTATATTTCCCGTCATTGTACCTCCTGTTTTTGATAGAAAATTTGTTGATGTATGGTTTGTAACATGGTCGTCAACATATTTTTTTCTTGCTAAATGTGCATTTTCTGTTGGGTCAACTGATGTTATTATATGATTTGAACCCATGTTAATGTTTCCTTTCATATCCCCTCCTGTAGTGGATAGCTTTCCTGTTACATCATCAGATTCATGTTTGTTTTCATATCCATAAAATAAACTCATTTATTTTATAATAACAAAATTATTTAATTTTGACTTCTAATAAAACATTTCCTATATAAGAAGAACCACCTTGTGGTCCACTACCATGGTTTCCTTCCGCTTTGAATTTTATTTCATTATAAATTCCATTTGATAATTTAACCCCTTTATCTTCAAAGGGAGGATAAATTCTAGAAATACTACCTTTTAGTGTTTGTTGTGTTGTTATTGGAATTTGTATAAGAATGTCACTTCTTTTTCCATTTACACAATTTTTACTTTTGTCAATCATGTTACAACTTATGTTTACATATTCCAAATTATTGTTGATATTTACTTCATTGTCACTTTCAGTTAATGTATTTGTAGATATAACTTTATTAACTGGAAATCCTAGTATTGGTCCAAGTGTTTTTAAATTTAATTTTTTATCGGATTTTATTGTACATTTACCACTATAATCCACTTGTTCCAATTCTATTTTTCCGTTGTTTTCAAATTCAGTTTTTAAAATATTAAACGTATAATAACCATCTTTGAAATTAATTTTTGTATTTGCACCTTCCGTATCATAAGTATAATGAAAATTTTTATTCAAATTATCATAATTCCAAAAAATACTTATAGATTTTACAAACATCTCTGAACAACTGTTTAATATTATTGGTTCGTCTAATTGAATTATTTTTTCACAACCGTCACCGGTTTCATTTTTTGACCCTTTGGGTATAAAAATTTTTAAAGATATTGCCATTTATTTTATAATATATATTTTGAAATTAAAACTCCTCCAACTATTGCAAAAGATAAAATCCATAAATTTTCACTTGATGTTTTTGGAGGAATAATTTTTGAAGATTTACCTGAAAGGACTGAAATGTGTTTTAATGTATTTTTCTTTATTTCATCTTTCTTTATTTCCTTTTCTTTATTTCCTTTTTCTTTATTTCCTTTTTCTTTATTTCATTTTTCTTTATTTCATTTCCCTGTAATTTTGCTTCATGGGTATTTAACCCGTTGGAACTGTAGTAATTTAAATTTTCATTAATTCCAAAAACCATATTTTCATCAGAAACTTTTAATTTATTATTATATCCTTCAATAGGATTTTTTAAAATTATTAGACTGCTTGGAATTAACCATACACTTGGACTTATAGCTGTATTTAAAACCACATTTGTTGCGGTTATAGCTGTATTCATATTATTTATCCAGGTCGCTGTATCATAATTTATTACACTATCTTCAAAAATTTTTCTAAATTCTTTTTGAGTTTCTAATGCACTAGCTCTGATGCTAAAAATGGATTGTTTTGTTCTAGCTTGACTACCTAATATAGAATAAATAAAAGCTTCAATAGATTGATTTAAATATTGAATTCCAATTTTTGTAAAACCATTACTTTTTACTGGAATATATCTTTTGTAATCATTTTTGAATGATTCTGGATATAATTGATAAACAACCCCACCTTTTTGTCTACAAATCATTTTTCTTCTAATATGTTCATTGTTTCTATAAAATTTATTCGCAGAAAATTCTCTACTAATGTCTGACATTTTTTCTACACCATCCATTCTTCTTAAAAGTCTTCTCACAGTAAAATACAAATGAAATCTCATAATTGATGTTATAATAGGAAAAACGTCTTTGGATGGAGTAAATGTTGAATTGAAATTCCACAACAATAAGTAGCACAATAAACTGAAAAACAAACTCTATAATAACTTTCATCGTCATTCCAATTTCCTATCCAATATTTAGCATTTATATCTAATAATGGTAATCTAGATAAAAAATAATCTCTATTATTAACATAAATTCTAAAATTTTCTATTGGATAATTTAATATTAAGTGATCAGGATATTGATCATAAATTGTAAATCCTTGAACAGTTAATGGATTAGATTTTGGAATTTCTTGAATTTCCCCGCAAGCGGTCCATATTTTTGGAAAGCGGGCGGAACGCCCGCTGAAGCTTCGCTTCTGAGGACTTTGTCCGATGTCGCTGTGTTCAACAGGTTTGTTTATTGTTAAATATTTTGTCATATTTGGATCATTTTTAAATGTATCTGAATTTATGTCTGTTGAAATGTAATCATTGTTTTTGAAATATGTTATTGTTTTTTCCCAACTTCCATCTTTATTAATATCATGCTCGAAGGTAAACCTTCGCATGTCTGCATATGGATATTTTTTCAAAAAATTTTCTTTAAATTTTTTATCCAAAATTTTTCTTTCATTAACCACAAAATCATACTGGTTTCCATAATATTTTCTTGATGCTTTTTCAACTGAATCACTAACGTTCATTATTTATTTTAATAAAAATAAATGAATCAAGACACATCGAAGCTTAGTCACAATGAAATCGTTATTGAACAAGAGTTAAGAGATATTTATTACAATCCTAAAACAGGTTATCAATCTGCAGAAAGACTTTATCAAAAAGCAAAAGAAAGACTTCCAAAGGGATTAAATGTTAGTAGAAAAATTGTACAAGACTGGTTAAAAACGCAAGATACTTTTACAAGATACAAACCACTTGTTAAAAGGCATAAATTTCAAAAAACATTTGTTAAAGATTTAGGTGACCAAATACAAATGGATTTAATTGATATGAAAAAATATAAAAAAGATAATGAAGATTATTACTGGATTCTTACAGCTGTTGAAATTTTGAGTCGATATGCGTTTGCTATTCCTGTTTATAGAAAAGATACTTATAACATGACGTTAGCTGTTTCAAAATTACTTAGAAAATTCAAAAAAAGATTTGGTAAATATCCAAATGTAGCTCAATTTGATGAAGGAAAAGAATTTTATAATGTTGGTGTAAAGTGGTTATTGAAGGAACATAATGTTGAATATTTTTCCTCTAAATCTGTTAAAAAAGCAGCTATAGTTGAAAGATTTAATCGGACTCTAAAAACATCCATGTGGAAATATTTCTACAACAATAAAACTTATAATTGGATTGGCCGCGTCAGCGGCGAGCAAAGCTCCGTTTTGAAAAACCTCGTATATAATTATAACCATACTAAACACAAGAGTATATTAATGAAACCTGCTGATGTGAATGAATCTAACAAAGACCAAGTGTGGAATACACTATATGGTCACCCATTAGGAGATTTACCTTTACCTAAATTCAGAATTGGTGATACTGTTAGGATTTCTAAATATAAGAATATCTTTAAAAAAGGTTATGAAGCTAATTTTACAGAAGAAATTTTTAAAATTGTAAAAGTATTTAGAGGTGATCCAAACATGTATGAAGTGGAAGACCTTGAAGGAGAACCAATTATTGGGAAATTTTATGAACAGGAATTATCTGCTGTGGATAAAAATCACTTATATAAAGTAGAGAAAATATTAAAAAGAAAAAAAGTCAAAGGTAAAAATATGGTGTTGGTAAAGTGGGAAGGTTATGACAATAAACATAACTCTTGGATCGAGCAAAGCGAGATCGAACGAAGTGAGCAAGAGTAGAAGAAAATATTAAAAACATATAAAATAAATGGATAATAACGGTTTTGATGATATTGAATTAAATAATAGAAATATAGAAGACCGTGAGGTTGAAGAGGAAGAACGTGAGGACCGTGAGGAGGGAGAAACAAGTGGGGGAAATTTTGCTGATACAAATTTAGATACTGGAGAAACAACTATATTACTCCCAGACCAAAACACCAGAGTAACTAGAGTTAAAGACCCTGAGTCTAAAGGTTTTTTAAAAAAATTAAAAAATTTAGGTGGAGTTAAAAGATCAATGACTTTTGGTAAAAAAAATACTTTCAAAAAAATATTTGATTTTATCCCTGAAAAGAAAAATGGAGAAAATAATACAATATTGTTAGAAAAAACTAGGTTTGAAAAAGGTGAAAAGGGTAATTTTTCAATTATTTACAAAGATAAAAAAATTGGTAATGTCAGTTATGCTAATGAACCAGAATTATTTGTAAAATGGAATAAGAATTATGTTAATGAATTCAGAGATATTTTAGAAAAAGCAAAACAAGAATATAAAAAAACACCAGATTATATTATAGATAAAAAAATAGGAGAAATGTCTAATGAGGGAAATTATGATATGAGAAAAACTGAGAGAGAAAAAATAGTTGAAGATACAATTTCACAAATTGATAATGAAGTTAATAGAATAATTGATGAAAATAACTTGATTAAATTAATTGAAGATGTAAATGATCCAAGAAGATCATTATTTGATTCAGATGAATTAAGAGAATTTAGAGATTTATTAAATTTTGAAGAAGCTGTCTCTCCGGTTGGTGGTGAAGACTATTTTGATTTACCAGAAAATGAAAGAAAAAATGTTTTACGTGAAAAAATTAAATCATTTGATAGAGAATATGAATATTGGAAAAATAAAGCTGATTTAGAAACAGCTGAACCCCAAAAAAGTATATATAAGAGTTTTTCAGAAATTGCAAAATTATATGCAGATAAAACAAGACTTGAAAATGATGAAAGACCAATCAGTGAAGAAGGAATACAAATTTTAAATGAAAATGCTGAAGAATCTGACCTTGGAAGATTAGAAAGATTTAAAAAATGGGCAAAAGAAAATCTTGCTGGTTTATCATCAGTAGCAATTTCTGTTGCGGGTATAATTACAGTAATAGTTATGGGAGCAAGAAACGTGTTGAAAAAAGGTGCAAATGCAGTTGGAAAATTGGGAAAAGCAATTGCAAATATAGGTAAAAATTTTGGTGCAGTCATTTCAACAGTTTTAAATTTAATTTCTCAAATATTATCATGGGGTGCAAAAGGTATTGCTTTTCTAGCTAAAAATTTATGGATATTAGTTATTGCAATTACTTACTTTTTATACAATGAATACCGAAAGAACAAGGAATAGAAAAAAATAGAAAAAATAAATAAATTTTTATTTTTTTTGTATAATAATAAATGAATAGAATAGACAAATTATATCCAGGATATAAAAGATCAAAAATGAGTGATATTAAAGGAATCAGAACAAGACATGTTGTAACTTTAAATCCGAATTCAGTAAATCCAGAAGAAGACCTTTATATAGATATTCCAAAATTAAACCCTAATTTGTGTCTTGTACCTGATTCATTAAGATTGTTATTTAATTTTAAAAATTCAAACACCAAGTCTTGGTTTTTAAATAATTTATCAAAATTGTTAAAGAAAAGATTGGTTGTTAAATTTGCTGGAGAAATTGTTTATGATAATAGTGGAGAATCTATTTTGGAAATTTACAAAGATCTTTGGAAAACTAAATCCGAAAGAGCAGATATGGTTGAATATGGGTTAGCAAGTGAAAATTTGAGAAAATTAATTTCAAAAGATGACTCTGGAGCAACAAGTGGAAGTACTGAAAAAGTTAGTGATAAATTAATGTTTGATATTTATGGAACAAAACAGTGTTTAAAATTAGAAAAAATACTTTCAGATCATGGACTATATGCTCCTCATGGAATGATTAACAATTTTCAATATATTTTAACTTTTCCAAAAGCAAGTGAAATTATGATAGCGCAAAGTGGTGAAAGTGTTGGTGGATATAAGTTGGAAAATTTAGAATTGGAATATGAAACGATTGAAAATCAAGATTTAGCAATTGATGTTTTAACAAATTACACTACTGGAAGATCACTATCATATAATTATGTAACTTTGATGAAAACAGTAGAATGGGATAAAAACGCAACTTTACATAATGAAACTATAAATATACCACGTAAGAGCATGAAAGCAGTTGTATTGTTATTTAGAAATAAAACTGTAACAGATAGTGAGCAATTTGTTTATCCAAATATAACAGACGTCAAAATTAGTGTTGAAGGAGTTCCAAATAGCATATATTCCCAAGGATTTCCTAAAAGAAGATTTTTTGAAGAAGCACTTAGAATATTTCGTTGTAATTATTTTGACTGTGATGCAGTTATGGATATTGAAAAATTCTACAAAGATTCATTTGCATTATGTATTGATTTAAGAACATTAGATGACAACTTTGTTTATGGAACTGGTAAAAAATTAGTAAACACACAGTCTGGATTATTGTTAGAAATTAAAAAAACTGCTATTCCTGCAAATGTAATGTGTTATATATTTGTAATAAGCGATGGATTGCTAAATATTGTAAATAAAGATTTATCTTCAATCCAATTTTAAACACATCAGCTTTGTTGTCAAAGATGATAAATTTTTAAAAAATAAAAAATGAACGTGAACGTGAATGATGAAATTAAACCATTTAATATGATAATTGTTGGAATAACTGCTTGTGGAAAAACAAAATATCTTTTGGATTTTATAGAAAATGAATATAAAAATTATTTTGATTATATTTTTCTAATTTGTCCTACGTTTGAATGGAATAAAACTTATGAAAATTGGAAATATGATAAAGACGAAGATTTTATTGCTATTCCTTGCGATCAAGACAACGTTGAAGATTGGTTAAAATTTATAGTAAATTTTTCAAAAGGAACCAAAAGTTTAATTATTCTTGATGATTGTGCAAGTGGAAAAAATGTAAAAAATAGAACAAGTGAGTTGGTTAAATTAGGATTTAGTGCTAGACACTATAATCTTTCTGTTGTTGTAATTACACAACAATTTACAAGTATTGCAAAACCATTTAGAGAAAATATTTCAAAATTAGTCACATTTTATAATCCAAATAAAAAAGATATGACAACAATAGTTCAAGAATATTTAGGAGTGGATGACCGCAAAGAATTGGAAAAAATTTTAGAAACTTTGAAAACAAAAAAATATTCATGTTTAGAAATAAATTTAATTTTTCCATTTGGTTATAAAATAAATGAGAGACAATCGTGAAACTAATGAAACGTATGAAATCCCACAAATGGGACCATCAACCGCAAACGTGACACTGAAAAAAATGAAGAGAAGCGAAGTGACAATGACGTGAAACACAACGTGATGAAAAAGCGTGAAGAATTGATAAGATTATCTGAAGATGGAGAAATTAGTCAATCAGTTCAAAATTTGAAAAAATCAAGTGATAAAGTTATACTAAAAATTTATTCTGAATATGAAATTAAACAAGCAGAAAAAGCAAATGTATTTTTAACAGATTTACTAATTAGTAAATTTGCAGATTTATTAGGTGGTTTAGAAGCAATTGAAAGTAGTGAAGAATTAGAAAAAGAATTGGCGAGAGATAAATTACTAAGAAGAGATGTAAAATCTGTGGTTGAGGGGTTAACTCCGTATCTACCATATCTTGGAATATTATCTGGTGGTATTACGGTTGGAAAACATGTTATTAAAAAACATACTGACAAACCAAAATCACCAACAAATTAATTTTATAATATATATTGATTTATTATAAAATTACAAAATTAATTATCTTCTTTTTGTGGTTTTGGTTTTTCAACATGTTCATTTTTTAAATTAATCAATGAAGCAATTATTTTATCTTTTTCTTTTGACCTATTGTTTGTTGATTCTTCATTTTCTAAAGATTTTAACAATTTTAAATGATTATTATTTTCTGAAAACTGAATTTCATGTATATTATTTTTCCCAAACGTCATTCCGGCTTCAAAATCTTTCATCCCAACATCAACATGAGCTCCTATTCTAAAACCACTTTTTTTAATTTTTCTAAAATTTATTGGTGGATATCGACCGATGGTCTCAGCACCAAAGGTGCAACCATGAAGATCCAAAGTGGGTAGATCCAACTTTTTTTCCTTTTCAGATTTTTCAATACGCGAAGCGTGTGAAGTGTGTGTATTATTTTTACTTTTTGTTTTTGAAGCACAATTTCCCATTTTTTATTTATTATTTTTAAAAAATAAATAACATGAATGAAATAAATAAAATGAATAAAATGAATGACATTAGTTGTGAATTTGAAAGTTTAAATTTATCAACTAAAAAGAAAAAACCAAAAACAAAAACCATAAATAACCAGAATGACAAGTTTGGTAAAACTCTTGATGGTTGTGATATTGAATATGATGAATTATTAAAAAAATTTTACCAAAATAGAGACACTTGTGAATTAAAACTAGAATGGTGTAGAAAATTAGTTATAACACCACCAATAATTTTTAAAATTAGTGTTAAAAAAGTTGGGTTTATTAATTTTTTAGAAATTTGTAATAAATTAAATAGACCTTATAAACATTTTAAAGATTTTATTTTATCTGAATTATCAACGACTGGTTCATTTAATAATGATCAATGTTTAATAATTAGAGGAAAATATTATCAAAAACATTTTGAAAAAATTATAAGAAAATATATAAGACAATATGTTTTTTGCAAACAATGTAAATCTAGTAATACAATTATAATGCATGAAAAAAAATTAACATTTTTAAAATGTGAAAATTGCAACTCAAAATATTCTGTTTCAAAAATTTAGTTTTCACATGGATTTTGATAATGTGATAAATTTGATTAATTTTGATAATGTGATAAATTTGGGTAAATTTGAAAATGTGAGAAATTTGATTAATTTTGAGAATGTGAAAAATTTGATTAATTTTGAGAATCCGGTTTGAACCAGATTTGGCAGGTTATTGTAAAATTATAAAATGATTGACAGGTTTTGGGAAACCGGAAGTAATTCTTGGAATTTGATGGGTTACCCAATGACGTCATAAGAATGATTGACAGGTGATGACGTCATTCCCATCATTCTTTGCTAGCATGAAAAAAATGTCCTGAAACTCCCGAAAAAAGTGTCCCAGAATCCCCATTTTATAGACTACTTATGTTATACTATATGAACATGAATAAAATAGAAACAGAATTAATTCCCGGATTTAGAAAAAGTCATATGGCTAAGGTGAAAGGTGAAAGGACAAGACATGTTGTTACTTTCAATCCAAATAAAGCAAGTCCGGGAGAAGAACTTTATATTGATATTCCTAAAATGAAAATGGACAGTTGTTTAGTTCCTGGAAGTTTACATCTATTGTTCACATTTAAAATCAGTAATACAAAATCATGTTTTCTTAGTAATTTATCTAAAATGTCACAAAAAAGACTTAGAATAAGACTTGCAGGAGAGACAGCTTATGATAACAATGCAGAAAATATGTGAGGTGTATAAAGACCTTTGGAAAACCAATTCTGAGAGACTAGATATGATTGAGTAAGGAATTGCAAGTAAAAATGTTAGAAAATTGATATCAAAAGATGACTCGGGTGCAAGTAGTGGTGATGCACCGAAAGTAAGTGATGCATTATGTTTAGTATTTATAGAAATAAACAGAAAATTTGTTTGGATAAAATAATCCGTGATCATGGTCTGTATGCTCCATTTTTTATGAATAATAATTTCCGTTATGTTATAACACTACCTGAATCAAATGAAGTAATGACTGTCCAAGCAAGTCAAACTCTTGGTACATATACATTGGAAGACTTACAATTGGAATATGAGACAATAGAAAATATGGACCTGGCTAATGAAATATCCTCATTATATAGTGTTGGTAGATCACTTTCTTATGAACATATAACACTTATGAAGACCGTTGTTTGGGCAGCTGCTAGCATACTAATAAATGAAAATATAAATATACCAAGAAAATCGATGAAAGCGATTGTTTTATTGTTCACAAAATCAGGAAGAAGTGATAGTGAAGAATATATATATCCAAATATAACTGAAGTGAAATTAACCATCGAAGGACTTCCAAATAGTGTGTATTCCCAAGGAATACCCAGTAATAGATTTTATGATGAAGCAAGAAGATTGTTCTCAGGAAAAGAAAGAAAGGACCAATTTATGACTGTGGAAAAGTTCTATAAGGATAAATTTGCTCTGGTTATTGACCATAGAAGCCATGAAAAAATGAATAAAACTGCACATGGAAAAAAAATTGTAAATACACAAAATGGTATTCTATTGGAGATTAAAAAGTAAGCACATACTGGAAATATTAATTGTAATATTTTTTGTTCTCTCTGATGGACTAGTTAATTTCATTAATAAGGATCTCCAAAGTATTCAATATTAGACACATGTGATTATATATGGAAACACCATTTAATATGATAATTAACGGAATGACAGGATGTGGAAAAACATATTACCTTGTTAACTTTTTTGAAAGAAATTATATGAACCATTTTGAATATATTGTAATAATCTGTCCTACTTTTAGTTGGAATAAAACATACCGAGGATGGAAATTTCTAAAAGACCCAGATTTAATAATAATTGAATGTGACCGAGAACGTATTGACTTGATTATAAAATATACAGTCAAAATATTTCAAGGTACTAACACTTTAATTATATTAGATGACTGTGCTTGTAGTACAGATGTAAAGAAAAGAGTTAGTGAGTTGGTAAAATTAGGATTTGGAACAAGACATTATGGATTATCAACAATAGTAGTAACACAGTAATTAACCAGCATTAGTAAATCATATAGAGAAAATATAAGCTGGTTGAGTACTTTTTATATTCCAAATAGAAATGACGTGAAAATCATAATAGATGAATACTTAAATGGTGTAAGTAAGGAAGAAATAAATAAAATTATAAAGACGCCGAAAAACAATAAATATTCCGTATTAAAGATTAATTTAAAATATCCAAATCATTATAATATATACTCTAATGAATAATCATGCCTAGAAAATGCAAAGATTCTTTTGAAAAAAGTATTGAAGAATGTGTGAAACAAATGAAAACTACAGTTGAAGATGTTGACAACGCAGCTGGCAGCGCAGCTGATCCGCAAGATGAAATTGAAAGGAAAAGGGAAGAATTAATTAAATTAGTAGAAGATGGGCAGATTGATAGAAATGTTAAAGCCATTAAAAAAGCAAGTAATAAGGTTATAGAAAGATATTATAATGAATCTGAAAGGAAAAGAATGCAAAAGGCGAATGAATTTCTTACTGACCAATTAATAAGTTTGCTGATGCATTAAGTGGTTTGGATCCAATAGAAAGTCCAGATGTATTATCAGATGAATTAAGAAAAGATGATTTATTAAAAAATGATGTCTGTAATGTTGTTGAAAGAATAAGTCCTTATATCCCATTCTTAGGATTTTTATCTGGTGGAATAACCACTGGTAAACATGTTTATGAACATAAAAGTAAACCAAAGAGTGAACAATCAGATGAACGTAATAATCCAGATAATGAAACATCTGATAATTTATAATGGAGAACTTCATAGATATTAATAGGAAAATAAATGAGCTCAAAGAAAAATTAAAAAATGTAGACGATTATAAAACTTTTAAATACCATTTCAAGAAATTGCTAATGATATTTGGCATATAATATATAATGGAACAATGTCTAATACATTTAATTTCTTTAGTTTAGTTCTATCTTTTTTGTCTATTAAATTTCAAAATAAAGAAAGATTTATTGAACAACAGATGGAAGAGTCGGACTCATCTTATGAATCTGAATCTGTAATATCCACATCAACAACATCAGATTATGAAGAAGAAATATTCTCACCTGTTAGAGAAGAGGAATATGAAAGTACGTAAAGAAGACCTTAATAGAAGGTGAGTAGTATAGTACATGGGGGAGGACCATTTAATGGAGATTAGGTGATCTTCAGATTTTAATAAAAACCATGGTATTTTTTAAAAAAAATAGAATAAACCATTGTGAAAAGGTGTGAAATCCATGAGGGGGTTACAGGGATTCCACACCTAATAACAAAGTGTGCTAATACCCCCATGTACTATACTACTCCTGTTCCGATACCAATAGAACCAATAGTGATATACTGATATTCTTTCATTTCCTTGCTTGGTTGGTAAAAATCACTTAATTGCGTTTCTCTGTTGAATGTTTTTCCATTATATTGTATTGTTTGGACCCGTCTGAGATTGTCGAGTGCTTTGTTTGTCCTCTCAAGGTCTTCATTAGCATCTGATAATTCTTGCCTTAACTGTTGGATTCTATCACGTTGCTTGACTTCATTTTCATAGAACTTTTCTTTGGATGCAGCTAATTCCTCTAGTACTTTATTATGTCTTTTCATTTCAGCCTCATAACCATTTTTATCAAGCATCTTAAAGAGATAACCACTTCCAACAAATCCAAGACCAGCAAATGCTGTTTGTAACGTACCTCCTATAATATTAGCCATTATTATCTGTATATAATAGCATATATTTACTGCTTGTTAAAGGAATCAACTGGTAAATACTTCTTATCTTGTGCCTACTTAACCAGCATTGTGCAAGCCTCGACTCCAACTGCTAACTTTGCTGTGTCCTTTAAAGTGGTTGCGTCTGTAAACTTTTAAGCCAGGAGCTTCTTGGATGCCATTTATAAACCTACAACACCTGCGGTTACCAGAGAAGCATCATAGACTTGGTTTAACAGTTCTTTCTTATTGACTGTACTCATTTGGTATATAATAGTATATATTTTATTTGATCCTATGGAAATACTAAACATGTCTAAATAATGTCTTCTTGGATATGAATTTCCGTCTACAGTATTTACATCTGATGCAAATATCGTGCATATACTCGTTTAATTCCTTTGTGATTAGGTCATAGTCATTAGAAACTATACATTAATAGCCATTTTCTTCATATCTCTCAGTTAAGATAAACATTAATATAACCTGATTGGTTAACATCTTAATCACGTGTCATGATCACATGAACACTGTAATATTATCTTCTATAATTTTCTGTAACAAGTTAGTTGTTTAGAACACGTGTAAGTGAATGTGTTTGTTAAATTAAAGCTTTTCTTTAATAAATATATTGTGCTTGTTGGTTACTTCCACCGTCATGAGTTCAACAGGTTATGCGCCCAGTAGTAGAGGCTTATTATTCGACGGTGATGAAAGAAAATACGAACTATGGGAAGTTAAATTCCTTGGCTATTTACGCCTCAAAAAGCTGAGTGACACAATTTTAACACCGTTGGCTCCTGATGCCGAACCAGCTCAAAGACAAGCAGATTCTGTTAAAAAGGCCAATGCTTTTGCTGAGTTAATACAAGTCCTAGATGACAGAAGCTTGTCGCTTATAATCCGCGACGCAGTCGACGATGGAAGAAAAGCCCTGACCATACTTCGTGAACATTATCTCTCAAAGGGCAAGCCACGTGTTATATCACTATAAACGGAACTCACTTCTTTAAAGGAGTCTAGCAATGAAACAGTCACCGATTATATGTTACGAGCAGAGACGGCGTCTACATCTCTTAAATCTGCTGGAGAAACGATCAGCGATAGCCTTTTGATTGCCATGATTATCAAAGGATTGCCATCTGAGGAGTATAAGGCATTCTTGACTGTTGTGACCCAGAAAGACAAGGAACAATCATTTAGTGAATTCAAAGTCTCGCTGCGAAGCTTTGAGGAAACCCAGAAACTCTCGGATCAAGCCAGCTCCAAAGAAGATAACATCATGGAAGTTATTAGTAAGAAGTCTTACAAAGGGAAAATCGTTTGCTATGGATGCGGAAAGCCAGGACACAAAGCTTTCGAATGCCGTTCAAAACACCGCTGGTGCGACACTTGCAAGAGCAACTCCCACAACAATGACCGATGCCACAAGAAGAAGACTACGAACGATGCTTCTAAGTCAGTAAGAAATAGTAGTAGCGATGACGTGCATGAAAATCATTCATATGTATTTAAAGTAAGTGTTGATATTGCCAATTGTGATAAAGTAAATGACATACTGGTAGATTGTGGGGCAACAACACACATAGTGCATGATATAAGTAAATTCACCAAGTTTGACCCGCAATTTAGGCCTGATAAGCACTTCATTGATTTGGGAGATGGTAATAGGTCTAACGAGATTGCTTTGAAAAGAGGTGATGCTGCGGTTGAAATTTGTGGTGTTGGTGGTAATGTGCATAAGGGTCTTCTTAAGAATGCTCTTTACGTTCCTTCTTATAAACAAGATATTTTCTCTGTTCATATTGCAGTTAGTAAGGGTGCTACTGTGAATTTCTCTCCTGATAATGCTAAACTAGTTAGTCCAGATGGAACAGAGTTTAAAATTGAGCAAGCAGGAAAGTTGTATTACCTGAATAGTGCAATCTTATCCACCATGTCTAAGCAAGATAGCGAGACTAAGTCTTTAAAGGATTGGTAAGAGATATTAGGTCACTGCCATCTAAATGATGTCCTCGCTCTACTTGAAGGTGTTGCTGATGGTATGAAAATTGTTGGAAAGAAAGAGTTTGATTGTGGGACGTGTGTGGAAGGAAAGATGATTCAGCATAGGAATAGAAAGCCAGATAAGCGTGCAAATGGTATCCTGGAATTACTACATTGTGACCTAGCAGGCCCTATAGACCCCACAGCTAGAGAAGGTTTTCGTTATGTTTTAGCTTTTGTGGATGATTATTCGGGTATGATAACGATTTACCTCCTAGCAAATAAGAGTGATACCCTTAAGGCAACAGAAAAATTCTTAGCAGATATGAGTCCATGTGGTAAAGTTAAGCGTTTAAGGAGTGATAATGGAAGTGAGTTTACCTCACAAGGTTTCAGTAATCTTTTGGTCAAGCATTGTATAAAGCGTGAAAAATCTGCTCCTTATTCACCACACCAAAGTGGAACAGTTGAACGAAACTGAAGATCACTTTTTGACATGACTAGGTGTTTACTAATTCAATCAAAATTGCCAAAAACATTATGGACCTATGCGCTTAAGACATCAGCATACATTCGGAATCGTTGTTATAATCCTAGAGTTAAGAAAACACCTTTCCAAGCATTTACCTACCATAAACCAAACATTTCAAAACATGCACATTTTTGTCACCATTTGCTATGCATACAAGCAAGACAAAAAGAAATTGGATGCAAGGGGGGAGCAAGGAATATTTTTAGGTTATGACAAGGGTAGCCCAGCCTATGTTGTGTACTTTCCTGAAACACAAGCTATTAAACGATGTCGCATTGTACGCTTCTCCGATAAGTTTAAGATTGAAAACGATGCACCAAAACAATCACAATTAGTGACTGAGTAACCATTGATTGTCGACATACCACCTAGTAAACCAGATACTCAAAATGACTCCAGAGAATCAGTTGCAAGAAATCACAACCCAACTACTGTTGAAGTACAAGAATGCAGATACCCTACACGCAATCACACAAAGCCTAGGTATCTAGAGCAGTTTGTTGATGGAAATGAAATTGAGGAAAATGACCTTATCAATTTCACAGTTGACTACTGCTATAGAATCTCTGATGCCCCTAAGACATATCAAGAAGCAATGTCTTCTGATGATTCCCAGAAATGGCAAATAGCCATGGAGGAAGAAATGCAGGCCTTGCAGGAAAATGAAACATTTGAACTGGCAGCCTTGCCAGAAAGCAAAAATTCAGTGGGGGGCAGATGGATTTATGCCATCAAATCTGGTCCTAATGGGGAAGAAAAATACAATGCACGCTATGTAGCTAAAAGATATTCCCAAATTCCTGAAATCGATTATCGGGAAACATTTTCTCCAACTGCTAAGATTACCCCAGTAAGAATCTTAATGCAATGAGCTGTGCAATATAATCTCACAATACACCAGATGGATGTTAAGACTGCTTTTCTGAACGCACCAATTGATTGTGAGTTATATGTAGAGCAGCCTGAAGGTTTTGTTATTAGAGGAGATGATGGTAAAAATCTTGTCCATAAATTGAAGAAATCGTTGTATGGCTTGAAGCAAAGTGGTCGAAATTGGAATAGTGTACTTCACTCATATTTAACAAATGAAAGCTTCACTCAATCCAAATCTGACAACTGTGTTTATGTTAAGGTAGCTGAGAGGTCCTTAACATTCTTGATAATTTGGGTCGATGACATAATTGTAGCGTCAAGTTGTTAAGAGAGTTTGATAGTGGTCAAGCGTAACCTTAGTAATAGGTTTCAAATGAAAGATTTGGATGTGTTGTCTTGGTTCCTCGGAATAGAATTTAATAGTGAGGAAGGTAAAATAAGAATGAATCAGACCAAATATATTGAGAAGATATTATGTAGGTTCAAGATGGAAAATTGTAAGCTAAGGTCGTCACCATGTGAATTGAGTTCAAACAAAGTTAGCCCAGAAGAATCTCGACCAGTAGACAGTAGACTGTACAGAGAAATAGTAGGAAGTTTAGTGTATGTTATGACTTCTACCAGGCCAGATCTTTGTTACAGTGTTACAAAACTCTCACAGTATTTGTCAGCTCCGACAGTAGTTCACCTGAATACTACTAAGCATGTCTTGAGATACCTCAAGAGTACTTCAGTTAAAGGTCTTGTCTTTAGAAAAGTGGTTCAACCATTGTCTTTAATTGGTTTTTGTGACGCAGACTGGGGTTCGTCAGAGGATAGACGTAGTATAACCCCGTATGGTTTTCAACTTAGTAAAGATGGTCCTCTGATTTCGTGGAAAAGTAGAAAACAGCCTACTGTTGCTCTATCCACATGTGAAGCTGAATATATGTCTTTAAGTTCAGCAATTCAGGAGGCCAAGTTCCTTTCGCAACTCTTAAATGACTTTCTAGTTGAGTCCTCTAATCCTGTAAGCCTCTACTGTGATAATCAAAGTGCTATAGCATTGGCTAAAAATCCTGTGCAACATCAAAGGTCAAAGCACATTGATATTAGATATCACTTCATAAGACAAGAAATTGAGAAGGGTTTTGTTAATGTTAAATATGTATCTTCAAGTGACAATGTTGCTGATATGTTTACCAAAGCATTGTCTGGACAAAGACTTAAAGTGTTTATTCCTATTGTATTTGGAATTTAAGTTTGTAAATAGTTTTGTCTTATATATCATTAGTTTATATAATATGTTCTGTTAATTATGTAAAATAATTAATTTTTTAGTGGGGGTGTTAAGATAAACATTAATATAACCTGATTGGTTAACATCTTAATCACGTGTCATGATCACATGAACACTGTAATATTATCTTCTATAATTTTCTGTAACAAGTTAGTTGTTTAGAGCACGTGTAAGTGAATGTGTTTGTTAAATTAAAGCTTTTCTTTAATAAATATATTGTGCTTGTTGGTTACTTCCACCGTCATGAGTTCAACACTCTATTAGCTGCTTCAGTTGGTCTGTAATAATACCATTACAATGAAGGGTTTTGAACTCTATGCATAGTCCATTATGACGCTTATGAAGATTATGAATTATTAGATCAGGATGCCCTTTCATATATCCCTTTTTGAACGATTTGATGCGTTTTTCTTTGGTGTCTTGATTTTCTCCAAGTCCAGCAGTCATTAATATTTCTGGGTAAAATCGCCTAATGAATTGAACCACTTTTGTATGTAGATCATATTCATCTTCTATTTTGAATGCCAAAGTTTTTGGGTTATTGAACATTCTGTAGTGTCCATACTTACTTATAGATGGTAGTACTTCAGAGAAAACCTATGTTTGAATCTTTCAGCACTTTCACGTTTTGAGGAGAATATATATACAGGTTCATAAATTAGAGTTACCATGGTTTTGACCACTGTCCCGTTTTGGGATAGTGCTTTTCGTTGGACTTTTCTTATCTCATCATCTTTTATGTGGTCAATTATAGCTTTCCCTGGACGTTTGTATCCAAGTGCTAGTGCTACGTCATGACCCTTAATCTACACTTCTTTTCCATCTATATGAATATAGATTGAAACGTTTAGTTTCTTATTCTCGAATTTCTTGAATGTTAGTGACCTATTGAACACTGTTATATAATATATCCTTATATAATTTTTATTTCAAAATGTAGAGATTGTTTTCTGATGGTTTTGACCACTTTCCCGTTTCACACATGTGCTTTTTGATGGACTTGAATCCCCTGTTGAATCACCAGTTTATTATTCCTGACTTATATTTATTGGAGTTAACAGAGTTTTGACCACTCTCCATTTTTGGGATAGCGCTTTTAGATGGACTTTTGGATACCCCGGCAATTCATCAGGTTATTAAAACATACCTTATATCGATATATGAACCAGTCTTATTAAGGGAGTCCCATTTTAGGATCCCCTTTAAGTCTCACACCTTAAAGATGGTGAAACAGCTCTGTATAACCATTTTTTGAACATTTTTCTGTGTTCATAGTCAGACAGAAATATCAATCTATATAATCCTTGTTCATTGACCATTGTTACCAGTGTTTCTACCGTCTTATCATTACAGAACACTATATTCTTCTTAACTATCATTTTTTCATTGTCAGGGATATTGTATTTGATAATTTATATCCTGTTATTATACTTCAAAATCGTTGCTATCTCAAACGCTCTGAACCATAAATCACCATTATGGGTATAAACATCTAAAGGTATCCCGTGAAACTCGATCGTCACAGTTTTTAAATGTTCCATATACATTAATTTATATTTTATGGATAGTCCTTTCATGTATTTCAAATGTTTCATTATTAATGAATCCTCTATTGCAATATTGACATAATACTCGGATGTCTTTCATATAGTCATGGATCTGGGTTATTATGTAGTCGTAATCATTAGAAACTATGCATTTAAAACCATTATTTTTATAATTTTCTAGTTGATTTCTTTGTGAATCAGATAATACACCTGTGTTTTTAGGGGTTTTGAACTCAATGCATAGACCATTATATTACCTGTGATTATTGTTGGTTATTATGTCTGGTTGTCCTTTCTGGTATCCCTTTCTATAAGAACTGATTCTCTTACCGCTTGTATCCTGCAACTCACCAAGACCAGGTGTAAAAATTGCTTCTGGATAGAATCTTCTGATAAATTCAACTACTTTTGTATGCAAATCATACTCATTGAAGACCTTAAATGAAAAACTTTTTCTATTTTTCAGCATTATATAATATTGATTATTTTTTATTCTTTACACCCCATCTAATTGACAGGCTGCAATAAAAATGTCTGTTATTCTAAATTGTCTTATATGATTTCTGGCTGTTTTTTCATTGGTTTAATAGTTTCAATATGATTGGGCTCTTTTTCTTGTTCCACTATATTAATAACGACTGGTTTTAAGGTCTCTCTTTTGTATTCTTCTCTTTTATAACGCAGTGAAGCAATAGCAACAGCTGTTCCTATAAAACCGGAGATTAATCCATAGTTAATACTTGAAACATCTATGAATTTTTCTGACTCTATTTTCTCACTCATTTTTCTCTCTCTTGCAACTTTAGAAATGGCAGCCAAACGCTTACCAGCCTCTACCCTTTTAGGATCTTTTTCCTTTTTCGTTGTTGTTATTTTGGGTGATTTTTCATTTTTCTCTTCAGATATTTTAGGTGTTTCTTCACTCATCTATATAGTAATGTATACTTTATTTACAGATAACCAACCAATTATTTGTGAGAATACTATAAGACACCTATGAGATCATCTATGAAGTGTCTATGAGATCATCTATAAGACACCTATGAGATCCACTGTCAGTTACACACCATCTTTATTATCATTTGCTTTACGTGGTTTTGGTTGATTCTCTGAATGTATTCTATTGAGATCCTCTAGCATACTGTTAATCTTTATAGTTGTTTTTTACAACAACGTACAAAATCTCTGACCTTAATGAAAAGATTCTTTAATTTCGGATTCATTTTATATTACCATATATTTTATCATAATTTTTAGACATTCCATTAATAGGTGGGCATAAATCAGTAACAACATCATCTATTATTTTTAGATCACTCAGAAATATCGATTCTTCATATGTCATACCACGTAAAAATGATTTCAACTGTGTCAGGAGTTTTTGATATGATGTATAAGCGTATCTGCACATTTCTGTCTTAGTTTTGATATTACTTTTTGATAAATATCCTTGAATCAAAATACCTGGACCGCTGATGCATCCTAAAATAATAGAATTCAAAGTTATACCACCAGCTATAGTACCGGTTGCTGTTAACCCTAGACTTACCATATTTAAACTCAGATTTACTTTATTTAGTTTCTTGTACTTCCATTTGAAGCAAGTGTAAAGATTATGGTAGTATAGATACCATTGTTTCAGTTTGGTTACTTCATCCTCAGATAAATTTTTGCTGATGTGATTGTAAACAATACTCTTCCTTTTTGGCATATATTATAACATATATTAAAAATTGAAATCAACCGTATCAATATTAAACTAATTACAGAGTACGTGATGATGAAGTAGAATGTCTTTCTCCTTTACTAACCTTCCTTTGTACACAGAAAAAAGAAATATCACCCTTTGACGGAGCGACACCATTTGGATTAATATCACCGAAACTCATTTTAGTTGAACCAAGTGAACTTCTGCTTTGAAAATCTGTTAGCTTTTGTTCATTACAATATACCTTGCTAGCTCCAGCTGTTGGTGATGTGTAATTATCTCAATGTATAGATAAAGAAACCCATTTATTTATTTCACCAGCATTTGCCTTTGCTTTATATGGAGCTATGGGTTGTTTAATTAGAGCAGGATTACTACCAATGATAATGTAATCATTTGTTGTTCCTGAAACAACCAAATCACCATTAGGACTAAAACTAACAAACTTATCAGAACCTCCATTATCGTGTGCAAATAAGCCATTACGAACCTGATAAGTATTAGCGTCATATCCTTTTATTCTGTATACAATAAAAATATTTATTATATCCTTCTCTCCACTTACAGCATTCAAATTAATATCACTTACCATTCTTTGTGTTCCATCAAACTTTAAGAAATATCTATTTCCTACTTTTTCACTTTTTGTACAGATGCTAGGTTGTAAACTGGTGGTGTTTTGAACAGCATCATTTTTTTGTAGAGTTTGATCAATAGCTTCAGAAACTTTTCTAGTTGTAGAGTTGTATACTGATTCACTATTATTAGAACCTCGGTCAAATCGATAAATACTTGAAGCATACTTTGTATAGTATTCCCAGAACAATGTTTCACTGATATTTACTCTATAATCACTTATTTTGACACACTTTGAATAGTATATAACTCACTTGTAGTTTGGTCAAAATGATTGATAATGTAAATATAAAATGCAAGAGAAGTGACGTTATAGCAGTATTACCGACAACAACTACACGGTCATTGAAAGGTAGTGTCCAGCATTTTTTCAACATTGAGCCCAGAGTGCCAATTGATAAGGGCGTCATAAATAAGATCAATTTCAATGTTAAGGATCAAGATGGGAACACAATAAGTGTCGGTAAAGTACTATTACACTTGTATATAATGTAGTGCAATGTATATGGATAAAGACATAGAGTCAGAACAAGCGTTAAGAAATATCTACTATAATTCTAAAACTGGTTACCAATCTGTGGAAAGATTATATCAAAAAGCATTAGAAGATGGTTTAAGTGTCAGTAGAGAACAGGTAAAAGACTGGTTAAGATCACGAAACACATATACCAGATGTAAACCAATTGTCAGAAAACACAAATTTAGACAAACTAAAGTTAACTATCTTGGTGAACAGATACAGATGGATCTCGTTGATATGGGTCTATATAAAAACAAAAATAAAGGTTATTACTGGATATTAACATCTATTGAAATTCTTAGCAGGTATGCACTCGCCATTCCTGTTTACAGAAATGATACTAATAATATGACAAAAGCAGTCACAGAACTATTGAGGCAATTTAAAGAGAGATTCGGTGATTATCTTAAATTCGCTCAATTTGATGATGGAAAGGAGTTTTACAATGTTGGTGTTAAAACATTATTAGAAAAACATGATATTAAGTATTTCACCACAAACTCTGATAAAAAGGCCGCTGTTGTAGAAAGATTTAACAGAACACTTAAAACTGCTATGTGGAAATACTTTTACAGTAAAGGAACTTATAAATGGATTGACATATTGGACCAATTGGTGTATAACTACAACAATACTAAGCACAGCACCATATTAATGAAACCAAAGGATGTTAACAAAAAGAATGAAGATGAGGTTTGGACCACTCTATATGGTCATCTCTATGCTGAGACATCATTACTTAAATTTAAGGTAGGAGGTATGGTTAGAATATCAACATATAAAAGCACTTTTACAAAAGGTTATGAAGCCAATTTCACTGAAGAACTGTTCAAAGTGGTCAAGGTTATACGTGGTAACCCAACTGTTTATGAAATAGAGGATCTAGAAAGTGAACCAATTATTGGTAAATTCTACAAAGAGGAGTTGTCAGGTGTTGATAAAAAGGACGATGTCTACAAAGTTGAAAAAATAATAAAAAGAAAAAAAAGTAAAAGGCAAAAAGATGGTTCTTGTCAAATGGTTAGGTTATGATAGTAAACATAATAGTTGGATTCCTGAGAGTGATATACAAAATATACAGTAATATATACAAAACATGGCTGAAGGAGGATTTGATGATTTCGAAATGCAAGGCTTGGCAGGGGCGGCGGAACAACATTTATTTTGGGGGGCTAATTTTCAGCTAAGCCAAAGAAAAATTTTAATTGAGTTTTTGAGTATTAGCTATGAAACATTTCTTAATGTGCATCCGAACATAAAAATAGTGCCCAGTTGTTTCGTATACATAAACTCTAAATGGATTTTTCTTTGCATTCAGACAATCATTAACAAGATATATTAGCATAAGCCAAATGAAAACATTTATTCAAATGTAAGACCACTTTCACTTTCTACAGTTAATACTCCGTTTTGCCTGTATTCAGAATTTTGGTTTTCTTAACCCCTTTGCCGCTTCCGTGGAAGAGGTGAAAAGAACTTAAACAGTTTTGACTGCTCCATCGATCACTATTTACTTTTATTAAAATTATTTTAATGTTCATGCAGTTTTTTGACTTTCTTCTCGTGCACCACGTGGATTTGTTTAGAAGGATTATGGCTTGCTTTGGATCGGTAACGAAATTTGTTGTTATCCTTAGATCTCTGAGTTTCAGTTTTACATGAAGAATTTACTCCAAATAAACGAATTCAATTTATGCAAGATGGTGGTCGGAAATTTCGAGATGTGAGATAATATTAATTATCTTAACTCATGAACTTTTTATCGATGCTTTAGATTTAAAAGTAAAGATAGGTAAAAAAATCAATTTAAATACACTTTTTGCTTACTCAAATCTTCAATGAATCACAATGTCTGTTATATTGTCTATTTCGTAATTTTATATTTTTACAGTAAATATTTGGAGGGGGCTAAGCCCCCCACTTTCACTTTTGGGGGCGCTAAAGCCCCCTAGCCCCCCAGTTCCGCCGCCACTGGTTTGACTTTGTCTAAATTTATTTGAAATTCTTAAACTCATTTCCATCTCTTGAAGACATGTTTTGTGAGTACTTTCAATAAGGAAAATTTTCAGAAAATGTAAAAAGTCGGGTGGGAGACTAAAACTGAAGTACAAGCCCGCGTAGGGGACTGGAACTGAGGTCCAAAATTGGCCTCCATGGGCGGTCATCTTGGCTTCACTTTTCACTGGCCAGTTAGCATTCCAGCTTTGGAAATTGAGTTCATTGAGTTGACCAAACCTTAGGTTACTTAGGTCCGTATTTTTTCCGTATTGAAGCAAAACGACTTGGCCTTATTCTTTTTTCTCTTCCATGGATCTCTCAGACCTCGTTTACATCGTTTGAATACTGAAGCCAATAATGATTTAAGACCGGTAAACGAAATGGCTTTCTTGGTGCTTGCGGCTGGTTTCACTTTTGCAGGACATCTTACTAACTGGACAATTTATGACTTGAAAGAGCAGTTCTCAAAGTTAGCTCCTTGGAATAAGCACTGGCCTACTGTTCACTTTTTGCAGCAACGCTTTGTCTTGGTTCTTTCTGATGAATATGAACAAAAGACGTAAGGGAACTCGCTTGCTGCCTGGATGTTTGGTAAGCGACTAAGTGTAAACGACATTCTTCGCTGAAGTTGAATAGATGCTGATTTGTTCAAATCTCGAGACTTTCCACGTTCTGACAACCACTTAGCTGAGCTACACAATTACAGGTGTATCTGAATCCAGTAGCTTTGAAATACAAGTTCTGCGAACGGAATTGTTTTGAGCAGCTTTCAAAAGTGGCTTCCCTACTTCATTCTTCCCTGAGGGAGACTTCTTGTACCAAATATTATCGCCTGGAATTTGCTGGTGTTTATTGTTAATGTAGAATCCAGATTCTGTTTTATTCATCTCTGCAGGATGATGCTTTTTAATATTTTGTAGTATTTAACCGGACAACGTTCATGGCCAATTGTTTGAGAAGTGGGATAAAACATTCGTCATCCAGAAGACTTGTCGAGGCCGTGACAGTCTTTGCATGCTCTCTCGGCTTTCCACACAAGGATTTCATTGTCTCATTCAGGATCGTCTTCCGTATGAAATGTCGCCCCACAGCAGACGTCGGATGTATTTCTGGCTCGAAACAAAAATGCAAGGTAAAGAGTCACCATTTAACACGCTGCAAAGCTATTTGTTTTCGGTCACCAAACAATCCTTCGGTGAAACAGTTGTCCACTTCAGTCTTTCTCACTTCTCGGGTGGCTTGTGGATGATGACCATTACCATATTCGACCAGTAGTGCTTTAATCAAGATTTTAAAACCATTTAAAAAAGTTTACAAGTTTAAAGCAGTCTTCTTTTTGCAAATTCACCGTTGAACCCTTTGGGTTGAGGTGCCGCTGAATGATTAGTTGAAAATACGTAAGAATGTCATGTTTGTAATGTATGCAACGCCATGTTTTCTTTTTTACAAAAGTTTTACAGTGAAAAAAAAGGACGTACTTTACTTCTCTCTACTCATTCTTCTTTCGACCAAAACTTGCTCAAGGTTTGCTTGTCGTATTTTGTGGTATGTTATGTATTTTTCCGATTTTTTGTCAGCAATAAAGATATCAGAACTCGTTCATGTTTTGTTTGTTTATTTCGCCGGTTTCGTAATTCGTTTCATCTTTGTCGCCAAAGTCTTGTATCTCCAGATGAATACTTAGCCTAAATCACCATCACAGCACTCGAATAGACAATTGCAACCAACTTTAAGATAATGTAGAATTTAACAAATTTTTTACGGCAAAAAATATGAGAAAAAATTTTCAATGAGCCGTCCGTAATGCTGGTATCAGACCGGTAACCTTTGAGAATGCTCCAATTTTAAAACGGAAAACCTGGCCATCTAATAAAACATCTTTCTTTAAAGCAAAATGAGTAAAAAGTTTGATTGGACAACGACTCGAAATACCTCACGATCGCAACTATTACAGGGTCTTGATAAGAACATCCATTGTTTATCAGTAGAATTGTTAGAATGGATCTCTTATCATTTATTAAACCGTAAAAGGTTATTCTCTCCAAACGTCTTGTTTTAATAAAACAAAATCGAAATTTTAAACGTAAATATGACGACAAGCAGTTTAAATATAAAATAAATTCAAGCTTAGGTTGTTAATATTTGTGGCCAAACTTAGGAAATGGGTTCTCGTTTTGTTTTTTGATCATCGTTAAATTTTAATACTGTTATTTTTTTCACTTGTGAAACACGTCAGACTATATCAGAACCAATAAAAGGATTGTAAGCGTTTTGCTACGGTATTAACTGTAAAAACCAGTGCAATCAGGGTTTGGGCAAGGTGTGGGCTTTTTGTAACCTTTTGGCTTATTTTGCCTTTTTTGTTTCTCGAGTTTGGCTTATTTTTATTATACACGACCTTGACTCCATTGCTGATCGATATTCTAAAGAGCTGTTAAAGTGCCCATTTCACGTGTGAGGATTTTGTATATTCACATTCTGTGAATTTTTCCTATTAAAAAGGGTATATCTTGCTTTTCGGAAAATCTTATCTTCATGGAGATTTTAGAGATGAGAGTTTTGCAATTTTTGAGTTTTTCATTGGCGTGACCGGGAGAACAAAACACTGGTAACCACTTATCGGAAATGACGTCAAAGTAGGAACGACTGAAAACAGCAGTTAGCGATTTGCATAGCGCAAAGTTATGTTTCTTTTGGGCACTTATATTTATTCTAAGATTACGTTTCCCCAGCCTGGTTCCTCATTTGCGAAGGATTATGTTAAAATGATGATGCATTTCAAGGCTGAAGAGAAATGTAATGGCATATATTCTCACGCACCAGGTATTTACTGTTTCTGACCCTTCTAACGGACTCCGAAGTACTTCTAAGCGCTTTTCTACCGCAATCCTTTCTTAGTTGTGATGGAATGTCCATTCTTTCTTCGTCCACCAAACTTTCTTCTTCATGAGGTTGAACGCAATCGTCAACATCATTGTTTGCTTTATTTGGTTGCGTAATTGGTCGTGCATCCCCTTCGAACTCACTGTCGTCTGTCCCCGAGTCTTTTTGGCTATAATCAGTACGCAAGGCAGAAGAAGACGTGCTTGAAAGTGCTTGTACCTATTTCTAAACAAGTCTAATTTTCAAATTTCCAGAGAATCAGACAAAAAAACTAATACATGATTTTCTAACCAACCTAAAACACGTTCATTCTGATATGCGCTGTTATTCAGCCATGAAATCTTGAAGGACATTCCAAACATCCTTAGGGCAAAAGGACTAAACTGCGTAGCGATTCACGTTACGCACTCACTCAAAGGATTATTAATTAAGGCTTATTCTTTACTTAATGGTCCATATAGTGCTCCAAAATCTCTTGGGAATAATAGAACATGGGTGTGGTAGATTGAATTTCAATAAAAGACCTCGCACTCGATTTTTAACTTATATGTCTTCAGTGTAATGACTCGAAATGGATACCAAAAAGGAGCAGAGATCGGTGGTGAAGCTGACTTTGGAGAATTTAAGCACGAAAATCTGTTGAAGCTTTCGAATATCTTTGCCGCAGAATTTAACAACAGTAATCTGCATGACCGGGTACTTGTGTTTGAAGTTCAGCAAATAGAATGGCAAGTTGACTATGTGTCCGAGTCGACGATGAGCGAGGAATTGAACGACGATAACTCAAATGGATGCTTAGAACCAGCGTCTGAGTTTGAGATGGACAATTCACCCCCAGGTAGACGTTTACAAACCAAGTACACCCGAGGGTCAACAGTTAGTAAAGGTCTGTTTGGTGGAAATGATGACAGTAAGATGACACGCGAGGACTCCGAGGATGACATAAAAGCGATAGGTCAACAGGAAGGAGAAAGAGAAGAAAAGGATGAGAAAAATGTTAATATGAAAGAAAATGAAAAAGAACAAGGACAGCATTGGGAAGGAGAAGAGAAAAACAAAGATGAGAAAGGGGCTGGAGAGTTTCAAAGTTATGTTATTATACAATACTTCTACAATCTCGATTCTGATTGGTTAAAAACCTGCAGACAATTCTCGATGTCTCTGCAAGCTTTTCTTAGCCGCCAGTAATGTCATGGTGGAGTCGTCCTCGATTTATAATTGTATAATTAAACAATTATTGGATTCGGCTATTCGCATGATATCAAGAATTATCCAGACCTCGGTCAATGTTCTCTGATAACATTGACCTTGGTCTGGATGATTCTTGATATCATGCTAAAGCCGAATCCAATAATTGTTAAATATTGAAGACTAGAAGGCTGATAAAAAATTAGGTACACAACAGAACCAACACAAGATATTTGTACATAGCAGTTGGGTTGCTGTACAAAGCTCATACTTCAGGGCATTGTTCTTTTCTGATATGAGAGAGCCACACTCTGAAGACGTCGTTGTGAAAAATTCTGAGAGGGAACTTCAACCTCATTTAGCATTGATTGAAGCCATGGACAGACCAGATAAGTATGATGTTAACTTATCTTTTAAGAAATGCAAATACGTATTGATGTCTATGTTGTGGGGTAAATTTAGGCGGTGGTTCAATTGTTTTTTTTGAAATAGTTCAAAAAATTTTAAACTGGTTTAATTTTCCTCGAACCAGTACAATTTTTTTGAACTGGTGCAAAATTTTTTTTGAACCAGTTCAAATGTCAAGATTCTAAAACGGGATTTTAATTTTTGGGGAGTTATAAAAAAAAGGGGGTTAGTTTTTTTCGGGAGTCAAATAACAAAAACAAAAAAATTATAAAAAAATTCTACACACTCCACCAAAATATCTTTAACATGTTACTCTCCTGTGTTCACTTTTTAAATTTCTCCACTATTCCCCTTCATTCTTTTCTCTCATGAACGTTGCTTTCACCTATATTATACGAGACTTACCTGAGATAGTGCTAACCCATCCATTTGGTAGACACGGCCGATTGGGCTTAACATTACGTAATACTTCATAGTAACAATCGCACTACACCACCACAAGGACGTTCGATACCGTGCCTTCTTTTTTGTTAAATAATTAACTTTACTCTTACCCACTCTCTCTCTCTTTCTCTCTCAGCACATTTATTCGCATATTAGTATTATGATAATCAAATTTTGTCTCACATCCACATTGCCCTTTGGTAACAAACGAGATATGACGCACAACTGTACGGACAGAGAACTATTTTATGAAAAATTAGATGAACTCAAAGCAGCCCAAAAGAAAAAGGAATCGCTCATAAGCCTTTTCATAGAAGATAGCTTCTACGAAAAAGCCAAAACATTCCTGAAGCATCAACATCAACAAGTACGAGAAATCCCGAACCTGCAGCCACATCACGATAAAGGTGAACAAGAAATTAAGCTCACTAAGTATGTAAAAGCTACTATCGAAAGAAAGAAGTGGTCTTACAACGACGACTCCCTACTTAATGCCAAGGGGAAGAAAGTTGTTCCTAAAAACCAGTTGTATGATGTCCTACGTCTAGCACACAATCGAATCGCACGTAGAGGAAGAGAAATCACAGCAAAATGGATCAACAATAACTTTGCTGAAGTGAACCTAAGGGTAGTCAACCTCTTTGTCAGCCTGTGTCGATTTCATGCAGAACAGAAAAAGGCCTCGTGGAAAGATCAAATCTATCTTGGAAGGAGGACATGAGGGCACTTATAAGTAGTACCCCAGGAAAAGACATCAAGAAATGGTGCAAATATGTCTCCGAAGCCTGCTACATAAGAAATATCACCTATCATAGGGCCATCAAAGTCAGTCCTTATGAAGCAGTCTATGGTTTTAAGCCTCACAGAGAGAAAACTTCAACATTTGCTGAAACAAGCACACAACGACATCAATGAACAGAAACCACACAATATTTAGAAACTGACCCTACTGACAAAAGACTACCATCTCCAGAAGATGATCAATTACTGGGAGACCTACCCTCTAAACGACAAAAGATAATTGAAAGCCAAGCCAATTACAATAAAGCTATGGTAGATCAAACAAGTAAAAAAGAAGCAAGGAAAAGCAAATTTAAGGCTGGGGACATGGTCTCCATAAAAATTAACCGTGTCGATAAAACCACACCATTACACCCCAATCTTCTGCTTGGAAAAATCACAGCCTTCGAAAACACTTATGCTAAAGTTGTAACGCAATTCGGAATAATAAGCACTTTAATTGCTTCGAACAAACTCAATTTCTGCACCGCCACAAATGTGAAACTGGATTATACAAAAGAACTTTCATTTTCAGCTGCCTGCAAAAAAGCTCACTCTGCTGAATAAGTACCATTCAAATGTAATCTATGTAGTTCACAACCAATTTCTTTGCCAATTGCTGTTCAAATACAGTGTAAAGCAATTGCAAATATTACAATTCATGAACCTTTTATTTATTATGTAATAATTGTGACTGAAAATATGAATGACCCCAACTTTATTAACAACCTATATGTCTATTAGATATTAACGTAATAACGGGCATTTGTTCCCTAAATAGTCATATCAGATCTTAAAGGGGTACCGTGTCACTTTTCAAATACTCTTTCTTATGTCACCATTCATTCCAAAGCAAAAAAAATACATTTTCGTTACCGTTAATACGAAAACCTCGCATTTTTGACTGTAAATCTGACCCTAACGTTAATCCTAACACTAACTCTAAAGCTAAGTCTAATCCTGACACTAACCTTAACCTTAACCCCAACCTTAGTAGTCCTAACCTTAACCTTAACCTTAACCTCAACCCTAACCCTAACCCTAACCCTAACCCTAACCCTAACTCTAACCTTAACCCTAACCCTAACCCTAACCCTAACCCTAACCCTAACCTTAACCTTAACCTTAACCTTAACCTTAACCCTAACCCTAACACTAACCCTAACACTAACCCTAACACTAACCCTAACCTTAACCCTAACCTTAACCCTAACCCTAACCCCAACCATGCCTGTACATACAGTATTTTAACTGAAACGTAACTTTAAAGTCCAACTCTAACGACCCAGCTGGTGTACACAGTGACCGAGCGACGAAATTTCAAAGAATTTCTGAAAAAATTTGATAATAATAGCAGTCCCATATTTAGAAGATATCACATGAGAGAGTAAAGATGCCAGTCCCTACTTCTAAAAAAATATAATTAATTTTAACCGTTTGTCTACCAAAGGTTCTCCCTTGACAAGTTAAATTATCTTGAGTTAGACAGAGTAAAATAACAAGGAAGCCAGTTTCGCCGGTCTGCGAGAGAAAAGGTTAAAGGCAACAGTTCATATCTTGTACCAACAACAACTTCAAATAAAATTTGAACCAGTTCAAAAAAAAACTGTACTGGTTCGAGAAAAATTAAACTAGTTTAAAATTTTTTGAACCAGTTCAAAAAAAATTCAACCATGGTTAAAATTGCCCCACAACATATATAACGAGACTGAAACTTGTGCTCAAATCAAAATTGAACGGACGAATCAAGATATTGGCCATCAACACATAGGCTGTTTCGCTACTTAGATATAGTGGAGGAATAATACGATGGAATAAAGATGACTTACTGGAGATGGGCAGACCGGCAAGGAAACTTATGACAATGAATGGGGCGTTACACCCGAAGAGCGATATTAACAGAATGTATATACCGAGGAGAAGAGGTGGACGTGGACGTATTGGTGCCGAAAGCTGTATTCGAAGGGAGAAAAGCAGTACGGGCTGGTATGTTCAACACAGTGTTGAGCCATTTCTGGAGTGTGTGAGTGCAAGCAATATAATTGAAACCGCGGGTTGTATTCAGCCAAGAGAATATAAAAGAATAGAAGAGGAAGAACAGGAGAGAATATGGAGAGAGAAAAAGATGTATGGACATTTTGTGAGAGATCATGGAGATGATGTAGAGGAACAAAAATCTTGGGAGTGGGTTACAAAAGCGGACTTAAAAGCTACTACGGAGGCGTTGATTTTTGCGGCCCAAGAGCAAGCTATAAGAACAAACTATATTAAATTCCATATTGATAAAACAATAAGCTCATCTTTGTGCAGAATGTGAGGTCAGAAAGGAGAAACCGTTTTACATCTGGTAAGTGAATGCAGCAAGTTAGCCCAAGGGGAGTACAAGGGTAGACATGACAATGTAGGACGTAAAGTTCATTGGGAGTCGTGTAGGAAATACAATTTGGAGCATGCAAATAAATGGTATGAACACCAACCACAAGGAGTGTTAGAAAATAGTCGTCATAAGCTATTGTGGGATTTCAATATTCAATGTGACCATGAAATAGAACACAGGAGACCTGATTTAAAGTAAATGGTTTGAACCTGGGAGAATCGTAACATGTTTGAGGAAGTTGATCGTCCAGGTTAGTGTAGTCTTGAGAAAGACTGTTGGTTGAAGTGACTGACGTTTCGACAGCCTTAGCAGCGGTCATCTTCAGAGTCAAAAGGAGAGTAAATGTCAGGTTCGCCTGTATTTGTATCTGGCTCGTGCGTGATAAGTGGGCGGTCGTATTAGTCATGGAGGTGTGATATTTGGCGAGAAGCTATGGGTGTGGTTGTGTAGGCGTTAATTATCAGTTAGTCGAAGTGTAAGTCTATTGGCTGCTCGCACGTTTGACTTTGTGAATTAGTCGTTTGTAAGGTCCCGGTAATTGTTGTGATCGGTTTAATGGATTTTGTTCTAAGTTCGTATACCAGCTTTCTAGTGTGAGTCGCTGTCTGTAGTTGGTGCTGTACGTAATGCATTTTGCCGATTCCCAGTCAATGTTGTGTTTGGTTTGTCGGTGGTGTTCGGCAATGTGGTTGGTTTTGTCTCCGTTTTTTGTCGCTCGTTTGTGTTCTGTTAGTCGTATATTTAAGTTTCTGCTAGTCTCACCTATATAAGTGGCTTGGCAGTCGGAGCAATTAATTTTGTAAACTGCACCTTGTCTTTCGTGCGGTTGTTCTCTGTCCTTAACGTTAGTCAGTACATGTCGTAAAGTTGTGATCGGTTTGTGCACCACTCGTATGTTGTATGGTCGTAAGATACGCGAGATAATCTCAGACGTACCTTTTATGTAGGGTATCGTTGCTGTAGTTGTTGTCGGACTGTTGTTTTCGTCGCGTTCATTGTCTTTGTAAGTGTTAAGTTTGATGAAGTCAGAGTTATAGTTGTTTTTGTGGAAAACGCATTGTAAGTAGGCATTTTCTTGGCGTAGAGCGTCGGGTGAGTTGCAAATGAGTTGTGCGCGTCTCGTCAATGTTTTGATGGTGGTAGCTTTGTGTGAGGTTGGATTGTACGATGATTGGTCCAGAAGTCTGTCAGTATGCGTTGGTTTCCTGTAGACAGTGGTCTGTAGTTTGTTATTGTCACGACTTACCAAACAGTCTAGGAACGGAATAGCTCCGTCTTCTTCAATCTCTTCGGTAAATTGTATGTGACTGTTCTGTTCGTTAATGTGTTTGTGAAACTCGTCAATCTCGTCTTCGGTTAGTGCAGTAATCGTGTCGTCAACGTAACGAAACCAAAAAGGTAACGTGTGTTTGTAAGTTGCAAGAGCTCGTTCCTCTATGGATTGCATTACAATTTCAGCAACCACAACAGAAACGGGTGAGCCCATTGCTGTGCCATGTAACTGTTTGTAGTGTTTACCGTTGTATTGAAAGTAAGTTGATGTGAGGCAAAGTTCCAGTAGTTCTACGATGCCCCCTGTAGGTAAAGGAAGTGCGTCAGTAAATTCGTTGATGGCAGGTTTGGTGCATTCTAGCGTCAGTTGAAGCGGAATACTGGTAAACAGTGATTTCACGTCAAAAGACACTAGCTTGTGGTTGTGTGGTATTTGTACTGTTTTGAGATTGTTGATGAAGTTTTCAGTCGATCGTAGTCTATGTTGTGACTTGTTGGTTAGTGGTCGCAGTATGGTTGTTAAGATGACCGCTGCTAAGGCTGTCGAAACGTCATTCACTTCAACCAACAGTCTTTCTCAAGAATACACTAACCTGGACGATCAACTTCCTCAAACATGTTACGATTCTCCCAGGTTCAAACCATTTACTTTATTACGATCATTTGGACGACAGAGCAAACAGCTTGCGAACGACTACATCCGTTTTGCAAGCAAGGTCAGACGTACTCGCCAATAACTCTGGTTCAACCACCGCTGCAAGGATTTTGGTCTCGTTCCCGCAGGACTTAGAATTAAGTCCCCGTTGAACACACAAGAGGCTATTCAGATCGTCAACTCCACCAGCAGACGACTGATCCGAGCGCGGATTAACCACTCTCACAGACGACTCAACTACTACAAAAACCAACAGCAACGAAGACTGGAGAAGCTGAGACAACTGATATCAACAAACGTGAGTACCGACTTACTTTCTACTATACAAACCATTGCTGACAAACGAGCTCTCAAAAACGAAACAGAATATCGAGCGAAATACCAACAGAAACTTGAACGATTACAACGCAGCAGAACACGTAAACGACAAAAGCATGACGATAACTGGGTCAAGAATATTTCCTCGCGCCCTTTAGACGAAACTGAAACTCGATCACTATCTTACGGACTAAAACACTCTATAACACCCAAACATATACCGACTGAGGCGATTGTATCGAGTGTCGAGGCTGTCTTAGCTTCTCGAAGAGATTTGGCAGAGGCAACAAAAGACGAGATCAGGAGTAGGGTCGCCTCCACCGTACAATTGGCCTCTATACGTGATACTAACTTGACGACAGTCGAAAAACAAGCACTCAAACGACTAAAACATGACGAAAACATTGTCATACAACCAGCAGACAAAGGACGCGTTACTGTTGTTATGGACAAGACCGATTACTACGACAAAATGGACGAACTAGTTAACGACAAACAAACCTACGAACTACTTAAACGAGACCCTGCACCATCACTTCAACGAAAACTTAACAACAAAATTTTCTCAATGAGAAAAACTAACACGATCACTCAACAAACTTACTATCGACTCAGGTGTTCGGTACCGCGATCACCAAAGCTGTACGGACTACCGAAACTTCACAAGCCACAAATACCCATGCGACCTATAGTTTCGTTCTGTGGGTCTCCTACTTACGAATTTCCAAGTACTTAACAACCATACTGCAACCACTAACCAACAAGTCACAACATAGACTACGATCGACTGAAACCTTCATCAACAATCTCAAAACAGTACAAATACCACACAACCACAAGCTAGTGTCTTTTGACGTGAAATCACTGTTTACCAGTATTCCGCTTCAACTGGCGCTAGAATGCACCAAACCTGCCATCAACGAATTTACTGACGCACTTCCTTTACCTACAGGGGACATCGTAGAACTACTGGAACTTTGCCTCACATCAACTTACTTTCAATACAACGGTAAACACTACAAACAGTTACATGGCACGGCAATGGGCTCACCCGTTTCTGTTGTGGTTGCTGAAATTGTAATGCAATCCATAGAGGAACGAGCTCTTGCAACTTACAAACACACGTTACCTTTTTGGTTTCGTTACGTTGACGACACGATTACTGCACTAACCGAAGACGAGATTGACGAGTTTCACAAACACATTAACGAACAGAACAGTCACATACAATTTACCGAAGAGTTTGAAGAAGACGGAGCTATTCCGTTCCTAGACTGTTTGGTAAGTCGTGACAATAACAAACTACAGACCACTGTCTACAGGAAACCAACGCATACTGACAGACGTCTGGACCAATCATCGTACAATCCAACCTCACACAAAGCTACCACCATCAAAACATTGACGAGACGCGCACAACTCATTTGCAACTCACCCGACGCTCTACGCCAAGAAAATGCCTACTTACAATGCGTTTTCCACAAAAACAACTATAACTCTGACTTCATCAAACTTAACACTTACAAAGACAATGAACGCGACGAAAACAACAGTCCGACAACAACTACAGCAACGATACCCTACATAAAAGGTACGTCTGAGATTATCTCGCGTATCTTACGACCATACAACATACGAGTGGCGCACAAACCGATCACAACTTTACGACATGTACTGACTAACGTTAAGGACAGAGAACAACCGCACGAAAGACAAGGTGCAGTTTACAAAATTAATTGCTCCGACTGCCAAGCCACTTATATAGGTGAGACTAGCAGAAACTTAAATATACGACTAACAGAACACAAACGAGCGACAAAAAACGGAGACAAAACCAACCACATTGCCGAACACCACCGACAAACCAAACACAACATTGACTGGGAATCGGCAAAATGCATTACGTACAGCACCAACTACAGACAGCGACTCACACTAGAAAGCTGGTATACGAACTTAGAACAAAATCCATTAAACCGATCACAACAATTACCGGGACCTTACAAACGACTAATTCACAAAGTCAAACGTGCGAGCAGCCAATAGACTTACACTTCGACTAACTGATAATTAACGCCTACACAACCACACCCATAGCTTCTCGCCAAATATCACACCTCCATGACTAATACGACCGCCCACTTATCACGCACGAGCCAGATACAAATACAGGCGAACCTGACATTTACTCTCCTTTTGACTCTGAAGATGACCGCTGCTAAGGCTGTCGAAACGTCAGTCACTTCAACCAACAGTCTTTCTCAAGACTACACTAACCTGGACGATCAACTTCCTCAAACATGTTACGATTCTCCCAGGTTCAAACCATTTACTTTAAATCAGGTCTCCTGTGTTCTATTTCATGGTCACATTGAATATTGAAATCCCACAATAGCTTATGACGACTATTTTCTAACACTCCTTGTGGTTGGTGTTCATACCATTTATTTGCATGCTCCAAATTGTATTTCCTACACGACTCCCAATGAACTTTACGTCCTACATTGTCATGTCTACCCTTGTACTCCCCTTGGGCTAACTTGCTGCATTCACTTACCAGATGTAAAACGGTTTCTCCTTTCTGACCTCACATTCTGCACAAAGATGAGCTTATTGTTTTATCAATATGGAATTTAATATAGTTTGTTCTTATAGCTTGCTCTTGGGCCGCAAAAATCAACGCCTCCGTAGTAGCTTTTAAGTCCGCTTTTGTAACCCACTCCCAAGATTTTTGTTCCTCTACATCATCTCCATGATCTCTCACAAAATGTCCATACATCTTTTTCTCTCTCCATATTCTCTCCTGTTCTTCCTCTTCTATTCTTTTATATTCTCTTGGCTGAATACAACCCGCGGTTTCAATTATATTGCTTGCACTCACACACTCCAGAAATGGCTCAACACTGTGTTGAACATACCAGCCCGTACTGCTTTTCTCCCTTCGAATACAGCTTTCGGCACCAATACGTCCACGTCCACCTCTTCTCCTCGGTATATACATTCTGTTAATATCGCTCTTCGGGTGTAACGCCCCATTCATTGTCATAAGTTTCCTTGCCGGTCTGCCCATCTCCAGTAAGTCATCTTTATTCCATCGTATTATTCCTCCACTATATCTAAGTAGCGAAACAGCCTATGTGTTGATGGCCAATATCTTGATTCGTCCGTTCAATTTTGATTTGAGCACAAGTTTCAGTCTCGTTATATATGTTGTGGGGCAATTTTAACCATGGTTGAATTTTTTTTGAACTGGTTCAAAAAATTTTAAACTAGTTTAATTTTTCTCGAACCAGTACAGTTTTTTTTTGAACTGGTTCAAATTTTATTTGAAGTTGTTGTTGGTACAAGATATGAACTGTTGCCTTTAACCTTTTCTCTCGCAGACCGGCGAAACTGGCTTCCTTGTTATTTTACTCTGTCTAACTCAAGATAATTTAACTTGTCAAGGGAGAACCTTTGGTAGACAAACGGTTAAAATTAATTATATTTTTTTAGAAGTAGGGACTGGCATCTTTACTCTCTCATGTGATATCTTCTAAATATGGGACTGCTATTATTATCAAATTTTTTCAGAAATTCTTTGAAATTTCGTCGCTCGGTCACTGTGTACACCAGCTGGGTCGTTAGAGTTGGACTTTAAAGTTACGTTTCAGTTAAAATACTGTATGTACAGGCATGGTTGGGGTTAAGGTTAGGGTTAAGGTTAGGGTTAGTGTTAGGGTTAGTGTTAGGGTTAGTGTTAGGGTTAGGGTTAAGGTTAAGGTTAAGGTTAAGGTTAAGGTTAAGGTTAAGGTTAGGGTTAGGGTTAGGGTTAAGGTTAGGGTTAGGTTAGAGTTAGGGTTAGGGTTAGGGTTAGGGTTAGGGTTAGGGTTAGGGTTGAGGTTAAGGTTAAGGTTAAGGTTAGGACTACTAAGGTTGGGGTTAAGGTTAAGGTTAGTGTCAGGATTAGACTTAGCTTTAGAGTTAGTGTTAGGATTAACGTTAGGGTCAGATTTACAGTCAAAAATGCGAGGTTTTCGTATTAACGGTAACGAAAATGTATTTTTTTTGCTTTGGAATGAATGGTGACATAAGAAAGAGTATTTGAAAAGTGACACGGTACCCCTTTAAGATCTGATATGACTATTTAGGGAACAAATGCCCGTTATTACGTTAATATCTAATAGACATATAGGTTGTTAATAAAGTTGGGGTCATTCATATTTTCAGTCACAATTATTACATAATAAATAAAAGATTCATGAATTGTAATATTTGCAATTGCTTTACACTGTATTTGAACAGCAATTGGCAAAGAAATTGGTTGTGAACTACATAGATTACATTTGAATGGTACTTATTCAGCAGAGTGAGCTTTTTTGCAGGCAGCTGAAAATGAAAGTTCTTTTGTATAATCCAGTTTCACATTTGTGGCGGTGCAGAAATTGAGTTTGTTCGAAGCAATTAAAGTGCTTATTATTCCGAATTGCGTTACAACTTTAGCATAAGTGTTTTCGAAGGCTGTGATTTTTCCAAGCAGAAGATTGGGGTGTAATGGTGTGGTTTTATCGACACGGTTAATTTTTATGGAGACCATGTCCCCAGCCTTAAATTTGCTTTTCCTTGCTTCTTTTTTACTTGTTTGATCTACCATAGCTTTATTGTAATTGGCTTGGCTTTCAATTATCTTTTGTCGTTTAGAGGGTAGGTCTCCCAGTAATTGATCATCTTCTGGAGATGGTAGTCTTTTGTCAGTAGGGTCAGTTTCTAAATATTGTGTGGTTTCTGTTCATTGATGTCGTTGTGTGCTTGTTTCAGCAAATGTTGAAGTTTTCTCTCTGTGAGGCTTAAAACCATAGACTGCTTCATAAGGACTGACTTTGATGGCCCTATGATAGGTGATATTTCTTATGTAGCAGGCTTCGGAGACATATTTGCACCATTTCTTGATGTCTTTTCCTGGGGTACTACTTATAAGTGCCCTCATGTCCTCCTTCCAAGATAGATTTGATCTTTCCACGAGGCCTTTTTCTGTTCTGCATGAAATCGACACAGGCTGACAAAGAGGTTGACTACCCTTAGGTTCACTTCAGCAAAGTTATTGTTGATCCATTTTGCTGTGATTTCTCTTCCTCTACGTGCGATTCGATTGTGTGCTAGACGTAGGACATCATACAACTGGTTTTTAGGAACAACTTTCTTCCCCTTGGCATTAAGTAGGGAGTCGTCGTTGTAAGACCACTTCTTTCTTTCGATAGTAGCTTTTACATACTTAGTGAGCTTAATTTCTTGTTCACCTTTATCGTGATGTGGCTGCAGGTTCGGGATTTCTCGTACTTGTTGATGTTGATGCTTCAGGAATGTTTTGGCTTTTTCGTAGAAGCTATCTTCTATGAAAAGGCTTATGAGCGATTCCTTTTTCTTTTGGGCTGCTTTGAGTTCATCTAATTTTTCATAAAATAGTTCTCTGTCCGTACAGTTGTGCGTCATATCTCGTTTGTTACCAAAGGGCAATGTGGATGTGAGACAAAATTTGATTATCATAATACTAATATGCGAATAAATGTGCTGAGAGAGAAAGAGAGAGAGAGTGGGTAAGAGTAAAGTTAATTATTTAACAAAAAAGAAGGCACGGTATCGAACGTCCTTGTGGTGGTGTAGTGCGATTGTTACTATGAAGTATTACGTAATGTTAAGCCCAATCGGCCGTGTCTACCAAATGGATGGGTTAGCACTATCTCAGGTAAGTCTCGTATAATATAGGTGAAAGCAACGTTCATGAGAGAAAAGAATGAAGGGGAATAGTGGAGAAATTTAAAAAGTGAACACAGGAGAGTAACATGTTAAAGATATTTTGGTGGAGTGTGTAGAATTTTTTTATAATTTTTTTGTTTTTGTTATTTGACTCCCGAAAAAAACTAACCCCCTTTTTTTTATAACTCCCCAAAAATTAAAATCCCGTTTTAGAATCTTGACATTTGAACTGGTTCAAAAAAAATTTTGAACCAGTTCAAAAAAAATTGTACTGGTTCGAGGAAAATTAAACCAGTTTAAAATTTTTTGAACTATTTCAAAAAAAACAATTGAACCACCGCCTAAATTTACCCCACAACACATACTCCTTTCTAAATATTGTCTTCATTTCCTTTTCCATAACTTGGTTAGATTGCAGTATTTCTAAGTATTTGTATCCATCTTCATCCATTTGCTTCATTACCTGGCCGTCCTGTAATATTGTACCATCGCACTCGATTACTTTCCCTCTGTTTAATATTAGTACAGCGCGTTTCTTTACACCAAATTCCATTCTGATATCTGTGCTAAAAAGGTGCACCGTCGTTACTAGTGAATCTATTTCGTCACGAGGTTTCCCATACAGTTTTAAATCATCCATGAACAGCAGGTGGTTGATTTTATGTTTCTTTTCCTTAAGCTCATATCCTGCGTTCGCTTTTCGGAGGGTGCTTGACAAGGGTATCATGCATAATATGAACAACAGTGGAGATTGGCTATCGCCTTGAAAGATTCCTCTTCTTATATTTACACTACCCAGTGATTCGCCACACGATGTTAAATCCGTTCTCCAATTCTCTATGCTTGCTTTAAGAAATTCTTTAACATTTCCCGCTATACCAAACATCTCAAGGCCTTCTATTATTCACGAATGAGGTATAGTATCATATGCTTTGCGGTAATCCACCCATGGCATAGCTAAATTGGTATTCTGTCGTTTGCAATCCCTGAGTATCAGCTGATCTATCAGTAGCTGGTCTTTTGTGCCTCTGCATTTTTTTCCACAACCTTTTTGCTCCGGGGGTAGTAGGTCACTCGTTTCATGGTATGCATACATATGTTCTCCGATCACTCCAGTCTACAATTTCCACATGAGTGGTAAGCATGATATTGACCGAAAATTATCAGCAGAACTTCCTTTCTCAGGGTCTTTCAGGCACAGCACTGTCCTGTCATATGTCATCCACAAAGGTATTTCTTGCTTTCCACAGACCATAGCATCTAACTGCTCTGCAATTCGCTCATGGCAAGATGTTATCTTCTTCAACCAATATCCCTGTACACCATCGGGTCCAGGAGCCTTCCAGTTAGGGATCTTTCTGCATTATGTCTCCACCTGTGTTTTTGTGATTCTCACCTCTTCTTGCTTTACATTTATGCTGGCTCTCTCGATTTTCATTTTCTTTATCCACTCAGCATCTCTTCTATGACTGATTAAATTACCCCAAATTTCACTCCAGAATATTCTACTCTCTGCCGCGTCAGGAATGATCTTTTCCATGTTAATTTGTCCATTTATCTCTCTATAAACCTTGTTCTGATCTGTAGTAAACAATCGATTTTGGCGAAACTGCTTAATTCTTTCTTCATAACGTCGAATCTTTGATGCTTTTGCTAATACTCGTTGTTTCAGCTCTTCTACCACTGTCCCAATTCCTTTAGTTTTAATTCTGTAATTTCTTTCCAGGATAGAAAAGCTCTCTCGTGATCGTAATTCACCTTTTCTTTTACCCTCTAACACTCTTATATCCCTTCTCAATTTCTTGATATCTCTTTCTATCCTTCTCCTCCACTATGGTTCTTTGCTTCGTCCATCATTCCGTGTTGTTTTTACTCCCAATTTTTCTGCTACATACATGCTCACTGCCTTTAGCAAATTATTTGTGTCTGTAACATTTGTTGTTTGAAAATACTTAATAGCCTTGTTTACTTTCTGCGTTATAATATTCAACCTTATCCTATCTACTCTTTTGAGTGTCGCTGTTGTTGTGTCGAACTCCCTCTATCCATTATCTCCTTGATTCTAAACAGTATTTCAAGTTCCTACTCAGACACATCTGGATTATTTTGCCAGTTATTCTTCGGTTCTCTACTTTAGCTGTCTCTAGGTTGTGCATTACTGTCAATCTCACTACTGCTCTCATTGTCATCTTGCCTTTGTACTTCCCCGTTATCAACTTCTCTAGGTTGTTCTACTTCACCTATTACATTATCTTCACTTAAAACTCTCCTTTTAATTTCATCCAACTCCATTTCTGTAAGCCATCCGTTTTTCCTAATCGCTCTTGCTTGGCCGGCAATCCTTTGTTCAGTTCCTCTAAAAGGTCCCCTTTCTTCCCATTCCCTGTATATTCTCTGCCTGTAGCCTCTTACTGGGACTCCCTTTTCGTTTGTTGGTTTACTTTTATAGTAACATTCCATAACTGTTACATTCAGTTCCTTATTCCAAACTCGTCTTGATATTTCAGCAGTAACAGGATGACGACCGGGGCTACGCTGCTGATCCTCAGAACACCTGCCTGACGAGGAACCTTCGCGAGTTGCTCGAGCCCCATTCACGTCGTTGCACTCACTATTTATATCTGTCATAATTCACTCATGTTTGAGCTTAGTCACTTTAAGGTTACACAACCACCGGACTACATTTTGTCGGACCTCTAGCATCCGACCTGTCTGGCTTGGGTGACCCTACCAGGAGCATTTACTCCAGCCAGCATAGCTCTTGGGTTCATCGGGGTGCACAAGCCTCCCCACCACTGCAAGGTAGTAGTCCAGGGGACGTCACCCACAGGGCCAGCCGTTACTCATTATTATTATTGTCAATGTTGTTATTATCATTATCATCATCATCATCATTATTATTATTATTATTATCATCATTTGGCGTTCATTGAGTTGTCTCCCTTTCTCTTGTTTTCTGTTCCACATAGTTCTTTCATGAGCTTGAAGAATCTCAGTATTCTTTGGAAATACAAACCTCAACGCAAGGACACAAAATGGGAGTTGTGGAGGGTGTGACTCCCCCAGATCTGTCAAGTTGGTTCTAAAAAGATGGTTCTGAGTGTCTATCGATCATATTCAAGTTATCAAGGGTAAATTTCTATACCACTTGTGCCCTATAATGCTGGCTTACGTAGTTTGCAGTTTCAGGGGTTGTCTGTCTTCAACCAGCCAGCGTCATTAGAGGTAGGGAGCCATGCACGAAATTGCGTCGACAAAACGACCAACCCCCACGAATGACCTCTCTACAGGTATGCTCTGTTACTATGACAGTTAGACCTTACATGTTTATTTTACGCCTGAGAATTATTCCATTCGGAGAAAAACAACCGAAAAACAGTATTTTGCTGACAATACGTGTCGACGAGCCCGGAGCAAGCGAGTGCTTGCTGTCCCTGGGGCTACTCAGGTCCTCAGTGCCCCAGGTTTATGTGTAAATTTGTTATAACCTGGTGTCGTATGTCATTTCGGACACAGAGTAAATAATCCAACCAGAGGTCCAACTCGCGTGAAAATTTGTCCCAAATTTTTTATGCGCATGCGCTGGCCGCCATGTTCCTGGCAAGTTCCCCCGGCAGTTTTGACCTCATACGAATTTTGCCACTTATATGTAAACAAAGTGAAGTTTGATTGTAATACTAAACTGGTACATTGAAATTAGGTTTTCAAACCTATCGAGGGGTATTTGTTCAGTGAGCTTACAAAATAAAATTTACTCCACAATTTACAAATATCGTACGAACGTGTTGACAACGCTCGATGGATTCAAACATGTGCTGAATTCTTGTTAATCTTACCACGATTTTAATCAAGTCAAAAACTGTTACAATCAAGCCGGATGTTCGTGTATAGCCAACTTTTCGATGGTGCGTAGCAACAATGCAATCTTCATTTAGCAAGTTCGTCAAGGAATTTGCAACTTGCAAGTCATCCGAGAAGCATGTTACCCGAAGGGCGGACAACGTAACATCAGATAAAACATGATTCAAGTTATTTCATTTAAGTACCTCACAATAACTTGAATCAGGTTCTTTTTGATCTTGCGTTGTCCGCCCTTCGGGTAACATGCTTCTTGGTTGACTTACATGTTGTAAATTCCTTGACGAACTTGCTAAATGAAGATTGCATTGTTGCTACGCAACATCGAAAAGTTGGCTATACACGAACATCCGGTTTGACTGTGAAAGATCAACTGGTATACATTTGCTTATCCGCAATTTTTTCGCTTGCCTCTTCTGGTCTTGGGATCACACTTAAGGTTGACGAAGACGGTAAAACCACTTCAATTATGCAAAAATTCAGTTCACACGAGCACGAAAGTTATACCTACACTCGGCGAGCGCTAGACCACTGACTTAGAGGACAGTGGGCTAGACGCTTGCCAGGAACATGGCGGCGTTTGAATTAATGAGATGCGCGAGGCAACATGCGCGAGGACACAAACATCAAAGCTGCCGACAGTGAGTTGGACCTCTGGTTGGATTATTTACTCTGTGTTTCGGACGAGTTGTGTGAGCGTTACTCCCAACATCTTTAACGTTCTCTAGTTTGCTTAATGCGCATTTCTAAGAAGCCACAGTTCCTCTACGTCGTTATTGTTTTTCAGGTCTCATTCTTGAGGTGTAGTATGATCAATCTTAACTGATATCTCTTTGATTCTGAATTAAGCTACCTTCGCTAGGGCAGGTTTACTAATTTTATACAGGTCTCGCCTCAAGCAAACGGGGAGTTTTTTGTTACAAGGAACAACAAGTTTTGGCGCTAATGCAGTTTCGCACCTCAACCATATAAATACAAGTAATGTAAGTAAATTATATATCATTTGACAGTTTATTACCTGGAAATTACAGTGATACCCGGGTGCATTTTAAGTAAAGCTCACGCCGAAGATACGCCAGCTCCAAATTAGATTTGCGCCAACATGGTCAGTTTTAAATATCCATGAAAAATCTTTAACAAACAAAACGCCAAGTACAGTGCTTGCAAATAAATGATTTCAAATTTTGTTTTAACAGTCTGTGTTCGCTGTTTAGGGAGTTAAAAACTTAATGCAAACATCAACAAAATATATTAATGATACAGTTCTCTTCTTCGGCAAATATCTGAATCCAGGCGAAGGTACGTCATGTAATATGCAAGTCAGATGCAAATGTACTGGACCAGAATGGCAGAATTCTTTACGCTCCGTTTACGTTAATCAAACTTTCGAAGACGCCATTACGCCAAATTAACCTATTTTACAATCTATCGAATTGTCAATGTACGCCAGAACGCTAAAAAATCCCTGATTGCACGCCGATACGCCACAATTTTTTTAAGTCCACGCCGAAGATCTTCGGCGTATTGCCCTTAAAATGCAGCCTGGCAGTGATACCATGATACCAACTATTCACTGCAAACATAATGCATTACTGTATAGCCTTAATTAACATCTCCGTTGCTTGACGCCATGTTTGAATGTTTCTTTGTAATTGTACTTCTTCGAAAATGTGTATAAACCCAAACGTTAGATTAGGGTTAGGGTTAGGGTTAGCGTTAACGTTAGGGTTAGCGTTAACGTTAGGGTTAGGGTTAGGGTTAGGGTTAGGGTTAGGGTTAGGGTTAGGGTTAGGGTTAGGATTAGGGTTAGGATTAGGATTAGGGTTAGGGTTAGGGTTAGGGTTAGGGTTAGGGTTTGGGTTTATACACATTTTCCGGGCTTTTACAGAGCGAAGAAACAATGGAGAGGAACTATACTAAAGTTGTAGATAAATCCATAAACTCTACAGCTTTGAGCCCTCGGTTCACTGTTGACGTACACGAACTTCAATATGTCTGTTTCTTTGGCTATAATGCCTTATATTTGGAGTGAACTCTAAAAATTTCTGTTTCGCAGTAGTCTACAGGTAAGAAGCTGTCGACTGATATGTGATTTACCTATGTTACTTGTATTTATATGGTTGAGGTGCGAAACTGCATTAGCGCCACAGGTTTTATATTTTAGTTTTTCTTTCCAAAACCTAATTTCCTTCGCAAGATTAGCATAACCATAACATTTAGAGGCCAACAAAGTATTCTCCAATCGGACTCAAACTTGTTCATGACGTAAAACAGAAGACAAAGCTGGAACTTATCAATCTTTCCACTATTGTCTAACAGCTGATTAACAGTACTAGTATGTTTGGATTTTTGGGTACTAGTATGTTTGGATTTTTGCGAGCAAGTATGTTTTTATGCAAGTATGCGTTAATTATCAGTTAGTCGAAGTGTAAGTCTATTGGCTGCTTGCAAAAATCCAAACATACTAGTACCCAAAAATCCAAACATACTAGTACTGTTAATCAGCTGTTAGATTTTTGCGAGCAAGTATGTTCTATTGTGTTAACAGTGGTGTCATGAAAAGAAGTGAAATACACAGAAGTCTAGAAGTGAGAGGTACATGTAGAAAAGACACAGCTAGTGTACAGTGTAAGGGTCTGGTGAAAGTTCCCCCAAGCTGACAGTTAGCCCAAAATGTGGGCTGGAGGGCTAGGATCATGATTGGGATTGTGTCTAAAGTCCTAGTTAAATGTTTGGATTTGGATAAGATTCAGGATCTCCATTAATGCCAGCTGTGATTTAACCTCCCACTAAAGGAGAGGGTGTCATTCATCAACAGTGATTTCAGAGTAGCTCAATAGATCTTTAAATTTAAGTAGTGGAATTTATATAACTTTACCTGTTTGATATCACTAAGACCCTGTTTACATGGAGGTATGGTGACTCTTCTAGGATGGTTACCCTTCTGTTAGGGTCACCATAGTTAATTTTTTGTCTGCATTTTGTTTACATGCGTGCTAGGGTGATCCTGGGGGTAGGGTTACCCTACCAGCTTGCTATGTTAACCCTGACTGCAGAGTTATCTTTTTGTTTACCTAAGCCATGTAAATGCATCAGGTGGGGTAACTCTCCCAGACAGATCATGTTTCAGAGTAAAAACACACAGAATATAGTTTGATGTATTGTCAGTAATGACTTTGCTTGTGCATATGACAGGTGGAATCTTTCAAAGATATTGTGCCAGTAATGATTTAATGAATGAAGAGTGAACTATTTCAGTGTCAAAACCAAAGTCCACAATCAACAAATCTTGAAACAAGCCAAGCAAGTGACATCTGTGACAAGGATAAAACCTTTGGTGATCACACAGAGGTAGGGTTACCCTACTAGTAAAAGTTGCCCTTGCTAGAAGGGTCACCCTACATCATGTAAACAGGGCCTATCTCTTGGCTCACCTAGAAGGGCCACCCTTCATCCATATAAACATGGCCTAAACTTTAAAAGAATTCATGAGAATTCAAAAGGAACCAGTGATGTCAATCACACTATATTACACACATTTTAGTTTATGAAAAGGTTCTATAGGCATTTTATCAACTGAAGATGTGTTCCGCTACCTCCTCTTTAGTTTGGATAAACTTCGTAGAAAAACTAAGGTAAATTTAGCTACTGGTAGTTCTTGCAGAAATCAAATAATTTTAGTATTAGAACATTTGAGCATTTTGTTTGTTAACATCTATTACTTCTGGTGGTCACCATCTGTTTTGGTTTCTGCCACCTTTTTGTGTTGTGCTTTATTAATTGGATTCTGGTAAGTGATGTCCAGTATTGCAGTGAATTTGTTTCTTCTGGCTACATTATGCCACAAAAATATGCCTAAATATCCTATAGATGGGCATGTTCCACTCTTACCATGATAAGTACTGTCAGCTGCATTCTTTCAATACGTTTTACAATTATTTTTAATGTAAGGATGGTTCATACTTTACCATGAAAAGAGAGTAATTACACACACCATGACTTGCAAGGCAAAAGATATATGATCACATCTCAGAATTGACAAGCACATGCAACAAAACAGATTCATTTGAATAGTGCAGTTAAAGTAATGCATGATGTCAGATATTTAGTTGCAAATTTGAGTATAAAGATGTTTAGTTGCCTATTAAAACTTGTAGAACATTTTAAACTACATTCAAACAGGACTGTCAAAGTTAACATTACATTGCGTGTCAGACTTTTACCACAAATCTGGGACAAATGATGTTTGTTGACTGTTAAACTTTAACAAGAAAAATACACTTACAGAATATATAAGGATGATTCATCAAAGTGAAAGGTCAATTTAAATCTGCTTTTGTGACAAAATTTTGACAGGGGGGACAAACCTTTAGGATTTGTTTTGATTTACCTGAAAATTGTGCTGAAATTTCCAAGGGATTGGGGGTGTACCTTTAATTGACCCCATGCACATATTGCCTACAGTAAAAAAAGGCCATGATTGCTTGGTATAAGGTATAGCTACAGAAAATATGAGCCCAGGAGCCATTAGGAACCTTACAGAAGATAGGAAACTTTGATGTAATAAGACTTAAATGCACTGGTCTGAAAATCTGCCTGGATATCCATTTTGTATGAGTAAATTTCTAAGTATCTCAAGTTCTGCATGAAAAGCAACATTAAGCACCTAGGTTAAAATAACAAAATACCTTTAGAATGGAGTAAATGTACCGTTTTTTATAAATGATTTGTGAAAATCTTTTGAAATTGGTGTAAATTCCGATAAATGGGGATTATGGTAAATGTAATTAACAAACAAGCCATTAGACCATTAAATTTATTAGTCAAGGAAAGGAAGTGTTGACTCCAATCTTAGGAGTAAAACTAGTGCAATGGTTTTGTGAATTAAGATAATTAAGAAACAGAATAATGAGATCTTTTGATTTGGAAAAAACAAATAATTCAATCGCCCACCCTCTTACTCACCCATCCATTGATCCAGCCACCCACTCACTGACTCACCCAAGCAGAAGATAAATATATAGCACAAATTTCTTTGGTTATGGCTATATACATTCACAACTTGCAACAAATCTGGGTATATCTTCTGCTAAACAATCCAATAAGATATGTTTACCGGTGAGAGGGACTCAGAAAGTTTTCCTGAGAGAACAGCTTGAGAGCGTGCATATTAGGAACATAATTACCAAGCTGCCACAAACACATCAAAGATATGTTTAGTTGTAATGACTGGAGGCACTAGTAGCTTAACTATATCTGAATGCCACATGTATTTCTATTCAAGTCCTTTATGTTTTTGACATTGAAAGAAATAGCAGTACTGAGGAGTGGCTTGAGGGGGGAGGGGCAATTTACCTCTGGAGGTACTTAATTCCCATCCATTCCCCATTCTTTCCAACTCAAGTCAAAATAGTCAAATAAAGGTGTATCCATATTTCTTAACCACTATTTATACATGCAAAATGCATTTTGGACAACAAAATGAGTGACATTTTCACCTATTGTATTACAGCATATTTTACAGGAAACATGGAATTTGAATTTTCCCATATTCTAATTTAGATTTTCACTTTGAATTTAGAATGTTATCCAGAGGGAGTTGCCACCCTTAAGACTTGGTTTGGCCTTCATTTGTTTTGGTGAGAAATTTTTGAAGTTGTGTACTCGATCAGCAGGTGAACTGTAATCTTTGTTGTACTATATCACTAAGTACTATTGTTAAGTTCATGCCAAGACAATCCAAGGTTTCCTGTCTTTACCTCAGCCTTTAAAGTGCTGATATACTTATATCAAGGTCAGGGATTTAATTTTTCCAGAGGTCAGAGATATTCATTTATTGCCGTAGTAGCCCAGGATTGGAAGAATGTTTTACATGTACTGTACCCAAGAGGAATTTTAAAGTGATTTGAGTTCTGAAGGTGAAATGAGAATTAATGCAGTTTAAGACCATGTCTGTGTTATATTTCAAAGTCTTAAATGTTGTTATTCATCTGAATACAGTATCAAGAACAGTTTAATAAGTGAGGTGCAAGGGTATCCGTTAGTAGGCTGTGGAAAAATGGCACTGACACTGAAACCCAAGTGAAATCCTGTTGGCTCTTCATACACATACTATTGCTTTGAACAGTGGTGTATTTATAGGGGGGCCCGTGGTGCCATGCAGTGATTCCGCTGGCCTTTACAGCTTGCCGGTACTCTGCACCGGCATGAATTTCTTTTTTCGGTGCAGATTCGTGTACAGTCGGTACACCTTATGAAGTTGTGAGCCTTATTTAATGTAACGTAAAAAACTGTTACCTGATTCCACGGCAATACCCTTCCATTGTTAGCACAATCATAACGCTTGGTTAATTAACTTTTTAATTCAAGTATTTTTATCACAAAAATACATGTATTAGTTGTTATTAATGCATATATTACAGTATAATCGCAGTAACCATCTTATAAAGCGGAGGGACGCAAACTATGGCCGTGATAGCAGTGGCTGTTGGTCTGCCTTGAAAATGCAAGCCTGAATACAGGAAGCACATTTCTACTAATATCGAACGCAATTTGATGCATGCGATTTTATGAATCTCATTTGACATCGAGAAGTGTACATACGTTTGGATAGCATCTGTGTTTCCTGTACATGTATACGAAGTGAAAGCGTACAGTAAATCAGAAAATTACGACCACCCTAATACAATAACTTCATATATGTACGTTTTTATGATGTTTTGCCTTTCATTATTCCTGGACCAAATTACAACATGATGTACAGGTATCACGAATAATGTCTGATCCAGTGATTCATTCTTTCCTTTACAGCTTCAATGTAAAAAAACATTACAACTACCGCGGTAATTTATCACAAGATGGGTACCAAAAAGAAATACAGTTGTGATGAAGGCAATAGCTAGGAAGTGAAACATGAAGACTTGTTACACTTTTCGAATATCTTTGCATCCGAATTTAACAATAACGCTCTGCATGACCGTATTCTAGTATTTCAAGTCGATGACGAATGACCAAGAGATGGGACTTTCTCCAAACCAGAGTCGTCCGTCGATGAAGCAACTTCTTTTGAAGCTGATGAAGAAAAGGAACCAGCCGACGGCATAAATGAGGTAAATGGTGACAAGACTCATTCTGAGTTTAAACAAACTACTGGTACGACTGTGAACAATCATGAAACAGGAGCGAAGAGTTCAAACACATGTGACCTATATATTAGCCAAGTATTCCTGGTAGTTGAAAACAAGGACAGCGAGCAAAGGAAAATGGAAAAAGAACAACAATTGGAGCAGGATGTTCATGTGGGAGAAGAGGAGCAGACGGAGAAAACGAAGGAAGATGAGGTAAAAGGAGATGAAGGGGGAAAAGAAGGTCGAAATGGTTGCAATGGAGACAATAGCGTTTCAGGTAAGCCAAGCAGTCAACTGAACCAATGCAAGATATTTGTGCACAGCTTCTTTCTCGCTATACAAAGTTCGTATTTCAGAGCATTGTTCTGTTCCGGAAAGAAAGAGCCCTATTCCAAAGAAGTTACCGTGCGAGTTTCTGAGAGTGAACTTGAAGCTCATTTAACTCTGATTGAAGCCATGTATAGACTGGATATGCTTAACGACAAAGATTATCACCATGTTCTAAAAGTTTTGGTTCTTGCCGATATGTATGATGTTAACCGAGTGCTTAAGAAATGCAAGTACACTTTGATGTCAACATTGCTGACATTAGAGAAGTGCGTACACATCCTTGACGTTGTAAACGATTTACCAGAATTTACTGATCTCATTGGTTTGGTCGAGAAGTTTCTTATGAAAGAGTTCATCCCACTTGATAAGACATGGACCATGGACAAATTCCTTGATTTGTCAGAAGCCTCATTAAGGCTGCTTTTGTCAACCAATGAATTAGCTGTTCAGTCCGAAAACACCGTTTTTGTTGCTCTATGTCAGTGGATTCGGTTCAGTAAGACGAAACAAATTAATCTTTCCCAGTCTTCACTTCTGTCCCTCGTAAGATTCGAATTTTTAACGGTAGATTTTCTGTTTGACGTGGTGCAGCATGTGAAAGTCGTAACAAAATGCCTGGTTTTAACAAATTCCTCCAGAAAGGTTTGGGATATCATGCATTTTCACAAGCAATGAGGGACCAGCTGAAAGTAAAAAGCCTGTTCAGCGAACTCCATATAAAGATCCTGGCCCAACATTTTCATGGATTATTAACAAGAATGCTTTGAATAAGCTTTCTTACTCCTCGTCGATTTCATCAGATGGGTTTTGGTTTCAGGGATATCCAATGGAACTTGAACTTAAATATGCAACAGATTCACGAAGTTATGACATTTATCTTGCAATCTTAGACATGAGAGAGGGAAGCAGTTTAAATATCTCTTGGCAAGCGAAGTCCGATTTATTCGAGGATTCATCCCATGTTCTGCGTCAAATGTATACGACGGAGAGTGATGGGTGGGGGTTTGAAGTGCAAAGTAAAATAGCGCCATCTGAAGTTCCTGAAGCTGTCTCACACGTAGTAGATGTGTGGGTTAAGTTTGTTTGAAAGAAGTGTTAAGCGTAAGTTAATTAAGTGGAGAAATGACTATAAAATTGGCATGTTGTATGGTGATTGCAACAGTAGATACTGAGTGTTGAGGAATAAGACTTAATAATCTAGCTTTAGAGAGTAATTTAAAAAGTAATTGCGTGAAGAAGATTGTCATGGAGAATTAATGCTTCAGGGCTATACCAAGAACGCACGCATTGTTTAGTTTAATGAGTTGAGCAATCCACGTAGTATCAACTTAAAACGGATTAATTGCATTAATTAGTTACAGGCGTGGCTTATTAGGCGCAGCTATAGTCACGAGACGCTAGTATGCACGCAATCGTGTAATTGAGTAAGGGACATCCAATTTGCTACTTACTTGACTTGGGCGTAGCCAATAAGAATAAAAGAACACAGACAGACAGTGAACTCGTAAAGATAGATCACGAAGAAAGCTCGCCGGTGGGAAAGAATAGAAGACTGACCTTTCCGGGAAAGAGTTGATGGAGATAGGTTGCAAGGTATCAAATTAATCTATGCCGATTGCCAGTACATTAATATCCTTGGTACGTACCCACCTATACCCAGGGTACGAGGTTGGGCGCGGACAAGCTCGGAAGTAACAGTTCAAAGGCAGTATTTATACACTGGATAAATCAACAATCCCGAAAGGGTCTATACTTTTAGTGTGGTATGGTGCTATCTAATCACCAAATGTAAAGTTAAAAAAATGAGTAATTTGGGCACAACATATGGGATGGTGAAGAGAATTCTCCAAGGACATATACGATACGATTGTTGCATTAAAATTATTCAATTATGTATCCTGGCATACATGCAATATTGTGCCAGTGGCCAATTTCCGTTTACGATTTGCTCACTTGCGCAGCAATACGTCCAGAAGACTTAAGTCAGTTAATCTTCTACGTCACAACGAACAATCGTATACGAAAATCATATTGTGCTAATTGCCTTAACAGATTCTACGATAGATTCTATTTTTTCAGGGTACCGTAAATATTCCTTCCGATAATGAATTGCTCCACCGTTACTCATTAACTCCTTTCGAGTTTCCATGCTATAAAATCGTACGATATTGGCAGACAAATGGAGGTGGGATTTCACCTATTAACCTTTGCCGAATAGAATCACGAAGTGTAGGCCCATAACTAGTAATTGAGTCAACCAAGTCAGTAAACGCCATACGAGTTTTCTGCAAATAGAGGAACCGAGAAAGAAAAATTCCTATCTTTTACCACGATTCTTTAATTAAGTAGTTAAGACATTACCTTGACTGGGTAACCGAAAATTTGAAGTTACGATTTTCGTAGGCGTACGCGCGGACCATAAATTCGGGGTGGGATTTGGGCAAACAGAAATTTGCCTGAATTTTAAGTTTCAATTACTGTAATAGAGTAAATATTTTGAATCCGGGAGAATCAGCACGTTTTGGTGAAGATAGATCAGCCAGGTTAGTATAGTTTAGAGACAGTTGGTAACTGAGGTTTTGATGACCTCATTGGTGGTCGAAACGTCAGTCACCAAATATCTTTCTCATAAATATACTAACCTTGACGATCTCCCAACACCAACATGTACCAATACCTCTAACGTTACAAATTATAACTGCTTTATGCGTAGTCTCCGGTACAACAAGAATAAGCGAAAGAGGCAGGAGCTTAATTGTCCTTAAATTCCAAAATGAACGACGAATTCCTGCAATTAGTGATTTTCTTCAAAATGCGAATCACGGATCTCCCAGAGAGCGTACCACTGCTAGTGAGAGCATGCCACGTAACGTAATGAGACATTCCACGCAGTATGGTGGACATCTTTTACTTCATCAAATGCTTTGTGCCTAAGTGAAGCAACAAATATTGTTTCCTACGTTGATGTCTTTGTTGAACATCAAATTCTAAAAGACGAAATAGTCGTTTGGTTTATTGAGCGGACTGATGTGAAAACCTTTCTGTTGAATCGTTTTTGCTGGGACGGCGGAGCTGGGGGGGAGAGCTGCAGGGGCTGTAGCCCCCCACTTCCAAATGTAATGTTGAAACAACTACGCTTTGAAACAGTTGTGCAGTTTCCCAGAGAAGCATACAAAATGCTGTATTTTTATCTCAAGCCCCCCCATTCGTAATTCCGCTCCGCCGTCCCTGTTTAGTGATTCGGGTATTTTTTTTCCGATTCACTTGTATGTATTATCCACTTCTCTTTTTATCATTCCTTGAGAATGTTGTAAACCCTTAACCGCTAACACATCCATTTGGCACTGATAATATTTGCCGGATTTACTCGTATCAAATGACCCCAGCATAGCCAAGAGCAGCCTGAAATGACAAACTTTTCTTTTTGTTTTTTATGTTGTCAAATCCATATATAAAGGAAAGTGTGCTTAAAGTGTTGGGCTATCTTAGATGTGGTTTCGCTCTCGCCAAGTGCTGAAATATCCATGATCAAATTACTATTCGATGATGCTGAGAATACTTACCTCTTAAGTGAGTGCACTGAAAAGGAAGGAAATGGATTTCCATAATAATTCCTCCAAACAAAAAATTGTTAACGGTTTTGCCAGTTGATTATAAATTTAGGGCTTCTAATACGAGTCGCCTGGTTTATCGCAAACGGAGTTGTATGTAACTTGCCTTTCATAAAAGACGCGCTGCACTTTGGTGGTGGTGCCCCGGGTGGATTGGGGGAACTCGTTCCGTATCTCACAAAGTATCAATTTTCCAAATCCGAGGTGTAAAATACTGAAGGGGAGGGTAACATTTTGCGTGAGTTTTTGTATCGTCATTATCTTGGTTTGTTTGGTCGCGACTTATTTCAAAACATAAGACTGAATAATATTTCTTCACTTTATTTAGTCCGTGTCCATTCCATTGTAGTTTCTGAAAACAAGGTCCGCAGCTTTAGAGTAGCAAAACTATGGGTACACAACAGGTACACCGGACAGGAAAGATCAGGGTTATTGAAGCCTGGCCTAGTTGTAGTTCTCCAGAAATAGACAGTAAACCTAGAAGCCATCTTCTAAAAGAGGAGAAACGTTTCATCGGTCAAGTAGATTTGCTGTTTTGCTTGTTTACTAATGCTCCATCGAGATGGAGCACCCTTGGGAGCCAATTAGAAGCGGCGTTGTATTACATCTTTGTTATAAAACCTTGTTATCGTACGACTGTCGTACGTTCTTTGCGAGTATATGAGAACCAGGCTTTACTTGGAATGCCCTTTAATTCTTAAACCAAGACCTCAGAGCAGAGAGGAGTTCGAACTTTCACTCGCTTCCATTACCTCGTTATAAAATAAAACATATTCCGAAAAATAGAGACATCTTGGAAAACTTAAGATATGAGTCAAAACAAGACGAGTATACGAGACTAATATTTCGACTTTATTACAAAGTCACCATCAGATAGAATGATTTACATCTGTCTGATGATGACTTTGTAATAAACTCGTAATATTACAGTCTCATATACTCGTCTTGTTTGGACTCATAGATTGAGTTTTCCAAGATGTCTCTATTTTTTGGAATATGTTTTATTTTATACTTTTTGAAGTTGTCGGCTGGTCGTGGTTTTTTACCTCGTTGTTGTATCTTGAAATCTAATTCTACAGGTGTAGTATTATTAACTGGTAGTTCTTTAATAATAAACAATTCTAGCTTCGGAGGGGCTGGTTATTTTGCGCACTGGAAATATAATCTTTGTCTCAAGGACTTTGATGAACCTTCTGGTTTAGATTTTAATCCTTCTGTCTAACGCCTGGTTTTCCCTGGCAACACGAGTATTACCAGAAGGTGAAAGTGTGACTTCTCCTGTCGGAGCTAGGCTAGTCGGAGTCGAAGATCATCCATTGCATTAAAATTGATTTCAAGTTTTCTCGTTGTTAGACTTTTGCCTCAAATTTGGACTTACGCTTATGTCCATGTCTTACGTCTGCGCTTGGCTATCACTGGAGCTTCATTCCTTAGTCTTGTTCGTTTCACTAATCTTATGTTTAACTTCTGGTGAAAACCAGGCTTAAGAATAAACAAAAACTTTGGAGGACTTGCATTGTCCTAGTTATTTATTTCGGTTCATTTAAAGTTCGTTTGCGCTTGGAAATAGTGGTGTTTCAAAATTTTGCGGTGAATAATGTTATATCTTGGCAGGGCTAATTCTTAAAAAGTTTAAGACAAGGGAGGGCATACTAGTGACCTACAGTACTGCGAAATTTCAGAGTCAAATAAAGGAATACACAAGATATCGCTTGCTAACTTTGAGTTAATGAAAATACCATTAAGGATGATGGGTACCTCTTTATACATGAGGTACACATGATGTAAAGCCAATGGTCCACCATACAATTTTTACAGTGAAAAAGCTATATGCAAGTTCTACAAAATATTACCACTCATATAACCCCTCATGTAACTCATTGACAAAACAAAATGTTCCATGGAAGGTAGATTTGCTCATTAAGGTCAAGGTTCATCTCCTTGATGAAGAAAATTATGTGGAATTAGCCAGAGTAAAATCATAAAGTGTTCCCTTGGCCCTTTTAATGGGTTAAGTACCAGTTGCGAGGTTCTGCACAGGACCATCTGACTACCAGCCAGGTACCAGCACACCTGGGGTCATACCTCCAGACAACTTTTGAAATTTTGGTGGTGTGAGAACGCTATTTTTTAAATTCTGAGCAAGTGAAATTCCTTCAATTGTGACTCACAATTTTGACAGTATTTATGTGGATAATCTAACTAAAAACCCTACACATAGAAGTCAAAATCTCATCAAAAATGTTTGGGAAATACCATACATAGAAATGAAGTTAGTTTTTTCCCTTGGCTTCAGATATATTACAAAAAAATCTTATCTAGTCACCACAGTCTAATTTATTAAATGACACAATATTATTCCATCGAGTGCAGGGCAGAAACGTGCTTTGGTGTGAGTTTCTGGAGGTACTGCTGAGAGTCAGTTGCCAGTTCCTGGCACCACCCACCATAGAATCCTGGACTTCCAACTGTTGTTGAGGTGAATTTGTATAAGTTGCTTGTTGACCATGGCATATAAAACCCCTGCATGCCACTGCAACCATTTTCTTTACTCAAGTTGTAAGGAAGAATGAACCATCTAACATGGCCTTAAACGTTTTTCTTACGATGGTCATAGGAAGGCATGTGAGAGCTACCCTGAAATCGCTGTGAGCCAAAAATGTAAGCCTAAGGCAAGGCTTAAGGCTAGGGTTAAGGATAACTAATAGGACTTGAACTGGGGGAGATTCTCAGTCAATATGTGATTTACATATAAGTTCACTGTAGAATTAGGGAGGGAACATGAACTATGATGTTAAGAACGGCTAAACAGTCACGAATCATACCAGAAAGGAGGCTATGGTTCTAAGCTTATGATTATAAACAAATCCCAGTTGTCTTGGTGATTTCAGGAACAACTTTTGATTTATGGCATTTAGTCAGATATGGTAATTACAGTATGTTACTTGAGTTTCCACATTTTTGTGAACAACCAGTATATTATGATTTTTTTACTTTATTATTTTTTTTTGCCACAGCGACAATTAGATTTAAATACTACTTTTACGTTTTATTATTGAGCAGTTCGCACAGTTCTGTGGTTGAGTTAAGGACATTTACCTCCACAAATTGGGTCATTTTCCACACGATAACACTGAAAACGATAAGAGTATTTATTAAATCATGTCTGGCCAATCAAAATGACTGATCTCGATAATGGTCTTCACGTTGGAGAAGTGAGTCCATCACCGTTTTCAAAAGTCTCCGTTTTCATCTGTCCACTCGATAACAAAGCGTTGACAAAAGTTTCCGTTTTCAGAAGTCTCCACTTTCAAAAGGGTTTCGAAAGTCTTCATTTTCGGTGGAAACGACTCCACCCACTCATCGTTTATGTGTGGACGGAAGGCCAAAACGGGTAAAAAAGTATGCTTTTTGCTGCGAAAACGCATAAGTGAGGACTAGGCCTCAGTCCCACTAGATGAGTTTCGATACGACAGGATTATTATGCCAAGGAAACTCCATTTAATTGTACCGAGACTTACGGCAGTGTGGCATAACACAGAAAGCACTAAGCATGGCCACAGAATAAGGAAGTAACCAGAAGGAACACTCGCGTCGGAACCTTTGAAGTTTTTGTCCACACTTTTACGAAACCGTCCCCAGACCCTTTGCTCGACCAAAATCTTTGCAGCCAGTAAACCACAGTCAGCTCGACAAGGATTTAATCTACGAAACTCGGTGTTGGCTCAGTAAAATGGCTATATCTTGAAAAGTATTTGACCGATTTTCATTCTACGAAGACTGGTTGAAGAGGAAAGGTAAGTGATAATATTTCTGGTAATTATAAGTTATAAAAAGATTCCCTATATGAGTAGGTTATTCGTGCGGCCCACACAATCGATATACAGTAGTCTCCCGATATCTCGATCTTTCAAGGGAAACGAAAAAAATATCGTGATAGCGGGAGTTCGACATATCGGGGGATCCAAACAATTTTTGATTTTCAATGTTAAAATTAACAAAGACTAACTATAACATTTATTGTTTGTTTCAATTTAGTTTACGTTATTTAGATGGTACAAAGTCTGTGTTTCCTTTAAATTATTTTCAAACTAAACTATTTTTTTACAGAAAAATATCAAGAGCGAGTTAGAACCCCTGGTCCTGTTCAAATACCCTACTGATTAAAATAGTCCGAAATGTCTTGCTGGCGTTTTGCCATCGCAAACTGTTTTTCCATAAAATTAGACACTCCTAATGCTCGTCGTCTGAGCCATTGCGCATCTTCTTCATTCTCCAAAAACAAAGTTGATGTAAGCAACACGCTCGTTGCATTTCTGACAGCACTTTTGGAAGGTCTTTTGGGGGGCTCTTCTTCAATTTGAATTTCGTCATCTGCTTCATCTTCTTCATCAGCTGCCGAAGGGATATGCCTAAATTCCTTTAAAATTTGTTGGTCATTCGGTGGCAAATTGTCAGAAGTGATAACTTCACTATCGGCTGCTAAAACGTCATCAGCAGTGATACCATTTTGCACAACATCAGGATCCCTTTCTCTTAAGTTACTTAATTCCTCCAACAAAGCTTTGAAAGGGTCATCATCATCATCATCTATTGCTGATTCGTGAGTTTCTTGCGAAAGGCCTACTTTCCTGAAACAGTTTTGTACTTTTTCTTTAGAAACTCGATCCCAGGCTGCAACCAGCAAATGGATCGCATCCAAGATCGTTATGTTTGGCAGAGGTTTCTTTGCATCAATTGCTTCAATAAATTTCTGGACTGTCATTGCTCTATAATGAGCTTTTGTTGATCTTATCACGCCTTGATCCATGTGCTGCATCTTGCAAGTACTGTTAGGAGGAAGGAAAATCAAGTTTATTGCCTTCAGATTTTGGATTTGTGGGTGTGTCGGGCAGTTGTCAACTATAAGTGCAATTTTTCTTTCTTCTAGCTCAAACTTTCTGTCTAGCTCACGAACCCATTCTTCCAAAATCATACTATCCATCCAGCTTTTCGATTGGGAGTGGTATCTGCATGGTAAGGTTCTAACCCCACTAAAGCATCGAGGCTTGGCATACTTCCCAATAACAAACATGGGCAGTTTGTCACCTTCTGCATTGGCAGCTGCTAAGCCAGTTAACCTTACTTTGCTGTGTTTTCCACCAGTACACTTCTCAGACTTCAAGTGTAGGGATTTATGTGGCAGAGCTTTGAAAAACAGACCAAATTCATCGGCATTGTAAATATCTCTAAGTTCATAGTTAGAGAGTATAGTTGCCAGGGTTGTCTGTTCCCATCCTGCTGTCATGTCAGCGGTACAGGAGTTTGATTCTCCAGAAATTGTTTTAAACTTTATGTTATGCCGCTTCTTCCAACGATCAACAAAGCCTTCAGATCCTCGAAAATCGTGTAACCCTAGTTTCTTAGCATATGTCACTGCTTTTGTCTTCAGGATGGGTCCATTAATGGGTACGTCTTGACGTCTTGCAGCGAGAAACTACTTGAACAAAGCTTGGTCCAAATTCTCATGTTTGCTTGTTTTCAGTTTTTGCAAGGATAGCAAGCATGAAAAATCACTGCAAACCGATTTCCCATTCGTACGGATTGTTCCTGTTCAAATTGGTGAAGACGTTTTTACTTTCCGCACCTCAGACAAGCTCCTTCAAAATCTTATAGCTATGGCTTCAAGATCTGTGAAATCTTTCGAAATCGACTCGTTCATTAAAGGGTACCACGTGTATCAAGAAGTGTGGCAGCCAAAGCAGAATGAAGAGTTTCAGACAGTTCCTGAACTAGAAAATATTGCCGACAAATATGCCGTTTGTGTTCGCAAACAAGCTAACCAGATTGTTGGACATTTGAAGAAGGGAAAAAACTGATGTTTTGCGAAGACTATCTTTTACTTTCTGAGAGCTGATCGAGATAGTTCATGTGTGGCTATAGTGAAAGGAAAAGCTGTCAATTTGGGTGATAGAGAGGGAATGCAAGTTCCCTGTACTCTGTGATTTTGTGGCAGTGCCAAGCTCATCGAAATTTTGAAAAGGGAAGTTATGGAATGACCTATGAATTGCTAAGATGCTACGATGCAACGCTAAGATGCCAGTTGTAATAAAAAACTATTTAAATAAAAAATTGTGATCTTACTGTCGTTGGTTCACTATTTGAAACAGCCGTTTCCAACACTGCATCGAGATAAAGAGGGAAAAATTAGGTCAATGGAATCCAAAATTGATTGAGATAGCGGGGTTATCGAGATAAACGAGTTCGAGATAAACCATAGTAAATTACTGATAAACAGTTAGGCAAGTCTAGGGGAAACGAATCTTTGATCGAGATAGCGGGAGTATCGAGATAAGCGATGTCGAGATATCGGGAGACTACTGTAGTTTCTTTTCTTTCTCTGATCACAGGCGTACGGGGCGGGGGGGGGCAGGGGGCAACTGCCCCCCTAAAAATTTGGAGAGTACCAGATTCGGGCAAATAGCTCAGGTAGAATTGGGAAAAATAAATTTCTGAGGGCGATTAAAACAGAAAAATTTTCCAAAATCGGTGACGATGAACAAGAGAATCGGTGACGATGAACAAGAGTGCATTCAGGTTGCCATGTATATATATATATACCGTGTGCAGTATGTAATTCTTATTCCCAGGTTTTTTCGAACTAAACATTCGAGCAGAGCGATTCGGGCAGATCGTCTGTGCCCCCCCCCCAAAATAATTAGGGCCCGTACGCCTATGTCTCTGATGAATTATTTTTCTGTCAGCTTAATCTAAGGCTTGGATATTGAAGTCTGTGCGCTAGTATAAGATTCTGTAATCAACAATCAAGTTCGTGAAGTAATATTAAGCGTTTTTGAGACAAATTAATGTCACAACGAATAACGGTCATACAGAGTCACACGTTACCCTGGTACAGTCACAGCGATGCAACAACAAGCTTTTCTTATGTAATTTATGAAATAACTTCGATTTGCATTAGACTTAAAACTATGGGTTGATTTGGTTGTAACGTTCATTATTGTACCTTGCTGTGGAAACTCATCTCCCCAAATTTGCTTTCGGTTGTTCCAGGTCTGAACATCAGGTTTGATAATGACTTTGAAACGAAGTCGAAGTATCATGCGAACTGTAGTCTTTGTCTTGTTTTTTGACTCACATCTAGGGTTTACATAAGGTTATTTTTCCGCGTTTGTTTTCTAATTAATATCATGGAATTATATAAGAAGTTTACAAGTGCGTGACTTTGATATATTTTCTATCCTTTCGTTTGCAACATGAAAAGTCACGATTTTCAAATTTCAGACAGTAATAAATTCTCATCCTTAGGAATAACTTTTGCAGGAAATCAGTAGGGAAATCTGGACAGGTTTGGAATGGAACAGGGACATTCCTCAATTTGTTTAGAATGTTTTTGCCAACACAAAAGGTCTTCGTGTATATGGAAAAATTAGCAACAAAAGTATCCTCCAGGTGTATGATGTACTCCAGGAAAGGTATTGTTGGTGCATGTAGTCCACCAAAAACTGTGCATTCTGATTCGTAGGCTTTGAAATAACACAGTAACTTTCTTTCATCATCTAGGTTGCGTGACACTACTGCAGCTCTGAAATTTTGACAGTTGTGCTTCTTCAAGCATTTCTGCAGCAGGTACCCTGAGACATAACCAGTTGCATTGTCCCTCGTCACATTAGAATTGACATTCTTCTCCCTGTAATCTGTAGGTCCAATGACCAAGGTTTGTAGCTTAGATGGTGTTGTTACCAGGACTGGCACATTGGGGGTTTCAGTGCACTGGACAAGGAGATTGTTCAAGTCCTCATCACAATTCTCATAAGAAGAATTCAGAAATGAGCTGAAAAATAGTTTCCTGAAGGCCCGAGTGAATTGAACTGGGGTGGGATTATCACTTTTCTCTCCCTGTTGGCATTCTGAACCAAAGAAATTTTCTATTGGGTCAGTATTTAGCCTCCTAGTGAGAAGAAACTTAAACTCATGGTTTATTTTTAAGTACTCCCAAATTAAAAGAATTGCATTTAGTGTAACCAACCAACCCTTAAGGCACTGAATTGTGTTAGTTACTTCTTTGGCCTCATCAAAAACTTGCAAACCCTTAATGAAAGTGATAGTTTCCTTTAAAAAACTTTGGTGTGGGGATTTATCATTTAAGGCACATTTTAATTATGTAGAATGCATTGTTGAACTGTTGACACAGTCAAACACTGAATCAAACTTTGAAAGCAACTCAGCTGTGCCCATAGCAGTTGATGGGTGCCCCCTACACTAACGTACATGCATATAGAGGCTGCTACTGTATGGCTAAAGACTTAAGTGGCATACTTGACCTTCATATTACAAAAATTGTTGGGGTGGATGTGCTTATCTGTTAGTTTGGTGCAGATCTGATGGGAAGGGCTTTGTCTTTCTCATAAAAGTTTTCAATGTCCTTCCAAGTAGCCATGCATGAACCAAATTGAAAGGAATATTTCATGAGATTGTTTCTTATGCACTTCATCAGATGTGGTGGATCAAACATCACAAAATACTTTCTGTTATTGTGGATAAACCATGATGTGTTGGTGGATGGGTCCAAAACAAGAGAGGATCAAAAGGATTCTATGATCAACCTTTTATTTACCGTACGCCGCCATCTTTTCTTTCCCTTTTCCCTAGTCCTCCCCTCACAACATAGTAACCCAATATGAACAAGCACAAGGCATCACAAGGAGCCCACTATTACATCTCCCTTCTTTAACAGAACATTGTAGCGCAAACAACTAGTTTCAACTTATGTCTGAAGGTACTCATAGCTAAGTGTCTACAGGTCCTTCCCTGTTAGTCAATGAAGTAATCAGTATTTTTCAATATATCGTCTAGGCTTTTTCACGGTTCTCTGTGATCGGCCCAGCGGGGGTTGCTGTTCTGTCGCAAGCTCTTCACTTCCTTGATGTTTCTCGTCCTTCCCTGTATCTTCGGAAGTCGGGTGGTCAGAGTCTTGTGTCGTTTGGGGTAGCTCCAGCATGGGAGAGGCTCCCGCTATTGTTTCGGTGTGTGGTGGGATCATGTTGCCAGAATGCATTCTGCCTTTATCCACAGGGGAACTTATCTCTGGGGCCTTCCGGACCATTCTTCTGTTTCTTCTTACTTGGCTCTTCGGGGTTTGGATAACAAGAGACCTTGGAGTCCCATGGTGCCTTATTACTCTTCCTCCGCTGTTCATGTCTGGTAGCCAAACTTTTTCTCCTTTCGCGAATTCCGCTCCTTGGACTACTCCATGTCTACGGTTGTAGTTTTCTTGCATGTTTCTCCGATACTCTGCTTCTTTCTTTCGCAGAACCTCATAATCAGGGATGCAAGGTTTCAGCTCATCTGGGTGGCACGGGATTGTTGTCCTCAGTTTTCTTCCCATGCTAAGCTGCGCAGAGGAGGAACCATTCGGGAGTGGTGTGTTTCGATAATTTAGAAGGGCCATATACTCATCGTCGCATTTCTTTAGGATCATCTTCATTGTTTCCACGGCTCTTTCTGCCTCACCATTAGACTGTGGGTTTAGTGGAGAGGAGGTTACAAGTTCAAATCCCCACAAATCTGCAAACCTTCTAAATTCGGCCGAGTCGAACTGTGGACCGTTGTCGCTTATAAGGACGTCTGGTATGCCGTGGCGACTGAAGGCGTCTTTCATTTTCAGTATCGTATCTGTAGAAGTAACGTTCTTGGGGACTTTGTAGATCTCTATGTCACGTGAGTAGTAGTCTACGACAAGAAGGTAACACTTTCCTTCATGTTGAAAGAAGTCAGCTGCGATCTTGAACCACGGGCGATCTGGAAATTCCGTTCCTTTGAGGGGCGGTACTTCTCACATGTGGCCCAGGTGCGAACTATGCTCTCTATCTCATTTGACATTCCAGGCCACCAAACGGATGACGCTGCATTCTCGCATGTTCTGGTGACCCCCTGGTGGCCGTCGTGCAGATATCTCAGAATGTCTGGTCTGAGCTTCAAGGGGATTATGAGTCTTTTCCCCCTCATCAGCAAGTTTTCGTGTGTGGACAAGTTGCCCTGTTCGTTCCAGTACTTTTTTACTGGTCCGTATAACTTATTCTTGTTCTCTGGCCACCCGTGCTGGACGTAGTGCATAACTAACGTCAGAGTGTCGTCTCTCTTCAGTTCTGACCGTATCTCTTCGAGTCTCTTGTCTGATGCGGGTAACTGTACGAGGATGCTATTAACATAGCAGTCTGCCTCTAGATACAAATCGTCTTTGTTGCTTTGCTCGGCCTCTTCGTTCTTTAGTTTGCAGCGAGAAAGCGCGTCGGCTGTGTATAGTTCCTTGCCTGGAACGTGTTTCGTGTCAAAGTCATATCTCATCAAACGCATCCTAAATCGCTGGATTCGAAGAGGAAGCTCATCTATTAGCTTTGTAGTGAAAAGCGGGATGAGAGGCTTATGGTCAGTTTCAACCGTAAACCTCATACCAACGAGAAGGTCTGACAAATGTTCTAGTGCCCAGGGAGTTGCCAATGCTTCCTTTTCTATTTGGGCATATCTGCACTTGGTATTTGTCATTGACCTGCTTGCATACGCTACTGGGCGCATCTCACCTGAAGGTTGTCTTTGCATAATGACTGCTTCCAGTCCAAAGCTACTTGCGTCTGCCGAGACCAGGGCTTCTCTCTCTGCGTTGTAGAGGGCTAGTACTCTGTCTGGAGATAACTCCGTCTTCAGCTCGTCAAACGCATCATCCTGGGGTTTACCCCATATGCAGTCATTGCCCTTCTTCAGCATGTCTCTCAATGGTCGGGTCTTCTCTGCTAAATTTGGGCAGAACTTCATTAGTTGGTTCGCCATTCCGAGAAATCTCCTAAGGCTCGAGATGTCGTACGGCTTGTCCATGTTTAGAATAGCTTTCACTTTGGTTGGTTTCTTCATTACACCCTCACTGTCAATTACTTGACCTAGGTACTCAATTCTCTTCTGGAAGAATTTGCATTTATCGGGATTGAGGGTAAGACCACTTTTGGCTATGCGATCGAGTACACTGGCTAGTCTTTGGTCGTGTTCGGCTTGATTTCTGCCGACCACTAAAATGTCGTCCATGTGGCAGACTACCCCCTCTAGTCCAGCGAGTTCTTCATCCATCCGCTTCTGAAAGAACTCCGGTGCGGAGGAGATTCCATAAGGAAGGCGTCTAAACATGTATCTTCCAAATGGTGTAATAAAGGTGGTCAATTTAGCACTTTCTTCACTAAGGGAAACCTGACGGAAGCCGGAATTTGCATCAAGTTTAGAGTAAACTGCGCTCTTTGCTATGTTGCCAACTGTCTCCTCTACCTTCGGCATCTGGTACACTTCTCGGCGAACTTCCTTGTTTAGCCTTGTAAGATCTACACATATCCTTACGTCGCCATTTGACTTTGGAACTACTACGATTGGGGCGCACCAATCAGTTGGCTAGTCTACAGCCTCGATAACACCGAGGTTGACCACACGCCTGATTTCTTCTTTTACTTTTTTCTGTAGGGGCAATGGTACTCTTCTGGGCGTTGTCAAACAAAATGGTTTGGCCCCTTCTTTCAGGCGAATGGTATATTTATTCTTCATCTTGCCAAGGCCAGTAAAAAGGCTCGGGTAGCGTTGGAATACCCTATCTTTAGTGTCAAGTGGTGGCTGTTCCTTCTTGCTGGGCTCATATTCTGCTGCTCTGATGCTGAACGTACTGGGGATGTCATGGATCAAACCAAGCTTGCGTATCGCTGGGACACCAAGGAGAAATTTCTTTGCGCCTCGAACAGTATAGACACATTCTTTGATTTGTTTTCTTCCAAGCCTAAGATCTATGTTTGCCTGGCCGATGGCCTGGAGCGGTGCGTCACCAGCTTCAACCAGTTTTCTCTTTGGGGGAGTGAGTAGTCCGAAGGACTCCTCATATTCTTGCTCTGGCATTACGGAGACCTGGGCACCAGTATTGATGCACCAGGTGGGTTCTCTCTTGTCCGTGTTTAACTTTATGTGCCATCCTTGATCCCTTGTCTGCTGTGTCTGGTTGGCGGTTAACTTCGCTGTCGCTATTCCTTTTGCTTTTACCCCCCCCCCCCCCTCCATTCCCACAAATGTCGGGTTGCTGTTGGTATTGAAGTCCTCGGTAGAATAATCTTGCACCTGATTTACTTTAGTGTTGCTTTTGCTTCTACAGAGAGCAGCAAAGTGACCTAATTTCATGCAGCTGTCACAGCGGGCATTTGCTGCTGGGCAATTGTTTTTGCCTCTTGGGTGATTTCTTCCACAATAACCACACTTTTCGGGTTGTTGTTTTCCTGGAAATTTATTAGTGGGCCGTTGCGACACAGACGAGTAGTTGCGTACGGCTTCTATGGAAGCAGTTTTAGACCCCTGTAATTCTCGTTTGGTCGCTTCTTTTATTGACAGAATCGGTATTGCTTTGTCAAGCGACAGTCCTGCTCCCTCATCATATAATTTGAGCTTTGATCTGTCATCAGTACAGGAAAAGGTGAGTTTATCTCTCAGTGCTTGTTCGACGAAGGCAGACGGAAACTTGCACTCTGCCGCTCGTTCCTTTACGGTTACTACTCAGGAGTCAAAGCTCTGTGCTGGGTCTCTTTGCAGATGATACCAAAATTGTTCTCTCAACATGAATTGTGGGTCTCTTTTCATAAAAAATCCATCAAATTTCTCGATTGCAGTCTTATAGTGTTCAGGGTTCTCAGTTGGGAGTTTTTCTCCGCCATCAGGATTATCTCGTTCCGGTAGGTATGCAAAATTCGAATAAATTTCCACGCACTGATCTCCAATGTGATTTAGTAATAAGCCTGCCTTAATCTCATCGCTCTTCTTGGAGGTTCTGGTCGCTTTGAGGTATATTTCAAATTTCTGCTTCCATTTTCGCCAGGAGTGAGCTGGATTCCCAGCGTTTACTTTCAGCTCTTCTAGAGGCCTTATAAAGGGAATATTGTCTGACATCTTTCCGTAGTTTTGTTCGTTGATCTCTAGTATCCCACTCCTGACAACATGTGCTGGTGGATGGGTCCAAAAAAAGAGAGGATCAAAAGGATTCTATGATCAACCTTTTATTTACCGTACGCCGCCATCTTTTCTTTCCCTTTTCCCTAGTCCTCCCCTCACAACATAGGTAACCCAATATGAACAAGCACAAGGCATCACGGGGAGCCCACTATTGCACATGGCTTGTCAGGAGTGATATTCAGATGATTGGTCAGGCTTTGGAAATTGGAGCCCATATCTGACATTACAACCACCACTTTCAGACTAATACCATCCAGCTTGTCAATTGCCTCCTTCATCAGGGCTTCCATTTCATCTCTCGGGCATCCACCATTTACAAAAGCATAACCCAAAGGTTGTTTCCATTTTCCAGAGATACTGCAAGACAAAAACACCAGTGCTGATGTTGCTGTATTATTCGTTCGGTAACCACATCCATAGTCCTCCAGGCCTACAATTTTGTCACTAGGTATGTCATAACATAAATTAGTTTTGAGTGAAATTTCATCCATACACAATGTACAGAGCTTTTCTTGTGGGCTGAAATGCGACACTTTGCTGCTTTGCCACTTGCATGGTAAAGAGAAATTGCCAGAGACTTTAAGTGGGGGGAGTATCTTCTTCCTTTCTTTTTTTTTTGTCATATAGTTTCAACTGCATCTTAACAAAACTTGCCAGGTTTTCTGGTAGCTTTGCTAGAGCTTCTTTTAGTGCTATTTCTCTTGTTATTTTTTTGCTTGGTCTGGTCTTTCCAAGAGCTGTCTGTAGCTGTTTAATTTTCCTACTTTGTGAGTGGATGATTTTTTTCTGTTTGTTTTTTGTAGGAGTGTTTTGCAACAGTTTTTTGCTTGTCTGACCACCAAAGTCTTTTCTTGTGCAATCAGTGCCCGTTTCTCTGAGCATACTGTTATCACTATCTTCAAGAACTTGTAAAGGTGCTATATGTTTAATTCCTTTGGATACTGTCCCCAGAGTTTCATTAAAGTTTCCTTCTGGCTTACATTAAGTTTCTTTGTACAACATGTTTAAACTAAACCAAATATTTCACATTCCTAGCATATGAAGATCCTTTTGGGCAAATTAACATGCAAGCTGTCTTAGGCACAAGGATGCCTACCTGTTGTACCTTCAATGTAGGGTGCACATATTGAATGGAATGACATGATAACTGGAATATGTTCATTTTCTGTACTGCAAACTGATAAAAGTGTCACTTGGAACCAGAACATCTTCAGAAATGAGAACATGTGACTGGTATTTTGAAATATGTTATCATTGGGAGTGCCGTTTGCTCATTTACAAATGACATCTACAATATCCCTTCAGGACCCTCTGTCATGGATGTTGATTGGGTATAAATTTATAAAGCTTATATAGGTATGAATTTATAAAATTTGTAGAGCTGTTACACAACATACCATTGCAGGTGGTTTCTTAAAGTTTTATTCTCTTTCCTATATCATTCATAAAAACAAGTAGAATTTTATCAATATCGGTCTACAGTGACAATGACATGTGTAGGCGAGCATGTCAAAACTTACTCAGTTGTCCACAAAACAGGATTTATTGCATAGTTACCCTGGCAATGGACGGTTGACACCTTTTTGAATAATTCGTCTTTTTTGACCAACTCTAGCTGGCGCATTCGGTATGTCAAAAAAATGGGTTTTGCGTCACACTTCAGACGACTTTTCAAGTCGCTGGAGAATATACAATCTTCGAAATGTAGGGCACACAATTTGCAGTTCTTATGCAAGTACTCAGACGTTTTGTTCAGAAGGTCCAGACGTCTGGTGAGAACCACCCATTCTTTTGATCTAGATGATTGTCAAATGTATTTATAATCGTGTTTCTTAAAAAAAACTGGTGGAGTTGCGTTACCTTGACGGGATAACAAAGAGAATAAGAAGCGTACCTTTTGGTACCAGGAGGAAAGCGGAAAAAACTTAGTGTTGGATGCGAGCGCTTACTGTTAGAGCAATTAACAGCTGAACAAAATGTTCGAGTCCCGCCTCCTCCTTTGTTTTGCAACGAATTTTCCATTTTTCGATCATCCATTTGGCATTAACCACAGTAGAGTGTCGGAGAGAAAAAAGTTTTAGCTTTCTAAAGAGAACCTAGATTGTTTGGTCAATCGCACGTGTTTGGCTGTCAGGTGTGGCAGTAGGTGTGGCAAGAAGGTTCTGAAGGTAAATTCTGAGGAATCCCAGTTTCCAAAACTAAAAATGAACTAATCCCAGCTCCTATTTTACCCTTAAAGCAAGGTTATCACAAAACATTAGAGGGTCACTGTTTTTGTTTGCATCTGTCTGCTGGTGTGTACAGGATGTCCCAAAAAAGATGCTCCCCATCTTACTTATGAAGTGTAACTATTTTAATTAGGATACAAGATGTAAATTGCTATATCACACCAAAATCCCATCATTCCTTCTTTATTGTTTGAAATTTACAATAGCATAGAGCTTTCATATACATATATATTAAAATTCAAGCTCTGCCCTTAAACAAAGCTGTGGTCAAAAGTGGGATAGGGGCAATTTTTTTGGGACACCCTGTATAGTGAGTCAAACGATTGTGCTGCATATGTTGTTGTTGTTGAGTTGCTCCCTTTCCAAAGTGCTGTTCTAGTCCTCACACCATGGACTTAGTTCACGTTTTGAGGGCATGACACATTTATCAAACTCATTAGTGTTTTAAGACAAAATCGAAGTCATAGTTGGTGTAATTCACGTGCCTTTTTTATCAGGATATACTAACACCGATATGGTGTTGGTTTCCTCTTGTTTTTTGCTTATAAATTATTGAGTTTGAGACAGCAGATGTGAAATTCATGACACAATAGCTGGGGGGTATCCATAAATGACTGCTAGTAGTTATTGATTTATGTAGTGCTAAATATTTGTACATTGGAACTGAAAACAAGAATCAACTTGTGTTTTTAGTTTAAATTTGCCTTTATTTAGTATGGGGAAATCAACTGACGATAACTCAAATCATCAAGCAGTCAACAATTTCATAATTGGCTTATTATAAACTATTTACTTTAGCACATTAAAACTGGTCTGCATTGTGCAAAAATGAAACCGTCAGATACAAGTTATGTGCAATCATGAAGCATATACATATGATATATGTTAAGACTTAGTACATAGTTATAAATATTAAAGCAGGTCGATATACATTAAGCACCACAAAGTTTTGTTGATACTGGTTAGTTCTCTTCCAAAATAAGAAGAGGTTAATGACTCTTCTATAACAGCTATCATAAAAACTACATAAAAGCAATTCTAAATTATTTACATTTACTGTCATTTTCCTTCGTGCGTCTCACACGGAATGCACCACAATTTACAGATTAAGACGCATTACATCCAGCACACAGCTTTCATTCTTGGGTTCAAGCCCTGGCAAACTCGAGAACAGGATAGACTCAAGCTATAGAAGTTAAAACAGATAAATAATAGTCAGATACGCTTCTTTATTGTTACATATTATAATTGTACTGCCGCTGTAGCAGTACGGACATTTGAAATGTGCACGATTTTGATACAGGCCATGTTTACGAATTTCGAACGACATCAAAACCTTTTGAAATTGGTTTCGGTAATATATGATCTTCGTTTTAGGTACTGAAGTATGTTCTAGTTACTATAGCAAATGCAATAAATTTGTCGACGTCTTTTGTTGTTGACAAAATTTGTTCTTTGTAATGTACAGTCAGCAACTATGTGCGAACGATTGTCTCCTATAATCATCAAATTCCTCGCTAAGTTCTTGCTTCTGCACATTCCAACTACAGGAATGTCATCACTTAACTTTCCTCTTCAAACAATCTTTGTAGAATGAAAATCGGTCGAATGGTTTTCAAGATATAGCCATTTTACTGAACCAACACCGCATTTCGTAGATTAAATCCTTGTTGAGTTGGCTGCGGTTTACTGGCTGCGACGATTTTGGCGGAGCGACGAGTATGAGAATGGCTTCAAAAAAGTGAGGACACGTTACACGCTTGAGTGAGCCTTCTGGTTACTTCCTTATTCTGTGGTATGGCAGGGATACCAGTGACTGTTATGGTGGTCGTAAAAGTTTGGGCCAGAAAGGATAAAATAAATTCTAGCACGCTGGCTATTGCAAGTTTTGTAACTATGAATCACAGCAAAAGTTGAGAAGTGTATACCTGGATAATTTTGTGTTTTCTATACTCGTACATAATTTGAAAGGGTAGTATGCAAGAAACCCTTGAACTTCCCAGCCGTAGAAACAATGATAAGGAGTCATGCATATCTATAGGTAAAGACGGCACTAGGTATAATTCATATAGAAGTTTTATTATCTGCCATTGTTAATAACAAGTAATTCCTCGAAGTTAATCCGGACAAAACGCTCTGGTCCCCCCTGACGACGACAGCTCTTGATGTTCCCTATATATTTGCCTGCAGGTAATGTTTTGCCTTCCAGAATCTCTCATCTAAATAATAGTAGGATTTTGTGATGTATTATAAATCGCTTATGAAATGATTCATTCCTTTTGGTTTGTCAGGAAAATGTAGAACTACCGTGGTTATAATTCTCCAGACGGCTGGCAAACGAAAACAGAATTCTGATGAACCCGATGGTGATGAGCCTGATTGTGAAGAAATGAAGCATGAAGACTTTGTCAACATTTCAAATCTCTTTGCCCCCGAATTTAACCACAGAAGTATGCACGACCCAGTTCTTGTATTACAGGTTGTGCTAGAAGGACGGCTAGGGGAAGCATTCTCAGAATCAGAGTTGTTAGTCTGTAAGGAACGAGAAACCTCACATACTGATGATAAACGAAAAGAACTAGTTGAAGAGACAAACGGTGTAAGTTATAACCAGGCGAATTGTGAGTTTAAGCAAGCTAATGGTATAAACGTGGAAAATAATTCCATTCCGGCAAAACGTTCACACCAGTGTTACCCAAATATTAACGAAGAATCCGTGGTGGTTCAGAATGAGAACAACAAGCATGCAAGGAAGAAAAAAGAAAAACAACTAGAAAAGGATGTACGTATGCAAGCAGTGGAAGAGGAAGGGAAACGAGTGGAGAGTGAGGAAAAAGAGGATCACCGTAAAAGGAAAGAGGACTCTGAAAGGGTTCGAAATTATTTTCATGGCAACAACATTCTTTCATGTCAGTCCGGCAGTCAAATGAACCAACACAAGATATTTGTCCGCAGCTGTTGGCTTGAAGGACAAAGTCAATATTTCAGGGCATTGTTCTATTCTAGTATGAAAGAGTCACATTCTAAAGAAGTTGTCGTACAAGTATTTGAGAGTAAACTTCAAGCTAATTTAACTTTGTTTGAAGTCATGTACCGACTGGATGTGCTTAACGACAAAGATTACAACCTTGTTCTAAAAGTTCTAGTTCTTGCCGATAAATATGATGTTAAAGCTAGTGCGTAGCAAATGCAAGTACGTTTTGATGTCCACAGCCTTGACATTGGAGAAATGTGAACACATTCTTGAAGCTGTGAAGGATTTACCTGAATTTACTGATCTCTTAGGTTTGCTCGAAAAGTATCTCGTGAAAGAGTTTACGCCACTTGAGAAGACATGGACTATGGACAAATTCATTGCATTGTCAGAACCTTCTCTAAGATTGCTGTTTTCTAGCAATGATTTATCTGTTCAAAGCGAAAACACTGTTTTTGTTGCTCTATTGAAGTGGATCAAGTCCAATGTGACAGTGTGACAGTATAGAGTATAATTGGGTTAAATATTAACTTTATCATGGAACTCACGTGCAGACGATGTGGGGGGGGGGGGGTTAACACGTGTTTATTTTGAGAGGGATTGTTGTGTTGCGGGAGATTTAGAGATAATATATACGAATATAAAGAAAAACACGAAACTACAAACTGTGACAGTGGTGGCAGCGTAAAAATTAAAACTTCTAATGGCAAGTAAGCGAGAATATCGGCTAGATCTTACATTTGATGGCGAAATCGCCGAAGATTTCGAACAATTTTGGCACCATTACGAGTTGACGGCCCATCAAAATATTGCAGCGAAACTATGGTCTGCTGAAGACGATGTCCCCAAGTTAATTGCTATTGAGAAACAACTACGTGGCAAAGCCGCCTTGTTTGTCCGCGGATTACCTGAAGGAAGTAAAGCGACAGTTACAGCTCTCCATGAAGCAATGACTAAGAAATATGTTAACCCACGTGCAATTCAAAGTTATGCTTTGGCATTCGATCAAGCCACTCAACAACCTCGCGAAGAATTGGACGACTTCCTTCGCCGGTTGCAACGTATGGTTCGCTTAGGATTTCCTAATAGTACCGAGAATGACGCGAGAGTAACTCGGCGATTTATTTCGGGGATGAACAGCGATACTGATAGCTTCCGTTTACTTGAAAAAGGTTTCTATAAACAGGATGGCACGTGTGAATTACCTGAAACGGTACTTGTCGCCAACTCAAGAACTTTCATCCATTCTTCAAACAAGTGGTGATGCTCCCAGTATCTGCGCTATCAGAGAAGAAAACAGTGTTCTACAACAGAAATTGACCGAGCTAGAAAAAATGGTTGACAATCTTCAAGTAAATGCAAATAACAAGTCGGGTCGTAGTTCCCGGGGTCGATTCCCCGGTCGTAGCAGATCTATTCGTTGTTGGTACCCACCGTGCGGAAAACAACATCCCGGTGGATGGAAGGAATGTCGACTGCGCAAACGTAATGAGCCAGAATGGCAGCCATCGTTGACTCCAAACAACTGTATTCCCCCAGCATCTCGTGCAGTCCAGGGTCAGGAATGGGCGGATGATTCAAACTATTTAAACACGTAGCGATCGCATAAGAAGAGGCTGAGTTTCTCAGCCTGTCAATTATGATTAAGGAAAGGTCGCATGCTATTGGTCAATTGAGTTCAGACTAATTTCCGGTGGACGAATATCACGTTCAATTGAGGAGAATATAGGAGATGAATTTGTTTCCTACGACGTTGCTGCCTGGATAGTATTTTGCGCCTGTTGGCCATTTGAACTGTTTTGAATGAGCCAACAATCCAAGAGCAATTCCATCACTTCAACATTTCCTGCTTGTTTTCCGTTTGACAGTAACTGATTCTACACAGTGTTGATCTTTTTACGTACTTCTACCAAGTGCCCTTCCTCATCGCGTTTCATTTCCATTTTGAAGCCGTAGTAGGCCTTGCTCTCTTTAATTGCACTTTTATTCTTCTGGTAGTGGACTTTATTGCGATCATACTTGCTAAGCCCCGCAGAACGTGAAGTTGTGCTTTGCGCCGAGGTAGAAGTCCGAGCTGTTAGATGAGAGCAACCGAGCATATTTGCCACAAATGAATTTGAAAGTGGCGCCAGTTTTTGTTTATATTTATAATATTACAAGCTTCAAGTATGCGCCAAAAAGAATACAGATGGCTATGACGCATCGCGGACGTAATAAAATGTGAATCGTGCCCAAACATTACGAGGGTAGGATGACTATAAGTGAATGAAGATGCGCAGGATGTCTCGAATGATTATAATACGACGTATAACAACCAGAAAAATCAGTAAATGTGCCTTGTTCAGCCATTTATTGCTTTATATATTGTTTAGCTGTATTTTAAAAACACATTTTAAAAGTATTTCCGTAAGCTTTAGGCTCTAGGACACGCTTGTGGAGCTCTACGCTGTCCAGTTCAGTCACGCTTCAAAGTGTCCGCCATTTGGAAACATGCAACCGCCATACGAAGCCAGAAATGTGGGAGGAGCTTACCCTTTTATAGCGTCGCTCCGTGTTTAAACTAAAGAGACCTGGCTGGGTGGGGCCAGACCAGTACCGGGATAAAGGATATCACCAGTTTTTAAAGGTCAATAACGAAAATAGACATAAATTGCAAGCATATTATCAAGATTATACCCAAAACTGTTATGCTGGAGTACTTTCGAAATCTCCATTTGTTCGAGTGACCTTGGGTAAAAGTACAGTTAGTGCATTATGGGACAGTGGTAGTGACTTCAGCCTGATAGCAGCTGATAAGAGAAAAGAAGGAGTTGAACTAACACCAGTAATGCGAAATGACACACCCCAAGCCGTTGAGGGATCAAAAGTTAACTGTAAGGGTAAAATTATCTTAAATGTGGAAATTGGCACCACTATGGTAAAACAGCACACATTTTATGTTGTATAATGGTTGGTAGTGCCTTACCTGTTAGGTGCTGACTTTCAAGCCAGATTAGGTGAATATATGATGGACCGGCAAAGAAGAGAACTAAGATTAGAGGATGGTAGCTGTTGTACCTTTTATCACAGCTATCAATCTAGTTCGGCAGCAGTAGAACTTCACTCGGTTGTGGTTAGACCTGCTGAAACAGTTGAACTGGCTGCAGGGACAGAGACAGCAGTCTTATGTAATTTAGACACACCCTTGTTGTGTAACGAAGTATTGATTGAACCAATAACTCAACAAACTGAATTAGTGGGGGTGTGTAGAATAGTAACACGTCCCACAACACCACACCAAGTAATATTAAGAGTTGCAAACCTGGGTTCCCAAGTACAAACACTATATCAGAACCAAAAATTAGCATGGGCTAATCTCAATTTTGAAGATGGTTTCCAAAATTTGAATCTCGAGCCGAAGTTGGACACCAGAAAAATACATTATCAGACTGATGAAACTCTTGACCCTACTCACAAACAGGCACTTGACAACTTGGTACAACAAAATAAAGATATCTTTTATGTGGACGGCGATCAATTAGGTTCTGTAAAGTTAGTGGAACATGAAATACCTTTACAACCAAATGCTGTTCCAGTAGCTCAACGACCTAGGAGACTGTCGTCCCCGGAACGGGAAGAAGTACGAGAGGAAATCAATTACTTACTTAGCCAAGGTTTAATCGAGACATCAACAAGTCCGTGGGCCAGCCCCATCGTAATAGCAAGACGAAAGAATGGACGTTTACGACTGGCAATAGATTACCGCCGCCTTAATAGTTTAACTATCAACAGTCATTATCCACTGCCCGTCATCTACGATCTCTTGGATCGGTTAAGTAATGCTAAGTTTTTCTCAACACTAGATGCCAAGTCAGGATACTGGCAAATGCCTCTTAGTGTTGACGATTGTTCTAAAACGGCGTTTGTAACACCGGATGGGCAGTATGAATGGACTGGACGTGGGACTCCGTTTGGACTGTCTGGTGCACCGGGCAGTTTTCAGAGATTAATGACTGCTATATTAGGAGAACTTTCGTGGAACAGTGAGTTAGCTAACTTGGACGACGTTGTTGTTTGGAGTGTTACCTGGGAGGAACACCTTCACAGACTTAGGGACGTTTTTGATAAATTTCGAAAAGCGGGAATGAAACTCAATGCTGAGAAATGTCGCTTTGGACAGCGAAGGATTGAGTTCTTGGGACACGTGATCTCGTCAAGAGGCTTGGAGATAGATGCCGGACGCGTCGCTGATTTACAGAACATCGCACGCCCTACCACGGTAACGGAGTTGAGGAAGGCCATAGGGGCATTTTCCTATCTTCAACGCTATATTCTCGGATTCGCCGACATAGCTAAGTCATTATACCAGCTGACAGAAGGCAAGAAAAACACTGAGTTAAAGTGGACTAAGGAGCATGATGACGCGTTTTTAGAGCTGAAATGACGGGTGACTGAAGCACCGTGTTTAAAATTACCAGATTTCACGCAACCTTTTTGGCTGACAACAGATGCAATAACGTTGGCATAGGAAGCCAGTTATCGCAAATGGACAACGGCGCACGACGACCAGTGGCGTTCTTTTCAAAGACTCTGAGAAAACACGAACGTAACTACACAACGACCAGCAAGGAACTGTTGGCCTTAGTCGAAAGTATTTAGAAATTCGAATCAATCTGCAGAACCCCTTCACACTGATAACTGATCATCGGGCCATTCGTTGGTTGAATTCATCACTGGATCCCGAAAAAGAGAACGGTCGACTTGGTCACTGGATCAGTTACTTACAGAGTTATCGTTTTACGGTTATGCACAAGCCTGGCACATCAAGGGAGTTGTCTATGGCTGATTATCTTTCCCGTGCTCAGTATGGCCCTATTACCACTGCAGTAAATCAAGCTAAGGCAGATGGAATGGCAACAGTTACGTCAATCTTCAGTCCTGAGGAGTTTCTCCAAGGGCAGAAAGATGATTTGGCGATTCAACAGGTGAAATGGGCGATGTTGACCAATACGGAACTAAGGAACGAGGTCGAACCAGAAGCGAAATTGCTATGGAGACAGCGACAGAAACTCCATGTCGATACCGATGGCATTTTGAGAATATGGAATTATGCGGGTCGCTCAACTAAATCTTCACCGCCAGGAAAGAAAGCATGGCAGCAGGTTATAGTGCCCAAAAGTCTTCATCGTAGGTTCTTACAGTTAGTTCACGATGCACCAGTCTTAGAACATTTGGAACGAGATCGAACATTGGAAAGAGTTCGCCAAACAGCGTATTGGCCCTCGGTAATCGATGATGTGAGCAATTACTGCATTGGATGTCCAAAATGTCAATTAAGAAAACGTCCAAAACACATCCCACGGGCGCCACTGCAAGCTACAGGAATCCCTGAAATGCCCTTATCGAAGAGTTCTTGCGACTTCGTTGGTCCATACCCAGAGACACCCGACGGTTACAAATATGTCTTGGAAATCCAAGATATTCTATCACGTTATGTACTGTTTGTCCCTACTAAAGATGCAACGGCCATGACAGAAGCAAAAGCATTACTTCAGAGTTGGATTGGAGTATTTGATATTCCTCAGTCCTTACAGTCCGATAATGGCCCACATTTCGCCTCAACCGTGTTAAAAACTGTCTGTGAGCAATTGGGAATCCAAAAAATCTTCAGCAGTCCGTGGCACCCACAGTCTCAAGGGCAGGTGGAACGCCAGAATGATACACTAAACAATTGTTTGACAGTATTAGTATCAGACCATCCTGATTCGTGGCCCGCCATGCTCCCCATGGTGGCCTATGCTTTCAACTCGGGTAAATCGGCAAGAACAGACGTTAGCCCTTTCGAACTGCTATTCAAGCAAAAGCCTAATCGACCGGAGTCCTTCTTATTACCCCCGGAAAAGAACGAGAATGATGACGAGGATTATAAATCAAACGGACCAACGGAGCAAGAAAAGCTATCCAAGACGGTGCGGGAAACACCAAAAAGTGGGACAGAGTAATACGAAGAACAAGAAGGAAGATTAAGGAAACACAAGAGAAACAAGCAACGAGAACCAGAAAACGAGTTTATCTTAAAGGTTATCAATTGAATGACTTGGTAATAAAGAAAAACCATCAAACGTCAGGAGGAAAGTTGCGTAATTACTTCCAAGGTCCATATGTCGTTGTTGGACAAACTGGACCTGTGACTTACAAAATCAGGGAGGCAGCAAACGCAGGAGCCAAGCTAGAGATACGACATTATAATGAGTTGTTACCTTGGCGACGACAAACGTTACAGCATGAAATGCAACGCGAAGATGATGAAAACGAAGAGGTACAACCAGAGATGAATCCGAGACGTTCAACCAGAGCAAGACGTCAAACGCAGTTTATTCAATTGCAGGAAGACCAACAGTTTTATCAATACCGCGAACCCGTAGACAGCATTGCAGAAGAACATGCTAACAATTAGGATAAGTAAAATAGCTATTCAAATTACGTTGAAACTAGAGGGGAAGGAGGTGACAGTATAGAGTATAATTGGGTTAAATAGTAACTTTATCATGGAACTCACGTGCAGACGATGTGAGGGGGAGGGGGGAGGGTAAAACGTGTTTATTTTGAGAGGGATTGTTGTGCTGCGGGAGATTTAGAGATAATATATACGAATATAAAGAAAAACACGAAACTATAAACTGTGACAACAGGACTTATAATCTCCCAGTCGTCACATTTGTCTGTGGTTAGATTTGAAATAATGACTGCGGATTTCCTATATGATGTCGTGCAATACGATGATTTAGCAAACGAAATGCCTGATTTTGAAAAGTTTCTCAAGAAAGGTTTGGCTTATCATGCATTTTCCCAAGGAAGGCGGAACAAGTTAATAGTAAAGCCTACTCAAAGACCTTCATATGAAGATTCGAGCCCTACGTTTTCATGGATCATTGACAAGAACTTGCGACAGAAACTGTCTGATTGCACAGTTATTTCGTCGTATGCCTTCTGGTTTCAGGGATATGGGATGGATCTTGAATTGAGTTATGATTCAACAACAAATTCAACAGAGTATGTGCTTATCCTTTTTGTTCTAAACACGAGAAAAGGAGGCTATTTAAACATCTCTTGGAGGGCAGAGTCAGATTTATTCAACGATTCCCTCAGTTTAGAAGAAATGTATACACAGGAGGTTTGTGGGTGGGGAGATAATGTGGAACCTAAAATTAAGCCAAGTGATGTTTCCGAAGCTGTGTCGCGCACAGTCGCTGTTTGGGTAGAGTTCGTTTGAAAGAAGCGATGGGAATCAGATAGAAAAGTGCATAGATTTGTGTGAAGAACTAACTGTAAAATTGATATGATGAGCCGTTACTACCACATTTGTTGACTTCTTTCTGTATTCACTACGAAATTTGTGATTTATGCAGTGATGCTGTCAGCATATAGTGAAGATGTGGTTTATATAAACTTCACGTAATGGCAAAGATAGTAAACCAGAAGAAATGACTCTGGACTGATCAGTTGTTTCCATGAACGTGTATATTCAGTAACTTATAAAATGGTTATAAACAAAGTATATTATAAGAGAAAGTTAAGGTGGCTCCAGGGAGTAATATTTAATGGAAGATTGGTAACTAAATGACTCGGCACGCATGCATCAATCGCGATTTGTCTTGTTGTCATTCTATTATGACAGCACTAACTGCACAATAGAAATATTGACATTTTTGATTTCTGTTTTGATGAATTTCTTTAAAACTTGGAAAATAAAGTCAAGAAAGAAAATGTGACAACTTATCTCATTTTTAAAATTTTCAAAAAGACTGAATTTTCTGAAATCCAATATCTTCATAGCAGAAGATGTGTTAACAACTTTAGCAAATATTTTTGTGTTCATTATTGAAATTTCTTTTCTGACGTAAGTTATCACAAAAATTCATCGAAGGTAACCGACAGTGTGACTTAATTATGAAAGTCATGGAAATATGCCAAAGATCTAACGTTATTGTTATGGTTTTAATAATAGATAATTGTGCAATTTTATGGTTATCTTTTGTTCATGATACTGCTACATTTAGATAAGTCCGAGCTCAATTCATATAATGATCGATGTGCACATAAATGAAGTCGATATTAATTGCATTATGAAGAAAAAAATTGAAACTGCAGGCGTCCATCGTAGATCAAAACCCTGGTTTCTGTCAAAAACTGGATGCACTGAGTGGGTAAGTGAGCCGGACCGTGTGGAAAAGTTAAATATATATTGACTTCGTTTTCCTTGAGGTATCAACTTACTCGACACCGATACGCTTTACGCATGTGGGAGCTTGGGAATATCAAGGATGACATATGAACGTTCTTCAAGTTCGTTCTTCAGAAAAACAATTTCTGAACCCCAGACAGGGATCGAGCCGCAAAATTCTGATGATCCGTGAGACGCTCTAACCATCGAGATTGAGATGCAGATGGCATCTGCTACATAGGCAGCACATATATGTTAAACTTGTACTATAGCTCGCCATTTGAGCTTTAGAGCATCTCACCAGTTAGAAGGTTGCGGATTTGATCCCTGTCTGGGGCTCAGAAATCGTGTTTCTGACGTTGGAGCTTGACGAACGTTCATCCTATTATCTTTTGTCAAGCGGACATTAAAATGTTGTCTACGAGAGACAAAAACTTCGAAGAGCGGTATGTAACACCTTTTCATCCATGCAATTACATCAGCAATTTAAAAGCGTGTACTTGGTCATGATTAACGGAATTCTACGATAGATTCTGCTATGTTATTATAATCTACTTCAACAAGGTTTATTTGCTATTCCTTCTTTTGTCCTAAGTTACCCTAACCTGTTAACCCACAAATAAAACTCTCTTCTTAATAAGATCGTGAAGAACCATGATCACAAAAAGGCAAGACAAGTTAAAACATTTTAAAAATAAGCTGAATTCTTACGTTTCGTTGCGACGTGCAAGAATTCAGCTTATTTTTAAAATGTTTGAACTTGTCTTGCCTTGTTGTGATCATGGTTCTTCACCTTAAAATTTTGAGCTGGGCTCTCATTTTTATCTAATAAGATCGTCTAGAACGAATCGGAGTGAAATCCTCAAAGTTCTATTTGAGGATTTATAGGTCAACGCATGGACATGGATTTTAGCCCGTTTCAGTCCAGAAAACTCTAATGTAGCTTTACTCTTGCGAACTCCAATAAAACGATTTCGTTCGCCATAGAGATTCCTAGACGAGAGAAAGTATTCTTCTGGAATATCATTGCAGAAGTTCATTTCCATGGAAGTTAAGAAGTCTTTATCCCGCGCTTTCATAGTTCATCATCATTACTACATTCGCATAAAACGAAAGTACCTTGCTGCTCAAAGATCCTTTCCAAGAATATTACTGCCCAGCATATTACTCTTAGTAGCATTGTTACTAAGAGTAACAATGCTCCTATGCCAATATCTCGTTTACTTATCATGTAACATACCATTATATATCATCACCTTGTAATATAGTTTTTCATTCATTCTCTGAGGATGTTGCGTGTAGCAACGAAACGTTAGAATTACATTTTAAACCTTTAATATGCCTATTTTGCGTGTTTTTTGCTGGGCTTTATTATTTCTTCTCCGTCAACCAGTTGATTTGGAAATAATTTTTAATTTTTAATAATTTTTAATAATTTTAATAATTTTAATAATTTTTAATAATTTTTAATAATTTAATAATTTTTAATTTTAAATAATTTTAATCCCCGTCTGGGGCTCAGATATCATTTTCTGAGTATCGAGCTTGAAGATCGTTCATCTACTTCAATATATCCAAGCTCTCATGTTTCCTAAACATCAAACTGCTTCAATCACTAACGTTTCGTTACATAACTGTAACATCATCAGAGTAAATGATAACTATATACACGTCGGGAACTTTTAAAGCTTAAAGAATTACAAAATTGGGCAGAGTGGTGAGTGTTGCTAAGGAATGACGAAAGAGGTGGCAGATAATTAGTAAGAGTGTAACTAAGACCCCGTTCACACGATACCGATACGAAACTACACGGTATCAAAATATCACGGTACGAACCTGTTCACACGATTACGGTTTCACATTACGGTTTCAAATCGTTACGGTTAGCATTACGGTTTCATGCTTTTTCATAACGGTACCGTGTGAACGCAAGGCCTAACCGTAATAATTTCGTTACGGTTTCATTTCGTACCGGTATCGTGTGAACGGGGTCTAAGGAATGACGAAAGAGGTGTTAGTAAGTAGATGGTGAAATTAAAATGAGAGGGGGAAGGATCGGATGTTCTTATTTAAGCAAGGTTTTAGTTTGGATATTGATAAACTTTCACGGATTAGGACATCAAATTGTGAAGTGCCACTGGCCAAAACAGAAAAATCATCGTATGAGATGGGATGTCCTGTATGTTTGCTATGCGTGAGTACACTAGAAAGACTCGTCTGAAAGATTTTGTTACCAGTATAGGCCGAAATACCCATATGATGAGAGATTCTAACATGCAATCGACGGCAGGTTTCGTCCAAATACAACGCGTCACAGCGTTTCACTGAAATTTGTAAACGATGCAAGATCTCAACTTCATGGGAATTCGATCTTTAAACCGAAAAAAAATTTGACAAACGGAAAGTGGGTCGAAAAGTGACGTGGAGATTAATATGCGGACAGGCCAATGACATCAGTTTGATTGATCGATTCACAATTACTTAATTCACAATTGACTGTGAATCAATTAGTTGTCATTGAATTAATTAATTAATGTCATCGACCTACAGTCAAACCTCTCTAAGACGGACACCTTCGGAACCGGCCTCAACTGTCCGTCTTAGAGAGGTGTCCGTCTTGTGGAGACTCTAGGTAATATGACACCAGTCCCGTACATAATTGTCAACCTGACCATATGGTCAATAAATACGCGTTTGTTGGTGACAATTTAATAAAATAAGAGAAAACTGGAACAAATTTATTACTGACTACAGTAATATTGCAAACTGGAACATGCAAACGCGAAATTAGTTTTTGCAGTTAACTAGAAGCAAATTATTCAACATGCTGAAATGCAGCGACTATTTACGTACGGATAGATCACTCATTTGGTCGTTAAAATTAAAGTAATCTGTGATTATTGATTGCGTTTGATTGGCAATTTTGTAATCTTCAAGTCGCTGTGCAACTGAGCACAACGCAATTACAAGATCTTCATCTTGAAGTTGGGCCGCAAATTTTGTCAAGTCGTCCACCCGACCCAGAGCTTCAGCAGTTGTTTTAACAGAAGAAGTCCGAGGCTCGATGTCTACATCTGCATCATCCTCGTCGCTTTCTACTGCCAAAATCTCGCTGACAGGAACCTCGGATTCTTTCTGATAGAGGTAGAGTGCTTCATTTCTTAAATGTTCTCGCCAGTCAGACTAGGTGGTATCAACAGGGGAGCTCACAAAGTGGGATCTCCTCATCAGCTGCAACATATTGTTCAGCTGTTGTTTCGCCCAAACTGATGCGCCGTACAAGCTCTTTGAATTCTTGGTCCTCTTCTTCCTCACTCCTTCTTGAATTACACACAGCCTCGCTAAATCCACATTTCTCGAAGCACTTGCGAACAGTTTCCTCTGGCACCTCATCCTCAAGCCACCCATTTGAAGCTTTGAAGTCCGCAAAATCTGGACTGTTCAATTTCGTTGCTATTTCTGTTGGTTCTTCCTAAATCATCGGACCATTTACAGGGACCATTGCATCTCTAACCAAACAGTACCACTTGTAAACTGCATCAATTATTTCCTGGTACTTAGCTTCTTGTGAGCGCTTAATGCCCGCAGAAGCGAAGGCTTCATATTGCACTCTGATGCTTCGCTTATCTTTCAAAGCACGTGCAACCTGAGTTTTTCCAACTTCAAACACGTCGGCTATTTTTCTGCAGCCTAATTTGGGATGGTCTTGAGCAGTCCAAGACACGCATTTTCTCTTCAAGAGTCAGAGTTTTCTTTTTAGGGTGACTACGTCCTTGTTTAGACATGACCGCCCGGCTGCAGAAATACTAAGAAATGAAACTTGTTGAAATGAAAGCTGATAGAGAACGGCATTGCATCATGTCAAAAACTGACCAATTTCACACCTTTTGACTACAGTGAAGTGAGACTACCTACAGTGTTGCATGTAGCGCACGTGCTAGGATGAATGAATTGTTTAGCTTCACTTAAAGTCAAATATCATGTCAGGCGCGGATCGCTATTCCTTCGATTCGTTTGTGCGGGGACACCATGTCTACAAGGACATATGGACACCTACCATTGGCGAAAGTTTACACTGCATGCGGGAACTGCTAAATAAAAAGGACAAGTATGCAGTTGCAGTCATGAAAGACAACAAAGTGGTCGGCCATGTGCCGCTATCATACTCCCGACACCTTAGTCAATTTCTGCAAATACGTTCCAGCTCCTCATCTTGCAAGGTTACCGGAGAAAGGGTGAATCGAGGTGGAGGATACGGCCTGGAAGTGCCCTGCCAATATGTGATTGAAGGGAGCACGTTGGCTGTGAATTGGCTGAGAAAACGCATCGAGAGCGAAAGGGCAATATTGGACGGTGCTTTTTTCCGAAACCAGGAAAAGAGAAAGAAAGATACTTCAGAAAATGTGCCTCAGGCCAAAAAGCAAAAGCATAATTGAACGACTGAACTATTAGAGAATACTGTGCAGCACGAGTAGTATGTACATAAACAGTTTACTGAAAGTAAAAGGACTGACTTGATTGATAAATACAATTACAGTAATGGAGGTCAAATTATAGTTATAATTAAGTGCTCACATTGTCATTAAAAAGCGTTTTGTTTCAATAAGAAAGGACTTTTTAACTGTCCGTTCGGTATTTCAAAGTGTCCGTTGTCCGTCTTAGAGAGGTGTCCGTCTTATAGAGACTTCAAACACAGTAAATGACTGAAAAAACGGCAGGGACCAAGATTTGGTGTCCGTTTTATAGAGGTGTCTGTCTTATCTGGGTGTCCGTCTTGAGGGGTTCGACTGTATCCGCATTAATATCGGTATTCAGTGGCGTAACGGAACTACTGGGGACCCTTAGAAGATTTTCGTTCGGGGCCCCCGTCACCTACGTTTTTATAGACTTAGTGTAGATAATTTCAAGACTATAATTATCAATTGTCTTTACAGATTCATGGGGGCCCTTTAGAGGTCGGGGGCCCTTAGGAGTTGCTCTAACCCTGGCCATAGTCCGTTACGCCACTGTCCGTATTTACTCTGTGACTTAGTGCAACAACTGGACTTCTAGAAATGGGTGCCAAAAGCGAAGACATTTGCACTGAAATTGACTGTAGAGAAATGAAACACGCAGACTTGCTAAAGTTTTCGAAAATGTTTGCTTCGGAATTCAACAACAGCAGTCTGCATGACCGTGTTCTTGTATTTCAAATCATGGATGAAGGATGGCAGAAGGGAAATCCGAATATGTCTGAGTTGACGACTCGTGAAAGGGATAGCCAAGACGCCGAAGAGACAACCGTGTCGGTTGTTAAAAATGATAACAAATTGGTGGTTGACTGTAACTTGGAGCACTATTCCACCGTAGGTGTAATTAATAACTTAACGCAAGGGGAATATTTGAGTTCAATCTGTGATCAAAGTTTAAAGATCAGTCAGGTTCCCCAGCTGGACGAATATGAAGATGCCAAAACAAGAGGAGAAGAAAGAAAAGGGGCAAGAAGAAGAAAGGGAACTAGAGAAAGAAGAAGAAGAAAAAGAAGTAGAGCAAGAAGAAAGAGAAGAGGTAAAGGAGGAGAAGGAAGAAGTGAATGAAGATGAAAAGTCAGAGAATGGCCAGGAACAAGAGGATGAGGCAGATGACATGACTACACATGAAACAAACCCAAATAAATCCCAAGATGAACACAAAGTATTTGTACATAGCTGTTGGCTTGCTGTACAGAGTCCATACTTCAGGGCCTTATTCCATTCTGGCATGAAAGAGTCACAATCCAAGGAAGTCACCATGAAAATTTTTGAGAGTGAACGTGAACCTCATGTAACCTTAATTGAAGCTATGTACAGACTAGATATCCTTAATGACAAAGATTAAAGGCTTGTTTTAGAAGTACCGACCCTTGCCAATAAGTATGATGTTGACTTGGTGTTTAGAAAATACAAGTATGTGTTGTTGTCAACATCCTTAACCTTTGAGAAGTGTGAAGAGATTCTTGAAAGTGCAAAAGATCTACCTGATTCTGCTGATCTACTTAGTGTGCTTGAGAAGTTTCTTGTGAAAGAGTTCACCCCACTTGACAAGACTTGGACTATGGACTAATTTACTAAGCTGTCAGAGGCTTCATTGTGACTACTTTTGTCAAGTAACCATTCACCTGTTCAGTGTGAAAACACAGTCTTTGTTGCTTTGATGAAATGGATTGATGTCCATGTGAGAACATGTTCCCTATCTCAGTCTTCCCCTTTAAGTCTGGTGAGGTTTGAACTGATGACAACTGATTTCCTGTATGATGTTGTTTGCCATGACACAACAGCAATGGAGATGCCTGGTTTTAACAACCTTCTCCAAAAAGGTTTGGCTTATAATGGATTTTCACAGACAAGGTGAGACCAGATGAAAACAAAACCTGTTGAGCGATCATCATACAATGATCAGGGCCAACGTTTTCATGGATTATTGATGAAAATGCAAGAAAGAACCTGTCAGATGACCCAACCATCTCATCAAGTAAATTTTGGTTTCAGGGATATCAAATGCAACTTGAATTAAGTTATGACCCAAACAAGAACAGTTCCAGCATTATTTGTTTGTGTTAAATTTCGGGAATGAGAGCTGCTTCAACATCTCTTGGACAGCAAAGTCAAATTTATTCAAGTGTAAATCATTTACCATTAGCTCCACCTATAAAGATAATTGTAATGGTTGGGGACAAGGTGAAGTGAAAAGGAATATTAAATCATTTGAAGCTTCTGAAGCTACTGCACATAAAATAGACATTTATGTTGAGTTTAAATGACTGAAAAATGCATAATTGTCAAGAGCAGATGGTGGAATTGTCAGAAAGAACTAGTGGACATCAACTTTGTATAGGTATCAAAAGAATAGAACATGAAATTGTCATTTACAGTGTTATTTCCAAAAATGAACTCCTGTATCAGTATTAAGTGTAATTAGTGTGTTGTAAGGACTGCATAGAGGGTAAAGTATCCAGGTCAACTGACCTGAATCTGGAGCCCTGATATGAAAGTAGTATTACTAGATTAATATTTAAAAGTGGAGTTCTAACTCCTTAGTGTTCTTATTGGGTATGACTGGATTTACTGCTACAGGTACCTGTACAGAATTCAGTTGTCTATGCTGGTAAAGCAAGTAGGTACCATTGAAGGTCTTACTATTTTTGGCCATCTAAATTCTATCAATATTTGATGAAATGTATAGGTATAAAACTCTTTTTCACTCTGAAAACTTAAAGATAGTGATCAAATTGAGAATATGATCAAGAACTTGTACAGTTTGAAGAACCAGGTGGCAATCTTAACTGTAATATGAAAATGTGTCCATCACTAAATGCAAAACAAAGCCATCATATAATTTGAAGAATGATTAATTTGTTAGGCAACAGACTAATGTTTTGTTGTAACCAGCACATGTAAATGCATCTCATGAGCCAAAACAGTACAAACCAAAGAACTACTTCGTTACTGAAACACTAAATTCCCAAATCTTCTTTACATAAAGTAAAATTGTTTTCCACAACACTAAAGCAAGATATTCTGTGTACTTTTTCTGGGCACATTTAACTCACACATTTTCTGGGCATATTTAACTCTGCTTTGAGATGCATTCCCTTAAATCTGTAGAACAGAACTCAAATGCAACTATTATATATAGAGTAATTAAAAAAATTCAATAATCTTTACCAAAATTAATTAACATCAATGGATAAAATTACTATTACCAATTAATGTCAAGCTACTTATTCATATCACTGTTGTGAATAGACCTTACTTCAAAATGGCAACTGACTTATCATACTTTTACATACATGTTACTGTAACTGACTCTTGTTACCACATGATCATGTACAGTACAAAATTCTATAGGACTTTTACTCCAAAATAAACCCTAAAATGGCCAACTTAGAAGCACATAAAGGAACAATAAATTGGTGTGGAATAATGTCAAAGGAGGCAGGAGGATGAAAAGTTGAAAGAGAAACAAAATCAGAATAAACATATGTAAATATTTAGAGAGGACTTAAGTACACATGCTGACATACTGTATCTTTCTCATCAAGAAGTCAGAATCTTTTATGCTTTACTTCATGGAAAGTGTTGGATGCTAATAACTAGCAGAGTCCCCATTAGTTCTTCCCTCGCATTTACCTGCAGAAGAGGTATACAGGACAGTATGACACAGTACTTTTCATTAAACTGGTTGATAAAACAGTATGTAAGCCAGGAAAACCTTGACAAGCAAAATATTTTGGAAAATTATATTTTTGGTAGGTAAAACAGTCTTGATTAGTTGGCAAAAGAGGTTACAAGCTATGACATATGCTGTTATAAGTCTTAGTAATATGGCTAATGTGGTTGTTTTGATTTAGCACCAAGATTATCTTGTTAACTTGACCTTCAGTCTTCACATATCAAATACTATCGAGGTGAACTTTCAGCCAAAGTCTATAAGATTGTTTAGACCATGGAATGGACTTAACCATTTCTGTCACCTCTGGCTACACTTTATGTTTTTCTTCTTCTTCCATCTAAGTTTTAGATCCGCATCAGGGTCGTCATCACCAATTTCATCAGGTGGTACAAGACCGTTGGTGATTTTGTAGTAGACAGTGGTTGAATTGGATTCTGTTAGGGCAAAATGTACAGTTGTTGCGTTCTCCTCACTCGACATCTCACACAACCCCGAGTCTTCAAATGCCTTGCAAACGCCAAGAATAGTACGATGAATATCTTCATGTGAAAATGAGTTCAGAGATGAAATAGGAAGAACAAGTTCTCTATGACATTTTTTAAGTGGTCTCCCTGTGATGAACACACATCCCAGATCATCACAGCGATGAAAGTCTACATCAAACCAATGTTTAACTTCAATCAGGTCCAAGTACACAAGCATCGCGCTCCTTAGGCGAGCATCGTCCTCATAGCCATACGATTGAATTTCCATATATTTAGGGTGCTCTTCGAACCAATTTTGACGAGTTGTTTTGTGTTTTGGAAGATGTACTGATGTCATATTTACGTCTGGAGAAGAAATCCTTACATTGCGCCAAACTGTTGTAAATGAGCATGATAAAATACGCTGACAGACAGCACCGTAGGTGTCCCTTTGAAAGTTCCACGCGGGGAGTTCTTGAAAGTGGAAGATCTTGAAAGGTGTTGCATGAGGCTACACTAAGGAATATTTTACTGGCGTACTGCTACAATATGCCCGAAAAAAACTCTGGTAAGTAGTTTTGGTTTATTAGATGGTTGTCGTTTGCAGTCATTAAGGAACACAAGCTTTCACTTTTAAAATTTATCCTGATTAGTATGTCTTATCAAACATTACTGAGGATTCAGTGTCTTAAGCATAATTAAACAAGTGTTTATAAGATATTCCCCGAGATGATTGGCCAAAGATTAGGCCATATTTCTCTATACTCACAGTGATGGCATTACTAAATGCAAAAAAATGGCAGCTGGATTTGTAAATGTGAATTTTTAGGTCAAATTATTCACTGTGCTGTTTCCCATAATCCCCTCTGTAGTTATACTAAAACAATTATTTATCTTAGACTTAGTGAATATTGTTGAATATTCATCCCCAAATTGAAGTCTGGGGAATTATGTGACAATATTCAATTAGACCGAGTTAAATAACTATTAATTAGTATTACCCAGGGCCATCTATAATGAGACAGTTATAAATAAGTATCTATAATTGACATATAGAAAATAGCTTAAATACCTCTGTGCTGTGACAGGAACATGGATGATGTAATTTCAACTGGGAAAAGGCTTAGTGGACACACAAGGTGTAGCCTGACAGACCTTTAAAAGGATATATTTTACTCTTTCTGAGGTTGGGTGACTGTTTGAAGTTTAAAAACATGCCAATGCACAAACCCTCCATGAAAGGAACTAGACTCTTAATTTTCTGGATATTTTACATGTACTGTACACTTGAAATACCGATCTTATAGAAATGTATTTTACAAAATGTACATATTGCCAGTAATTAAGCTCCTGATACAGCTTTCTGAGATTTCTGGAGGGGATAGATTCCCTATCCCTCTTTTGGTGGAAATCAAACCTGATTTTATTCTTGTGATCCCTTCAACTCTTTAATGTCCAGTGTCCAATACATTGGTCATCAAGAGCAAAAGAACAAATGAATGAAAAAAGAAAAAAAAAATAGAAAGCAAAGAACAAAATTAAAAAAGTAAAGCTAAAAGGGTAAATGTCAAGTATACTGAATGTCAGGTAGCAAGCTTGGGTGTTGCATTGGGACCTGGGTAACCACAAAGAAGAGGCCAAGAAATGAAGCAGCTTTTCAAAAATCACATAAATATATATACTGTTCTTCAGCTGTTTGCTGAAGGCTCCAAATTCCTTCTCATGACAGGTCTTGGTCAGGTCTTACAGTGAGTGTTTGCTCCATTATTCAGGCTTGAGGGTTTTCCAGTTATTATAAATTATGTCCAGAGTAGATGCCAGTATTAAATTGTAGTTGTTGTTGTAAATACTAAACAGGGTATCAAACATCTGAATCACCTTGTCTAAATACACTGGCACCCTAGTGCCCACTTGCTGAAATGTTACACTGTAATTTGAGTGGTTTGAAGCCTTATTTAGCATATGTAACACACCTTTTCATATACTGTAAATCTTTGTGGCACTGAAGGGTTATTGTTGAAAAACTGAAATAATGATATTTATATATGGAGTTATATTTTGTTGCCCAGACACACCTTCACAACTCTTGTAATGCTGGTCAGAAAAAAATACATTGGGACAATAATACTGTATAATAATATATTAAATGATTATAATAACATTTATATATTGAGTTTCAATTTGGTACTCTGGCACACAACTCTTGTAATGCTGATCAGAAAAAATTACATCAGGACAAAAAAGTCAAATTTAGTCAGGGACATCACAGACTTGGCAGACAATTGATGGCAAATGTCCAATGATAGAAAAATGTTGTCATAACCTCTGCTGCCAGTTTTGGCTGACAATTGAGTTTACAGGTACTGGCCAGCATTAGCCAAAGTATTATAGCCTACAAATTCTTTTGACTAATAAACATACCTCTCAATCCTATACTGTATATTGATTGTGGGTACTGCGTAAAATGAAAACCTTTCTTGAAAATAGAAAATTATTATACTCAGATTTTATGCACTTCATGTAGTGAGCAAACCAGATTTCCTAACACAGTGCATTGTACACTGCAAGTGTTAATCTTCCTTTGTGCTACCTTTCCAATTTTATATGCTGGAGATGATCAGATCTGATGCATACTCTTTGACTGTAAACATTTGACCTACATGTAGGTAAAACAAAAATGTCCAAACATACCAAAATTTTAAGGCAATATACTAAGTCATTTTTATCCTTTGACTGAAAGTCTTAAATTTGACCACTACTGTGGGTGCAAATTCACTGGTAGATCCTGGATTTGCAAGAAGGGGGGGGGGACAAGCTAAAGAGTCAGCCAAAGTTTAGAAATGGCTACTGTATGTTGGTATCCCTGGCAGAACCTCATGTTTTTTTAGGGGTAGGTTTCCCTCCTGGGGAAGTCTCTTGATAATTTATCATGTATAACCAAGTATTTTCTGTATATTATGATAAAAGTTTTATTTAAGGTATATTTACTACATGAGACAACTACAGTACAGCAAGACAGATCACAAGGACAGAAACACAATAACAGGAAGTTCTATTGTGAAACACAACACAAGTCACACCCTTCATCACATTCTCAACACTCCCACTTGACGAGTGTTATAATTCTATATCGTAAAATGTATCGTGACTCTAATTAAGGTAATTGTTGCACACCAATCTTGCGATGTAATTCAACAAACTTCCGTTTTGGTAGCGTCTTTGTCAAAATGTCTGCCACCATCTTCTCTGTTGGGCAACAAACAAGACGAACATCTTTCTTTTCGACAGCTTCTCGTACAAAATGATATTTAATATCAATATGCTTCGTTCGTGAGTGATTCTTCGGATTCTTCATCAGAGCTATTGTCCCATGATTATCCTCATGTACGACAGTTACATCTTTCTGCTTGAATCTAATGCTGGTAAGCAAATGCCGTAGCCAAACAGTTTCTTGAGCTGCTGCACATAATGCCACGTACTCAGCTTCGGTTGAAGATAGAGCAACAACTGTCTGTCTTTTTGATTTCCAGGAGATGGTAGCATTCCCCAGCTGAAAGACATACCCAGTTGTAGACTTTCTTGAAGTCACATCACCAGCCCAATCAGCATCTGCATACGCACAGAGCTTAAATTCTTCATCACTAGACGCTTCAAATTTTAGACCATAGTCCAATGTTCCTTTGATATATCGAAAAATTCTTTTTATTCCGAGCCAGTGCTCTTGGCTAGGATTCGACATAACCTGACTCATTACTCCCACTGCAGATGACAAATCCGGTCTTGTCGCAATCGCAGCGTAGGTAAGGGATCCAATTGCTGCCTGATATTCTCTTGTTTTCATAGGAGTTCTTCCATCTACCAGTTTTTCATATTTCCTTCCAATTTCCATCGGAGTTGATACCGGTTTGCAGTCGTACATTCCAAATCTTTTTAACACGCTTTCTAGATAGGTTTTCTGGCTAATCGTGAGTTCCTTTGCTGCTCTGTCTCGTCTGACTGACATACTGAGGCAATGATGAATTTCGCCCAAATCTTCCATCTCAAATCGTTCTTTCAACTTAGCCTTTTCCATTTTTAACATCTGGACACCGTTGGAAGCTAACACGACGTCATCGACATACAAGGCAATGACCATCAAACATTTCTTTCCATCTTTAACTTCCGTTTTTGAGTAGACACATGGATCAGCACCACTTTGAACATATCCTAATGCTTTCAAGAATTGATCCATAGCAACGTTCCAACATCTGGCTGATTGCTTCAGACCGTAGAGACTCTTTTGTAACTTACACACCATATCCGGTCGATCTTTATCGACATAGCCTTCTGGTTGTTTCATGTAAATTTCCTTTTCAAGTTCACCATTCAAAAATTCAGTTTTAACGTCCATTTGATGAACCTCTAGATCAAGCTGGTGTGCAATTGCCAGGACAGTTCGGATGGAATTGTATCTTGCAACAGGGGCGAATACTTCATCATAATCTTCTCCAGGTTCTTGAGAATATCCTTGAGCTTCCAAACGAGCCCTGTAGCGGCTAACTGTCCCGTCAGCGTTCCTTTTTATTTTAAAAACCCACTTGCATCCAACGACATTCTTGCATTCAGGTAACTCTACCAAATCCCAAGTGTTGTTATTCAGCAATGATTCATATTCATGGTTAGTTGCTTCTTTCCACTGCTTTGAATTCTTTCCATTGAGAGCTTCATTGATACCCTTTGGTTCTTCGGTATCTGTAGCAGCGATAGAGGCATAATGCAGATTATTTCACCATTCACCTGTAATACAACCAAGTCGGTCAGGAGCTACTCTGTTTCTTTGAGGTCGTTGCGGTTCAGCTTCGGGTGCATTGCGCTCTTCCCTAACACCTTCTACATGATTTTCATTGTGTTCATCATTGGCAATGGCATCATCATCTTCAAAATACACAACGTCAGACTCTGAATTTTCCAAATTAATCAACAGTTTTGGTGACTGTCTTTCACGATCCGTCAGTTCACCGGTAAAAGTATTTTCCAGGAATATTACGACTCGACTTCTAAGCATCTTCTTCGTTTCGGGATTATAGAGCTTGTAACCTTTACTGTTGTTTGGGTAACCCACGAAAATGCATCGTGAAGACTTCTTGTCTAGCTTCTTTCTCTTGGCATCCGGTACATGAACATATGCACTGCATCCAAATACTTTTAGGTGACTAACGTTCGGTTTCTGATTGTACCATCGTTCGTAAGGTGTTACGTCCTTCAAAAAGGATGTTGGACTTCTGTTGCGTAAATAAACAGCTGAAGATACGGCCTCTGCCCAGAAACTCAAAGGGAGTTTTGCATGATACAGCATAGATCTAACAGTTTCCATAATTGTACGATTCATGCGTTCTGAGACACCGTTTTGTTGAGGAGTGTAAGGAATGGTATCTTCTTTCTTTATCCCACGGCTCTTACAATACTGAACAAACTTTTCGGAGTTTTATTCTTTTCCATTATCTGATCGTAGAATCTTTACACGTTTTCCAGTGTGATTTTCAGCCAACTCAACAAATTCTTTGAACTTGTCCAGTACTTCACTCTTGTGCTTTATCATGTATACAGTTGTATACCTTGAATAATCATCGATGAATGTGACGAAGTATCTGGAACCTCCCAATGAATTAACACTCATCGGGCCACATACATCACTGTGAATAATTTCTAGTGGCTCGCTGCATTTATGCTGACTTTTCTTGGGAAAGGAGTTACGGTGTTGCTTGCCAAGGGTGCAGCCTTCACAATTCTGATCAAATTTACCCTTTGGATCAAGAGTTAAACCATTCACCATGGATTTATTATTCAACAACTTCAGATTTTCATAACCCAGATGGCCAAAACGGTAATGCCACAATGATGGGGTGCTATCTTTGTCTTCAGACGATCCAAAGCAACATAATTCTATGGGTTCTGAATTCAGCTTATACAATTTCCCATGCTTGTGTCCAATGCTGTACGTTTTATTGTTAATTATCACCTTACAAAATTGGCCTATAAATTGAACTTCAGCACCTTTCTCTGTCATTGAGGGAACTGACATTAACTTATTTCGTATTTTCGGAACATAAAGTACGTCATGGAGCGCTAAATTCACTTTCCTTGCACCGTCAAAAACTGATATGTTTACAGTACCTTTTCCATAAGCATACAATGCAAGATTGTCCGCAAGTTTAAATTGTACTGGATTTCTGAATGCGATGTAACTCGTCATGACTTTTTTATCTGGAGTCATGTGCTGCGAAGCTCCAGAATCAATCCACCATTCGTTTGGTGTTGCTGCAGAGTAACTTGATGAGGCAACTTCCGGACTTTTAACCTTTGATTCTTGCATACTTTCAACTCTATTCGCAGATTCGTCGAGCGATGACTTCTTCGCACCCGCTTTCTTTTTGTAGCATTCTTTTACAAAATGGCCTTTCTTCTTACAGTAGTGGCATCTAAACTTCTTCGTGTCAGCCTTCTTTTGTTTGGCGGATTTATCGCTAAGTAGAGCATCTTGGCGCGAGTCGCTATTTCCGATTTTGGAACTTTCGCCATGCATTTTGTCGAATTCATGAATTAATCTGTCACGTACGTAGTCCCACTTCAGTTTATCTTCTGCAATAGTTTCCAATGCCGTTATCAAAGAGTTGTATTCCTCAGGAAGACTACTTATCAAAATGATGACCAAATCTTTCTCGGCCACTGCATCATCTACTGCTTCCAAGTGTTCAGACAGACTTTTGATGTAATTGACATGATCGATCATGCTTGTACCTTCTTCCATACGAGCGGAGTAAAGTTTTCTACGATAAAATATCTTGCGAGATAGAGATTTCTTCTGAAAATGGCTTTCAAGGTTTTCCCAAGCTTCCTTCGCGTTGCTGGCTAAGCGTACATAAATTTGTAAATTTGTTGCAACAGATAAGCATACCGACGCGAGCGCCAAATTTTCTCTCTTCTTAAATTTTCTTTTGCTCTTCCGCTGTTGCATCATCTCCCAGTGTCTCAGTTCCCGTAGTAATATCCCACAGATTTTTTCCAATAAGATATATTTTCATCTGAAACTTCCAGCTATGATAATTTTCTCCATTTAATTTTTCAACTTTCAAGGCCTTGTCGTCCGTCGCCATTTCGATAAGTGACAAAACCAGGTTTCCGTGTCGCGAACTAAGACTTCAAGTGTTATTCGAAGAAAAAACCATAACATTGCAACATTTCGATAAAAATGTCTTTAGTGATCTAGGCCCATAACCAGATAAAAGTTTTATTTAAGGTATATTTACTACATGAGACAGCTACAGTACAGCAAGACAGATCACAAGGACAGAAACACAATAACAGGAAGTTCTATTGTGAAACACAACACGAGTCACACCCTTCATCACATTCTCAACATATTAAAACTTTCTTGAAAACCTATGGTTCTAACTTCATCCTTCATACTTTTGCTACATAATTTGCAGCAATAGTATGAAGGATGAACAATTAGGGTGTGAAACTGACAGTCATTTTGTCATCTTCATTGACATTGACAATGTACAGTTAGCACCCATTTTTAAAGTATCTGCTGTGAAATCAACGATTCGAAAGCGTGTTTTAAAAACAAGAAAGTATGTCTCATCACAAATACAACCTTAAACATATGGAGCATGCAACAAAAGTTTCCCACTCAGTTGTGTCTTGCATTTTTGCTGAAATTACTTTAAAAGAGCTATTGCATTTTTAACAGTCAAAAGGGGGGGGGCTGGCCCTTGGGCCCATCTCCTGGGCCAGCCACAGTAAGTTTGATTCAAGTTAAAAACATCTTCATACACCAAATCATGGCCAAAGCTGAACTGATAATGCAGCTAAGCAGGCAGACCTGAATATACTATTTCAAAATCATCTATGATTAACTTACACTCCAAAAGTTAACTTGAAAAATTCAGTTGATATTAATCACTGCAGGGATGTAGCCAGAGAAAAATGAGTACCGGGAAAAAATATCCAGATTTAATTATCGTGAAGATGTCTAACCATGTTTTCATTATGATGTCCTCCCCCTGAAATTTTTGTAAAATTGGCACCTTAAGTCTAAATAATGAGAAGTTTCTGGCACTTTCAGCAAGGTTCAATTAAACGTACTTCTCACATTCCGCCTTATTAGGCAAATGGTTGTCACGTAGTAACGTGATTTGGTGTACGCCTTCGCGCGAAAATTTGGACAAATTTTGTCTTTACGGCGGTTAAGACATTGACTACTCAGCAACAGTTCTTTGTGAGGAATGGCATATGAGAATCCTTCCAAATTTTCCTTGTTTACGCTAGTTTGGGTTCTTATCTCCGAATTTGATGAATGATGGATTAAATTACAACATTTGCTGCACGGAAACAGTATATTTCATTATGTTTGAGCAAAAAGTGTGTCGGCCGGAATTCATGAAATTACTGCGAGTACCGGGCGCTTAGAATTCGTGTCGGGCGGTCCCGCCCGGCACCGCTCGGCGTGGCTACATCCCTGCACTGTGGTTGCAGTACTATTACTCAAACATTTGAACTATTAAGTCAGCTGGAAACAACATGCTTGTTGAATTCATTTTAAGTGCAAAAGAGCAGGGGCGGATACAGGATTTTTTTCCAGGGGGTGACTACAAGATTCTTTAGCATTGAACATTACATTTTGTAGTTATATAGTGAGGCATTTTTGACAAGCCTTGGTTTTCAATAAACTGACTGTTACAAAAAGCATGACCAGCCAATAACTTTATGAAGTGTAAAACAACTACAATTCCGAAAAGGAAAGTCATCGTGAATAACTTGAATCTTGAGTTTTCAAGACGATTTTTCTTTTCGGAATTTGTTTCTTTTTGGGACGGTTGCAATTTATGCACAGTTTACTCACAAAAAAACTGTTGACAACTCATCGTGATTTTGATAGAGTTTTCTTAAACAAAGCTCTTTGAGACGAGCTTACTTCAAGAAGCCGTATTGAAGCGTATCTTACTGTGTCGGTTAGGATGGGACAAGAAAGGAGGTGACTGGTTACCCTCCCTGTATCCGCCCTTGCAAGAGACTCTCATAACAACTTAGTGCTTGTCAATTAGGATGTGCATTGTTTTGATTTTAAGTTGGAATCATCCAGAAAGTGAGAGGACAAAATTTCATGATTAACTCTTTCCAGACGGTGTTGACTCCTTAGTATTTTGGTATCACTGCCGCTAGACGATCTCAGTTATGAATAGCAAATCTTCAGTCAGTCATCTCACTAACTCTTTCCGAGCGGTCGCGATCCCTTAAGGCCTATTCACACGATATGATTGTCGTATACGATTCTTCACTTTGGCATATGCGATTATGTCATAAAAGCATAATTCCTGCGTGCTATTCGCTCGCGAATGTTGTAATTGGTCCTGAAGACTCTTATGACTGAATCGGATGCATCAAAATGAACGATCGTATAAGACAATTGTATCGTGTAAATGGGCCCTTAGTAATTTACTCTGGCCAACGCTAGACGATTTTGCGCGACAAGAGTTGACTTAATACAATATTCCTTTTTGTCGGACACTTGTTCATATTTTCAACTTTTTTATTTTTCGGTTGTTTCCCGTGCGAATATCGCGTCGAAACAAAGAGTTTCAAAATCTACATTTAGCAAACAGAAAATTGTTTGAGTGTCTCTGTCCTGTGATAGAAACGTGAATAACGTCACTTCAACCGAGAAAATACCTAGTTGCCTTGTGGAAACACGAGGCGTAGCCACGTGTTTTCTGCTATTTTTCCGGTTGAATGGTACAGAGACACGAAAGCTATTTTCTACTTATTTTATACAATCATTAGGGTTTTATCGAATTATCGCAACGTCCTACATGTCTCTTGTACTCCGGTATAGAATGAAAATTACGTCAGCCGTCTATCCGTACTCTGAAAAAATTAGGCTTGTCTAATCACAGCGTGTGTAGGAAGCGTGTTATTTCTGTGAAAATTGTAGAGCAGAACCTTCTTTTTATGGTTTGTTACGCAACAACTTATCGTGAAACGAAATTCAGCAGGATTTTTCGTTCGTGTTTGGACTTTTTTGCAGATGCTTAAGGTTTAAACGCAAAAATGCGTTGGTATAATTTTATTCAGGCTAATGCCAGGGAATTTTGTTGTGGGTTGATGAGTTAAAATGGGCTGAACAGTGTACTTTGATTTACTTAAATCTAAGCTACTTCGCACTTTAAGAAGATGCTGTGGATGATTATCAAGTAAAGAAAATAAAATGGTTTATTTTTTAAATGATTTATATGAGACATATCTCATACTCGTTACAATGAATAATCGAAACCATTCAAACAATGGTTATAACTTATAACATTCACGAGCGGAACGCCTGTCTAAGTATCTCATCTCTATTTTTCTCATCTCTATTTTGCTTAGCTCGACAGAAGGCCGTTTCTGGCCGAAGAGTTTTGGATGAATATGCACGAAAAAGACGTCAGAAACGTCAACTGGATGCCCTAGAGATGGATAACTTTGGTGACGATCCTCATGCCAATCTTTCTGTTGCCAAAGCCAAGAAGTTGCCATCATTCACAGATACAGATGGTGAGCTGGATGATGTTTGCTATCGTCTGTGTAAGACTCTACTTTGTAAATTTTAAAGAAAAGGGAATAAGAAAGGGGAATTGAGGGTTGAACTCTTATATGGAAATGGAAATTGCAGATTATCGACCATTTGAAATGTCGTTGCTTGGATAGATTCTGCTGAAACGTCTTGTTTTTAATACAAATCGACCTTATTTCTCGACTATATTTCTCGACTATATTTCTCGACTATATTTTGCGGGGGTTTTTTAACTCAAATTTACATTTTCCACTTTTATAGAAACCGGTCGTAGCCACTTTGATCGCGATAAATTAACCCAATTTTGGAATGTCAATAATTGAACCGTTTAAAAATAGTTCAACTGTTTGGAAATGTTGAACCGGTTCAGATGTAATTTAACCGAAGGCTAAAATTCAACCACAACATTTACGCACGTCATCAATGATTTTTAGTGACTTATTTTTGCAATCCCGTAGAATCAGTCACAATACAATTGTTGTGTAAAATATACCACTCTGCTTAACACTGAACGTTATTCGTTATCGAATTAAGTTTAAACTCTTTTGCTCAAATTTTTAACGCAATGAAACATTTGTTGCGATGGATTTTCCGGGTGGAAAACGTAGACGAAGAATAAAGATAAGAACCCAGCTCAAAACTGTGAAATGAATAGCCGTAAAGACGATTTGAAATATATTTAAACAAATTTACTAACGTTTCGTTCCAATGTGCAACATCTTCAGAGTATACTACAACGTTATGAACATATCCACATGCACATGCACATGCACATGCACATGCACATGCACATGCACATGCACATATACATACGCATATACATATGCATATATTAGTAACTGACATACGAGAATGATTAATTAATTAATAATTAATTCTAATTTGTAGGGCGCTAATTAATTATACATTCTCGCATGTAAATAGACATATATCGACATTAATAACTTTGTAATATTATACTCTGAAGATATTACACGTTGCAACGAAACGTTAGTAAATTTATTTAAATATATTTCAAATTGTCTTCCTGGGTATTCGTTTAACAATTTTGAGCTGGGCTCTTATCTTAATTCTTCTCTTAATGAAACGTTTGGAAGTGAAAAATGGGGGATTGCTTTAAAAGTGGTATAACGTTCCGACTGGCTGTGAAAACAAATCCAATTTGAATCAGGATTTTTCAGGGTCCAAAAGACATACTGCCCAAATATCGCATGACATTAATGGTCGTCTACCTCGCAACTCGGCTTGCCAGAACGAAGTTAGACACGCTTGAACACGCTTGGACACGTAAAACACTGTTAGACACACTAAAACACGCTTGGATGCCGAAAAGAGGTGATTATCGCTAAACGTCTTCTGAGCCACAATACGGCGAGGTGAATATAAACCGATTATCACCAATACCGAAGTGTTGTGGTAAAATATCAAAAGTGATTACCAGAGTGAAACAAAGAATAACCGAAGTGAAAAAGTTTTAATTTATTTAAAAGTGGCTTTTAACTATAGTCGTGTATGTTTCTGATGAGCCGTCTAGTAGTTGAGAATAGATTTTAAAAATGAGATATGTAAATATGAAGGTCGTTGTTTCTCATATATAAATATATATGAGAAATATATGGGAAAAGTTTGTGCGCTGCGTGTGGCATAATTACGGAGGATTTTGCAAAGAATGTTGATTGCCAGGCAGTGATATCCGTGGTCAGAGTCGTACCTAGGCGGTAACTCCCCGGGGCAAGTTCTGCTGAAGACACCTCCCCTCAGTCTCCTCTAACACAACGCAAGTTCTATATACTATAATAATTGCATACCATTAGTACTGTTACACAACTAAACAAGGTACTTCTGCAGAAAGAAGAGGGGTTTTTGTGCTTTTTATTTTGTCATTTCTCAAAATGTAATTGAAAATCTGAGAACAAGCGCTTGCGAGCCTTGGCAGGTTCAAAATCGTCAGTTAACGACGCGAAATTCAGACATTGATTTAATATGCTTTGAGTTTGAATAATAGTTTTGAATGTACATAAAATGATCAAAAAAGTTAAATCTTTATATCTGAGAACGTCGTCCCATAAAATTTTGCGCTCTAGGCAAGCGCCCCAGTGACCCCCACTTGGTACGGCACTGCCCGTGGTGTTTGGCGTGCATGAGTTGACATACAATCTGGCGACATACCTGCCTTGCCGGTGATTTGGTGTTTGTAAATCACAAATATGTATTCCTCTCATGGAATAACTTAGGAAAGTTTTCCGTGTGTATTGATGGTAACCGAACCCGAGTTGGAGTCTCGTGAAGGAGATGAGTCTGGGCTAAACGAACCAAACGCCGAAAAACTTCTTATCGTATAAGGTTCACTTATGGTTCACGTAAATAACTGAATTAATGGAGTGCAAAGATGTTTTCAAGGTTGGGGGACAGTTACTTGGTGCGCTCAAACAGTTTCCAAAGAATGTAGTGAACATTACTGCCCAACAATGCAATTTCATCACTAAAACGAAAGATTCAGGCACCCATTATTGGCTGCCGTGCCGCTAAATCTTTCTTGCTCCTAGTTTTTAAGCCCATGACGACCTTAGGGGGAAGGCACCCCTTTACCTTAATTAGATTGGCTCCTGATCCAGGTTGACAGTAAGACTGCATGGCTCTTCAGATGAGTTACATTGTAACTAACTGACAAAACTAAATTTTGTAGGGGTGTTTCTTTTTTTATCGCGTCAGAAATCAAACGTAATCGTTAAGTTGATTTAACTAAAGGTATTGTAAATATATAAATTACAGGGGAGGTCGAGGTACATGTAGGAGATTAATACAGCGTTTGTTGAACTTGAGTTACTGATGGTGATTTTTGGAAGAACAATTTGAGCACATGGTGGACTTGTAGTCAGCTTTGTGTTATTCTCCAAGAAATTCGAGAGTTAACGTAGATTTTCAGGGAAACATGTTTAAATCCAACTTTCGGAAGGGGTGAATTTATCCCTTAATAACAGTAACCACATTCGTACGGGTACAAGTGAACACTCGAGCAATAAACTGTAATATCTCCGAATAACAACAGAAATCAACCCAAATTTATTTGATTTTGGAACTTCAGCTTACATTAGGTTATAATCCACTACCAATTTCAAAGCAATTTAAAACATGTTGATAATTGTAATTACGCTATCACGTAATCATTAAATGAATACAATGTATCTAGTCAAACCCAAAATATTGGTCTGAACAAGAACGTCGTGCAAGGAAAAAATTTAGTGGGGCTTAGGGATAATTGTTTTTATGAAAGCAGATGTTTTTATACAAGTCCACCCTCTTCAAGATGATGATTAAAAAAAAAAAAGAAAAAAAAGAAAGAAATTACTTATTAGAAATTAACCAAGATAAATAGCGAAGTAAGACCTCTTGAAATAAATTAATAATAAGGTTAGGGCTTTTTATAATTCTCGAATGCTGCTTCAAGCTCTTGTGCAACCCTCGTGTCTCAACCTATACTCCCTCCAGAATCAAGTAATTGCGTCAAAATTTACTGTGTTTTAAGCCCGATTCACATCGAACGTAAACGACGCGATCAACGCAAGCAAACCACATCAGGGCTTAAAAATCGCTTATTTTGTCGTCCAGTGGCTCGATCCTGATGTGAAGATACTCGTATATTTATTGATGTCGAACAATTTCTTGTACTTGTTTCTTGTTACTTACTTCCAACGTTAACCCAATTTTAAAAATCAACTTGTTATAAAAACTTTAGACGACCCGGCTCTCTGGTCCTTTGGAACGGTGCCATAGTCTCTAAACATCACACAAAGCTGAATAGGATTTTACACTTGGTCAACAATTGTTATTTTGGGTTGTCTTAAAAATTAGAGCAGCTAAAGATAATACTGTAGCACATAAAGAGAGTTTGAGCTGAAATGAGTAACCAACTGACAGAAATCCCGACCTAATGTTCTTCAGATACGCTACAAGCAATTGTACCTCTTTACGGGAAGTAAAAGTCAAATTTTCAACATTTTGCGCGTCATGGTCGCAATCCATATTTACCACCGCTTCCCTTGAACCCGTATTCACCGTAGACAAAAGCTGTTCAGGACAAAAATTGTTCACTTTACCGCAAAATCTCTCGTCATTTTTTTGAATTTGCTCCGCAAGATAGAGCGGAAGAGCCCATATTAATATCACGGCTGCGACACCAGGTACGATTTCTAACACAGATAGGGAGTGGAAAGAATGCAGACCTTGTAAGTTGGCTATTGCAGTACAAGGAACTATTATTATAAGGGAAATGTTATGAATTAAGAACCACCACTGAAGACGGCGGCAAGTATTCTCTACCCTTATAGTATAGCTACCAATGTGACAATTTATGGCTTCTTGGGCACCTTGTATCCACTTGATAAACTTGCGATGTTGATCTTTAAGACGGGCCCGACTAGTAAGTTGAAGTAAATC
>JASJOG010000248.1:385000-449232 GCA_030142905.1 Heliopora coerulea
GCCGCTAACAGACCAAAGTTCGGATCCAAAACAAGATTTGATTAACGACCCCGAAGACCATTGAGAAAGGAGGGCGTCTTCAAATAAAACTGACAGCGATTTCAACGAAATTCCCCAAACCCATACACGACAGTTTCCTGAGAAACCTGAGCAATGTACTCACATTTGCTGCATCGGAAACACGCCATACCAACCAGCAGACACCATTTCTCTGGAAAGTAAAAAGAAAGAGTGCAGTATAAAAGGCAAGAAATATTTTTGAGCTGTGAAGTCCTCCTGATTTCAACGCTTCCCATGGTTAACATTGTGTGTGAGCACTAAAAAGCTTTACTGCTATCTATGCAGATTACAACACCGGAAGCAGGCGATAACTTTCTGTCATAACACGGAGGGAGCATTCATAACAGACGGTTATCAAAATTGGAAAAAAGCTACGCAACGCTTTGAAGGGCATCAGAAATCCAGTTTTCACGGAGAGTCTATTTTGAAGAGTTCTGCTGTGAAACAACAACCAGTGACAGCTATGATGGCACAGCAAGAGCACAGAGATCAACAAGAAAGACGAAAAGAACTCCAGCTGCTACTGACATCTCTCTTGTATCTGTTAAAACAAGGGTTGGCAATTGGTGGACACAAAGAAAATGAAGGGAACTTGTATGAACTATTAAAGCTGAGACTTAAGGACGTTCGTGAGCCAGGTACATCTGATGCTTTTCAAATAGAAAGATCACATTACATGTCACCGCCAGTAATAAACGAACTGATTTCACTAATCGGACATGACATTCTGCGGGGTATTGTTTTTGATATACAGCGTGGGCAGTGGTTTTCTGTCCTCGGTGATGAGACAACAGATATTGCAAACAAGGAACAATTCGGTGTATCAATTCGATGTGTGGATGAAAAGTATGAAATTCACGAAGAGTGTCTTGGATTCTTTCAGGTGCCTAATATAACTGGGGCGACATTGACAATGACATTAAAAGATGTGCTGACAAGAATCAACCTACCACTAGAGCTGTGCCGAGGACAAGCATATGACGGAGCGGCAAACATGCTAGGGAAGTGGAAAGGTCTGGCAACAGCGATCAGAAAAGAGGAAGCACGAGCCATCCCTATCCACTGTCTCGCCCATTGTCTGAATCTGTGTCTACAGGACATAGGGTGACAACTGAAATCTGTCCGTGACGCGTTAGATCTAATGAAGGAAATTCTCCGGTTAATAAAGTTGTCACCCAAGAGAGAACATCTCTTTTCATCGCTCAAAGACAACACTTCACCAGGCCTTCGCCCATTATGTCCAACACGATGGACAGTGAGAACAGCATCCATCAATTCAGTACTTTCAAATTATGCTGTTCTGATGGATACAATGGAGGAGATCAATGGAACAACCAACGATGAATACTCATGCAGAGCAGGCGGGCAACTGGCAATGATGGAGAAGTTCTCTACATTCTTTGGGTTGAAACTTTCGCATTTGGTTTTTTCTGCTTCAGAACAGCTGTCACATACTCTTCAGAACAAGGACATATCCGTTCACGATGCCACCAATGCCATTGGCCTGTGTCGTGATTTTTATGCTATGCAGAGAGAAGAAGCCAAATTTGATGAGTTTTACTAAAACGTTCGTGACGAAGCACAAAAAATTCCAGACATTGGACAACCTGTCCTTCCACGTATTAGACGACAACCAACTCGTATTGATGAAAACGCCGCGACCGGTCATGTATTTTCAAACCCTAAAGAGCTGTATAAAAAGCAGTATTACGAAACGATGGATTTGATGCTTGGCGAATTACAAGAAAGACTTAGTTCGTCCAAGTTTTCTGTCGTTGTGGACATGGAGAAGATCCTGATACAGTCTGCTAATTGAAGAAAGGTGGAAATGCCTCAACGCGTTAGAGAGCTTTACTGTCGCGACATTGACTTTGATAAGTTAAAAGTCCAGCTGCAGATGCTGCCAACCCTTTGTCAAGTGCGATGTTCCTGACCAGTCCTGTCACAACAGCCACAGTTGAGAGAAGTTTTTTTACTCTTCGTAGAGTTAAAACATACCTTCGATCAACTATGTGTCAAGAGCGTTAAAATAACGCCATCTTGACACATATCCACAAAGAAAGGGCCGAGAAGATTGATGTACAAAAATTCGCTGAGAAGTTCACAACAGTGAACGACAGGCGACGGAAGTATTTTGGAAAGTTCGAACATTGAATGATGTAAATATTACTAATTACATGTTGTTCGAAGTAGTGCATAGACACTCTTATATTCATTGTTATGTTGACTGACATGAATGATCTTCTAAAAATATGATATACATAATTATTCTAAAATTTGTGATCTACAATCCTGTTGACGGTTACTTACTGTATGCCAAAAAGTTTCATAAGCAATTTATAAAACGTAAAACACAAAATGCGATGTTTCCCGTTTTGGACTGGGAAAAAGTCGCCGATTGCTCGGCTACCTTTTGAAGAACCTCCTACGCCTCTGGAAAGAGTATGTTTATTTAGCATTGACTTTCGCGAACTTTCGTTTTCGTTGAAAACATTTGAAACACACTGGAAACCAATGTTTTCCTTAAATAATTTAGGAGAATAATCAGGGAAAAGTTGCCTACCTTCCGCTATTTTTTTTTGTTGCGGGACTACGAGATTTCACTCAGAATACGTATTCGGCAGGACGACGGTTGCATATTTATCGCAGTTATGCCCGTGTTTAAGAAGAAAACAACTTCGAAAAATAACATCTTGCAAACCTACCATATGAACCAATGAACAAGACAAGAAAACGATTCGGATTATATTTCGACTCTATTAAAAGTCATCGTCAGACCTAACTAAATACTGGCACGCTCATATCCTTAAGGGTGCGCTTCATCTCAATTTTTCGTCAATTAGTATGAAATGTTTCCATGGCAACCAAAGTGACTATCAAAAAAAAATGACTCATAGAGACGTAGTTTGATATTTAAGCTTTTACCTGGGAAATTTTTATTTAAATTCATTCAGTTGTGTGTGGGATATTGTGGTTGGACATTTTTAGTCAGTGAAATCAAACTTTTCTTAGACAGTGGTTTATTTGGTCTCATATTACATATACAGGTATTCAAACTGGGTAAATATTATTTCAACATGTAGCAGGCAGTCCGTGGTTTTCAAAAAGTACAGGCTTTGCATATTTTGTGCTTATCGATTGTCAAAGTTTAGTCAATTTTAATACCAAGTAAAAGTGAAGCGCCCCCTTTCGTATTCGTCTTGGGTGACATCATCAACTGAAGTAACTGGAAGACGCTTTCGCGGTTGACACCGGAGAAAGTGTGAATCCCATAGACGCTTTGAGGCCGTTATTTAGTTCAGGCCTATTAAATTGTACATATAAAGCTTCTAATTATAATAATAGGTTGGTACTGCCATGTTTACAAGAATGGGGTGTTTTAAACTAATTAACAGTGAGATTATAAAAGGTCAGAAAGTAATTCGAAGAAGCAATACAAAAATCATCATCAAGGCTTTCGTAAAGATTGTTTTGATTGAGTAGGTAATTAACATGACCACAATTGGTTAAATCAATTACAATAGCACTATTGACAATGTCCGAATATATATCGCAGTTATAACCTTGTAAATATACACCCGTGTTTGACCGGACGACTGCTGCATGTTTATCGCATTTCCAGAAGTATTAGTTGACACAATAAAGGTGTTCGGCATGCGTTCCTGAATGTTGTCTTCCCCTAAATTAACTAGGATTCCATTTAGTTTAGTTTAAGTCTTTATTTAAAGAGAGTAGCACATAATAGCCAAAGCTAATAAACTTGTGGCCCTCAAAGTACAAAGATAAAATTACCAAAAAAGAGGAAAATTGCAAACAACACTAAGTATGGAAAGTATTAAGTATATGTATATATATATATATATATATATATATATATATATATAATAACAGTATATAATATAGATACAATATAGATATAATTATATATTAAAAATATATAAGCCTATCTATTAATATATATATATATATATATATATTTATAAAAATCATTAAAAATTCATGAGGAAAAGACAAAAGAAAATCATAAGCGTGTCGAATCTACATATGTGATAAAGATACATGTGCCTTTATACGTGAAGAAGTAGTTCAATTATTTCGGCTTATGAACGATAAATTTTCAAACTTTCTTCACGAATTAGCGTATTCAGAGGTGAATTTCATAAGACATTTAAAAAACTCGCGGATCGTGCTTTATCGGGTCTAAATCACTCGGCTATCGCCTCGTCAAATCCCGATAAAGCACTCTTGCTCGGTTTTTAAAACATACATATATATATATATATATATATATATATATTATATCGATTATAAATATATATAAATAAATTATAAATAAATTATTTATTAATATATAAATATAATAACACTAAGTACAGAGGACGCCTTAAGAAGTTCAGCCGTAAAATTCATGGTTCAAACGTTTCGCGAGCTTTGTGAAAATCGTCTGCCAAAGTCTCGCAATGCACTTATCACATATTGCATCGTGTTAAACTGCCTTAACTTCAATTTGCCCGGATAGGTCTGCTGTACTTTTACTCAGGCCAATGCTAGACAACTTTACTTACCAAAGCGAGATTTTCGGCACCCGTTTTACCTGTCCTAAAACGCTTCCGTCAGTTCTAAATTTTAGAATAACGCTTTGAAGCGTAGCCAGATTGTAATCTAAGCAATCTGGCCCTTAGAAGGTTTTTCCCCGAAAGTTAGGGGAAGTTGGTCAAACTGTTAGGTTAGGATTAGAACTAGGATTAGAGCAAGGGTTAGGGTTAGGTTCAGGTCAGGTAGCCCAGACTGCAATTTGGCCACGCTTCAAAACGTTATTCTAAAATTTAGAGTTGTCGCTTTAAGCCTATTACAACGGGTGGAATGGCTGTTTCCGGACAGGAAACAGTTGATTATCTGGGCAGGAAAGAGCCTAAGGTTGACGGACTTAAATATTCTTTTATCGTATATTTAAGGACGCCTTTCTGGCCTGATAAGTGTGTCTTCGTTCCAAAAGAATCTTTTCTTTCTAACTAGACTACTGTATAAATACCAATTTACATGCATATATAGTGGACTCCCTCTATGATGGGTAGTTTCGGGACCACTCTTACATCATGAGGGTACACAATAAATGTTTACAAACAGAATATATTATATAGGTATAGGTATAAATATAGATAGATATAGTTATATATATAGATATTCATATACATATACATATAAATATAATTATAGATATAGATACAGATATAGATATAGATATATAGATATAGATATATATATACATTAAACGAGCTAATAAAAAGTAGCGAAACGCGTAGCGCAATAAAAAGTCAGAAAGTCCACTTGGTATTGCTATTCTTTTATATATATATACAGGGTGTCCATAAAGTCTCTTTACAATTTAAAAAATTTATTACAAAAGCAAATGAGCAGACAAATATGTGGAAATTGTTACAAAATGAGGAGTAGATATTGAAGTTTTTTTTGCCTCATTTAATACACCTGTACATGGGCACCATTAGTTGCACGAAACACATTAAGACGGTACTCGATTTCTTGCCTTGTTCGCTGTAGCATGGCCTCATCAATGGTCGCAATGGCATCAGTGATCTTTTGCTTTAGGTCAGTGATGTCCCGTATCTTTGTTCGATACATGATATCTTTAACATAACCCCACAGAAAGAAGTCCAGGGGAGTGATATCTGGTGAACGAGGTGGCCAGGGAATCGGGTCATCCCTTCCAATCCACCGGTCTGGGAATGTTTGATTTAGGAACTCACGAACATGCAGTCCCCGATGTGGTGGTGCACCATCTTGCTGGAAAATGATGGTTGGTTGAAGGTCATCTAGTTGTGGTGCCACATATTCAGTCAGAAGGTCAAGGTAAACATTTGCAGTAATTGATATCTCGTGGAAGAAAAGTGGACCAATAATTCGATTGCACATGACCCCACACCACACACTCACCTTTGGACTATCTCGGTGAAGTTCCCTAGTCATATGGGGGTGTCCTGATCCCCAGATTCTCACATTATGTGTGTTAAGTTTCCCTGAAACATGAAACGTTGTTTCATCACTAAAACAAACTCGGGTGAGGAACGTTTTATCCTCAGAAGTTCGTTCCAGCATGTTTACTGCAAACTCTTTTCGTCTTGGTTTATCATTTGGCTCGAGTCCCTGTAAGAGTTGCACTTTGTAAGCGTACAATCGCAAGTTCTTGTGTAGGACTTTGTGCACTGTTGGACGTGGTAGCTCTAACTGTCTGGCAGCAGTACGGATGGACTTTGCAGGAGAACGATCAAAGGCTTGTCTTACACGATCGATGTTTTCCTCAAATGTTCTTGGTCGTCCACTCCTCTCTTTATCCAACACTGTCCCTGTCTTCATAAACTTCTTGTGCCATGCACGAATTGACGGACGTGACGGTGGATCTCTTCCATACTTAGTTCTGTAGTTTCGCTGAGTCTGCGTATCCGATTTTGTTTCAATAAACCATGATACACATTGTGCCTTCTCTTGAGGAGTACCCATTTTTATAGGGGTTCATTTAACACTACCTATTTCATCAACAGGGTACTTGAAATACACAAATGCAATGTGATTAAAAACTTTGATAACCACTGAGTGCATATAACAAATCTGATTAAGATATCTCATCAATTGCCTTTGTAATAATTTTTTTAAATTGTAAAGAAACTTTATGGACACCCTGTATATATATATATATATATATATATATATATATATTGCATACCCTCATGATGTAATATTATAGTCTATGAAGATGTTGTTAGGTCGGCAACGAAACGTCAGATTAAACTTTGCTATTTCTTTATGGCTCTACTTCGTGTTGTTTGCTGGGCACTAATATTTATTAAAAGATCACGTTTTTCGCCAGGGGAGCTTCTTGCAAATGTTCGAAAGAAACATTTATAGATTAAAGGCTTAGGGATTAAATATGTGTCTATTTCCCGTTTCTTATTTCTCCTTGGAAGAACGATATTGGTCTGTTAATTAACGGTATGAAAGGATTTTAAGCATTACACTAACCGCAAACGGACGACGTCATATTCCGACGGTCAATAATCCTTGAAGCGTTTGTGCGCAATTTTCACTTTAACTTTCAAGAAGCTTTTAAGCTACTAACAATGTACTGAAATTTTTGTTGCAAACTTTTTTAAAGACTATTCACATTAACTTAGTTCAGAAACACTGTCCTGTGCTGTTTGGACATGTTTGAATTGGCCCATCTAATAATAATAACAGTAATCGAAAGATACAGTACTTGTGTGGTTTTATATTGAAAAATGTCATTGTTTGGTAGAATATGTAAGTGATGATTCGGTATAATTTTCACGAAGCATAAAAAAAAAAATTATTGCTAAAAACAGCAAAGAATTTGCACAAATGGAAAACGCGAAACTGTTCCCTCTCATATAGAAACGGCGAACAGAAAACGTGGGAAATACCATAGTCACGTGATAAATTAGCGTTTCTCGTAAACGCAATGCCTAAGGATCTTCGGACTTCTTCCGTTGACATGGGACAGTTGCTAAGGACAAATAGTACGGAGACTGCTTTAATATAATCGAAATTTATTCTTTAAGATTAATAATGACAAATGTTATATATAGTATATATTATTTTACATAGTATTATTATGTATAGTATTATTATATATATTATTATTATATATAGTATTATATACTATTATATATACTATATATATATATTATTCTTATATATATATATATATATATTAGATATAATAGAGATATATACAGTCTACGATAGATATAATATACATATAATATATAGTCGTCCTCCGTACTTAGTGTTGTATTTTCTATTTTCAGTCAGTTCGTCCTCCACGTTTATTGACCATGTGTATTATTCCTTGATCTGAAAGGCTGATTGCTCAAATTATTTTGAAGCATTACAAAACCGGTTTAGCGAGAGTTGTAACCAGGTGCAATGTGCGTAAACCGAATTCTAAATCTTTGGATAAAGTTAATTCTTTTAAACTTTACGTGCATGTAAAGCCCAGTTCACACGAGCAAATATTCTGTCGCTCGTCTTCTGTGACAAAAATATTTGCTCGTGTATAGACAGCAAATGCAATGTTGAAAACTCTTGTCTCTGTGCCAGAAATGACTATGGACAGTGGAGACAACTGAACAAGCCAACCTCTGAGTATAGGGCAAATTTTCTGTGACGGGTTGTGCACACGAACAGACTTTCGCATATGATATTTCTTCTTTGTCACATAAAAACTGGCGTGCCAGCTTTTCAGGAAATTCATTTGTCATATAAAATTCGGGCGCATTTTGTCAGGTATACGAGCAAATAAAAATTGTTACTGAAAAACTTGCCACAGAAAATGTGCTCGTATGGACTAAGCTTAACTCTCTCTCGCAACAAAAACTTACACAGGCTCGTGACATTGACGGACGTTATACATTGCAACGAGTTATGAAATATGTCTCCCAACAGCGTTGCGAGACGGGTTTTACAAACCATTACATCGTGTTACATCGGGTTTAATGGCACTATACTTGCGACTGTCCACTTACTGATAGTTTTAGTAACCACGATAATTTATTAATCCTTGATAATCCTTATAAATGGTACACGCGAGAGAAACGTCTATTTAACTGATGTTTAGCGTATTCCTTTTCTGTTTTCTTTTTCAATTATATACAGAGAAAAAGAGAAAAAAGAAGAGAGGCACTGGAGAACATTTTAAACAGGTAATTTGGATACTTACAATATTTTTTCCACTTTCGGTTGCGGTAAGAACCTTGCTATAAAATACAAATTTATGTCCATACAGACTTGTTAAGTTTCCATTAAAATGTCAAAGAACTGGAAAAACGCTACTACACTTTAGAAACACAAGAATTAATAGCTTTATTTCGCACTTATTAAGTCGTTTCCGAGGAAGAAAAGTGTATGGCACCACAAATATTTAGCACATAAAAGTAAACCCCAAAAGAACTGATCTCCATTTCGGTGTGATGTTTTTGGTTGCTACAGTTCGGTATCTTCTGTAACTTCTTGCCGTTGTGAATCCAGATAATATTTAATGCTGCGTAGACAGTGTTAAATAAGGTAAACAGTTAAAAGGTTGGTAACTGTTTACCTTAAATATTATTTTTGTCCTTTTCTGAATATATAAGTCAGACTGCTAGATTTCACATTTTCCTGCGGGAACGTGCTTCCAGATGAGTTCACCTTCTACTACGGTGCTCAGGTAACAAGCCTTCGGTAAACCCCTTACTCATACTCTGCAAATTCCACCTCCTACTTGTAAATCTTTTGGAAACCCCTGACAGGTTTTCACGTAACGAAGGAATCTTGCGAATTCGACCCAATTTCAAATTAATTTCTCTCCCCACTTAATCAGCATTCTTCAATTTTAGCTAAGCCCTGAAATCGGTGATGCTATTTCTTTAGCACCATACATTCATAATCCTAATGCCTGATCTAGTTTGTGAGGTATTCGACGCACAAGATCGAATAATAAGTGCCAAAAACCCCAGTTCCTTGTAACACTCCGTAATCAAAGTTTTCTCTTTCAATGTCGGCTGTACGTATCCTAGCAAATTAACTTCTGTTGTTCTGATAACCGTTTGCCCAATATAGGAAATTACGAGAGATGTCAGGTAGTATAATCTTAATATAAGATAATCATCCGGGGCGCCCTCTAAAGTCTTCTGACATTTATGAAAGCAACTTCTACAATTTTCTTTATCCACTGCTGTTTGCCATCTGTCGGTTTTGTATAACCGCAAAAATTCCGTCGGACTCGTCATTATTTAACTGTTATTCGCCTCAGGCTCTGTGAAAATTGTTGAATAGTCTCCAGGACGATGTCGAGAGGATTATTCAACGATATTCATTGAGACTGAAGCGAATAATTGTTTTAGTGTAATTACACAGGTGATTATTTGAAAGAAAGTAATGAACGACCTGATTCAAAAATTCACAGGTAACACTTTCAAAGGTCGCCTCTATTTTCCTTCTGTGCCTTCACTCTCATATTCACCTGTCGATGAATGTCGAGAATTATGACGTAATTTTCAGGCCAATCACCGCGCGGGATTTTCGATTATTACCTGTGTAATTATACTAATGTGATATAAACACTGGTTTGACTTCAGAACACTTAAGTATATTACCAAATGGTTCGCTGTCGTTTTATAAACCTCGTACTCTATCAGTTTGCTAGGGGCGTACTGTATCGATAAGGGTCTGTATCTCCCGTATCTGTCCTGCCATGCTTAGGGACCTCAAGATCTACGACGTCAACTTGGACGACGACGTCCTTTAAAATTTCGGCATTTAAAGAAACTACGGCTTATTTACCACCGTGACCGTGCTGGATACGGGTGGCTTGTTTCAGGAATCCTAAAGTGCTTCAGTCCTCCTAAAACGACCGTAGTCTCGGGTTGAGATGAATCTTAAGTAACAGCTTTTTTTTTTACTCCGCGAGCTAACGTCGTCCTTAAGATGTGAGAATGCTCTGGAAATTATGCATTCTCTTTCTTTCGCATGAAGAATTCTTTTGTTTAAAAGACATCGTCTTTCAAGTTGCCGTCGTGGATCTTAAGGTCCCTATTTTGTGTGCAGCGGCAATTCTTGCAACCTGTCAAGCATTGGATAAAATGGCAATCTTTGCTCTTGTTTTTAAAGACAGTTGATGATGATCGGGTAATTTATTTGGCTCCTGTTGCAGACAGTATAATATCGTTCTTTATTCTCCAACTTTGGCCAGACTCGTGCAAATAACGCGATTTCCTTGTACAGATGTCCTGCGATATTTGTACTCTGAAAAACCTGCTTAAAATCGGCCTATTTGTCGTTCTCGTGTGTGTAAGTTTCACTCAGGAGCACGACTCCTGGCTACGATTAGCTCACGAATGTTACAAGATGTGCGCAGTACTCTTGTGAGTAAACAGGATCTATTAGGGTGAAATTAGGAAGGAAAATTTGTAGTGTAAGTTGAATACTTAAAAAGAAAGCAAAACTGAGTTTTTTAAGAAAGTAAGCTGAAAGTAAGCTTTCTCTTATAACGAGGTCACAGCTTCCTCATAAGAGAAAGCTTATTTATTAAAAATGTCAGTTGCACTCTTAATTCTAACATCAGCTCTATCCCACTATCTTTTGATATCTTTGCCTTTCCTCGTCACCTTTGACATCTTTTCACTTCTTTCTCTCAAACGCTAGATTATGTTAATTAACCCGTAACAGTAACTTTATACTTAGTCCTTGTCACATGTTCTTTCACTCTGACCATGTTGCGTTAAATGCAAGGAAACGTTAGATCCTATTAAACGTTTGCCTTATTATACCTTTTCTATAAGTTTTTTTATTGGGCTTTGATTTTTATATCAGATTACAATTTCCGCCTCGTTCGTCCGTCGCACCATTTATTTAATTCGGTTGTCAGAAAATATTGTAATTTTCCCAGTATCTCGTGGATCACTTATTTACCTCTGCCTTCAGCCCAAGCAAATGATTGATTTGCTCTCGAGCACGGTGTCTTCAGTTTGCCGTCTGCTGTAGCTTAAAACGAGTTACATCATAGTTTATTTAGAACATTATTGTGATGAAATTATTGATCGAGATTGTCGAACACTGCGTTATTTCCATTCACTTTTAAATTTATAGAGGTTTAAGAAAACCTTTGCAGTGCTGTTAGAAGAAGAGGTAAGTATGAAGTGAGACGAAAAATGAGCCAATGTTTGTCAAAGTAAACAAACAACAAAGAACACTAGGTGACCGATTTACAACTACTAAAGCCAGGTTTCCACATAATTGCTACGATTGCTGTGATAGTTGTGATCGCTCAAAAAAATTAACTCAGCGAGTGCAACGATCATATGGAAACCGTGAACTCAGCTATCGTAGCGATCGCTGTGATTACTCCGATCGCTCAGTTCATGGTTTTCATATGATGGCTGCGATCGCTAAGCTAATTTTTTTGAGTGATCACAACGATTACAGCGATCATAGCGATTATATGAAAACCAGGCTTAATTAGGCCAGGAGGTGTGCAACCTGTCTGGTTCTGCTGGCCAATTTTCAGACTTAGAATAGCTGGCAGGCCACAAGTTCTTGGTTTCGCCGCCCATTTCCCTCCGTAAGATCGATTGTTCTGTTGCGAAGGTGATAATTTTATAACTTAATAACCTTAATAAAATCTCTATCTCTATCTCTTAGTTAAATAAAGTGCAAAAGTCATTCTTGGAAAAGTTTGATTCTGACTTTTATTACCGATAGGAGTTTCTAATTTTTAATGCAGAAAATGTTTTGGTTTTTTTCAACTAAGTGTCTGCGGGCCGGTGGTTGCGCTCCCGGTAATTGGGCAGTCATTTCTTTTGTACTTTTCTCTTGACGAATTATTAACAGGGTCATCTTACGACCTGTTCAGGCTCGGTGCCCAGGTATGGTGCCCAGGCACGGTGCCCAGGTACGAGTCCCAACTGCAACAACGTTCGAACTACGTCTCACCCGCTACAGTGGTATAAGGTTTGAGGTTGTCATCGTGCTGAAATTGTACACTTGCCTAAGGTGTATCCTTGAAACAGCGCTGAAGTGGCGATATCGGTGCCCAGGCACGGTGCCCAGGTACGAGTCCCAACTGCAACAACGTTCGAACTACGTCTCACCCGCTACAGTGGTATAAGGTTTGAGGTTGTCATCGTGCTGAAATTGTACACTTGCCTAAGGTGTATCCTTGAAACAGCGCTGAAGTGGCGATATCAGGCTTTAAGAACATCAGGGAACTGTCAGAGTTCGTTTGCGCTGTATTATTATCTTACGTATTGATTTTGTGCATAGCTGTTTATTGTCAATGTTCGAGATATCTCCCTTTATTTCATTTTGTTATCAAAACACGTAAGAATAATTGAGAAATATGCAGGTAAACATGCGTGAAAAAACGGGCACTGGCTAAATCGTGTTCTTACTGGTACCATAAAGCTTAAGTTCAAAGTTTGAAGCAGTGCTCGTGCTGAGGCACGGATACCATGTTTATCGTTCGGGCACCAGGATAATGCTTCGTGAAGGTGGTGAAGATCGCAACAATTTTAGTCGAGAAAATGGCACCAAAAGTTCACGTAAATCAGTGGTTGTATTACTTGATACAACCTGTGTAACGACAACTTTAAATTCTTTTGTTTTATCTCGATGAATTATTGATGAGTTGTTAATAGTATACCTGATAAAACTTCACAATTTTTGCTGACAGCAGTGTGATTTCAAGGCGACGTAATGTAGAAAAAAGGAAACTGCGAACCAAAAAAACGTCTGTGCAAATTTTGTAAGGCACAAAACGTACGAACTGGCTAAAAATCCTTGATCTTATGGGAAGCCAATCAAACACGACCTATAAACCATGGAAAAATTTGGAGTATTTGCAAACAAAAACAATGGCCTGAGTTTTAAGTACATTTTTTTTGCGCGCGATTTGCGTTACTCCACTGCATCACTTCCTTGTTCATTCTTTCACGCGTATTATATAAGGCCCTGTCGACACTTATCCATTTTTGTTTGAAAACGCAAACCTTTTTTCTCCATTTTCAAAAATTCATCCGCCCACGTGTTAGCATTTTCGAATCGTTTCGCCCGTCCACACGAATACGTATACAAGATTTGGAAACGACGATAGCCTTCTTGGGCGGCAAAGTTATCTCACTAGGCACTTTTACGTCTTGATCTTACCCAAAATCTTCATTGTAGTGTTGTCTTCGTTCTCTGTCAAGACGTTCCAGACTGACTTTCCAAATCGGAAGTGAACGTTACCTGATAATGTCAAACCTCCTCGCGTAGTCAGCTTGAACATTCAGCAAAGCTAAGTTGATCTCAAGACACGCTATTAGGCTTGGAAAAATCCCAAGTAAAGGCGACGCAAAATTGATACGTCGCTCCGCCATGTTTTAATCTCGCGCGGGATACCATATCATGACGTAGGTGTGTTTGAAGAACTCCGTTTTCATCCGTCCACACGAGCACAGGAAAACGGCATTTTGAAAAATTTCAAGTCTGGGAAACATTTTTGAAAAGTTCCGTTTTCGGTGACTGTATTCAATGGATACGTGTGGACGAAGAGCAATCCGCAATGAAAAATTACTGTTTTCAAACAAAAACGATTACATGCGGGCGGGACCTAAGAAGTTAAATATTTAGAATTCTATTAAAATTAATTTTTAACCCTATATCTTTCAAAAAGCCCAAATTCCGTTGGTCTTGCGAGATCACATAAATTTTGGCTCTTTGGAAAACACACTCGTGTAAATTAATTTCAAATTGAACTCACAACTGCATGATTACCTATACTAATGCTAAAACAACTCTAGATTCAACTGATTTTACCGTATTTATATGATTCCGGTGCGCTTATTCAAAACTTTGACCTTTATGGGAGTGCGGGTAATGGGAGAGGCGCGCTTAAACGAGAGAGTGGGCCAATTCAAAATGTTAAAACATTGGGTGTCCTTTTAATGGTTGAAACTAGGACCATCAACACGAACCCAAAGGAAAACAAGCTAAAATAATGGCTTATTATTGTAGAATATAGTAATACATGGATGTCTTAAAAATTTTACGATGGTGTGGATTGTGTTTACCTACCCATGCATATGATAGTCTGTAGTATGTTTCTCTTTTTTTTATTGTTATTAAAATCTAATAATCAAATATAATGTAAAGGCGATAATGTCATCCTACGTAGGAGGGATTAAGCATCAAAATAACGTCAAATTAAAAACAAATTCGTTGAATTGAATTTGTTTTTAATCTGGCGTTATTTTGATGCTTAATCCCTCGTAGGTGGAATGACATCATCGCCTTTACATCAGGTATAAATATAAGCTGAAAACTCATTTCTCAACAGTTAACAGACGTTTGCACCTGAAGAGTGGTCTGCCGAAATGCATAATGGTTCTTTTTAGTATTTATCTTCTCACTCTGTGTGGGTTCCTCTACTTCTTTTCAGGACTGCATGGTATAACCGTTTAACATGGTTGATACGTCTTTTTAAAGCGATACTGAAATTTGTCACCACGACAAGATCTTTGTTTTAATCAAATATAAATACTATTTATATATTTAGTGTGGATATAGTTCAAATAGAATTTCGGGAGTACGCTTAAAATAGAGCGCGCTTATTCAAAAAATCATCAGTTGCAGGAGCGCGCTTAATTGAGAGAGTGCGCGTAACGAATAGGTACGGTATTTTTATTTATCAGAAACCCTGAGATCCCCCTCATGACTTCTTAAAAACCACCTATTTTATCAGAAACAAGAGTTCGTCGAGGGTGAGCCGAATTATGTTACAGCTTGTGTTCCACCATCAAGATTCCCGGAGAGACATTTCTGCTCAGTCTGTGGATATCCTTTCTTATGTACGTTTAGCATTTAACTGGTTTATGTATGAACCAATTGTGGGAATACCATAGTGTATCATTCTATACGCAAACTGTCAATTTTATCCTTTTGAATTCCATTCACTTTTACTGTTAATTCCCGGTATAGTCCTTTTAGAATCGAATTCAAAGGAATTGAGACTGTGCAGGGCTTTCAATAAGGCATCTGCCCATACTAAATTAGTTGGCTGTGTCAATCAAAGAATTATCTACAACCAATTACATGATTATTTACAAACAAATAATCTGGTTTCTGAACATCAGTTTGGCTTTCGTGAGCTCCATTCAACTGCTACAGCCTTACTAGATTGTACCAATGACTGGTACATAAACATGGATAGAAAATTGTTTAATCTTATTGTATTCATAGACCTAAAAAAGGCCTTTGATACTGTTAACCACCAACTTTTGCTGGATAAGTTATCACTACATGGAGTCAAAGGTAATGCCTACTCCCTTCTTAAGTCCTACTTACCTGATCGTAAACAGAAATGTGAAGTGAATGGATCAATCTCATCTGAACGTAATATTAAATGTGGAGTACCACAAGGCTGTGTTTTGGGTCTCCTGTTCTTTTTGCTTTACATAAATGATCTGTCATCATGTCTTGATCAAACTAAACCCCGGTTATGTGCAGACGATACAAATATTACAGCGGCTGGGAACTCACTGAATGAGGTTGAGGATGCAGTGAATTCAGATTTAGAAAGACTTGGGAAATGGCTTATAACAAACAAATTCAGCCTGAATGTTGCAAAAACTAAATTTATGTTAATTGGGACTAAACCAATATTAAACAAAATTTCTGATAAACAACCTGTAATCAATACCGAGGATAAACAAATTGAACAAGTCTCGGAAAGCAAAATTCTAGGTGTAATTCTTGACCAGCATTTGTCTTAGAAAAGCAATACCGACAGCATATGCAAGAAAGTATCATCTGGAATATATGCCCTTAAACGTTTGCGACATTTTGTTGATCAAAACACAATTCAGTCAGTATATAATGCTATTATTCAACACCACTTTAACTACTGCTGTGAAGTTTGGAATGTATTTGGAGAGACACAATCCACACGCCTTCAGAAACTTCACAACAGAGCTGCTCGAATTATAGCAAATGTACCTAATGAAGTAAACCAAGAAACTGTTCTGAGCATGCTGGGGTGGGAACCTCTAAAAGAACAACGAATTAAAACTAAAGCCAAAACAATGTTTAAAATATTAAATAACATGGGACCACAATGCCTCAGTGAACTCTTTACATTCAAAAATGAATTGATAAAATACAATCTTTGGAACAATTCAGGCACACTTTGTTTGCCTAAACCATGTACATACAATATGAAAAAGAGCTTTATGTTTAATGGGGGTTCGATATGGAATTCATTACCAGAAGAGCTTAGAGCGACAAAATCATTTGTTTTAAAAAAAAAATCTCGCTGCTCATACTATTCTTTAGCCTAAATTCAGAGGATACAACTGTAAATAGTACAATCATAAACTTATAATTGTATTACTTTGAATCTTTGAACTCTTTCTCTCATGAACTGTTTTCTAGTGTAATAGTAATCCCTAATGATTTTATCTTATTCTGTATTATAATAATTTCTAACACTTTTGTGACAATTTATAATACTCTTGTAGTAGCTTATAATGTTCATGTGCACGTCCATCGTGGAAATCAGTTTCATACTGACGATGTTAGTGGGTGAATAAAGTTCTTCTATCTATCTATCCTCTATCTATCTAAGCTGTAAAGAGTTGTTTACTCGGTCAATTCTTGCGATTTTTCTCATCCTGAAGTACGTGATTGAGTGAACAACTCGCCAAAGTGTTGTACCGTATAGCTTGGCACAAATGATCCACAAGTCAATTCACTTGATCGCATGTGTCAGGAGGCTAAAAATCGCAGCAAAAGTCGCCCGTGTAAACAGCCCTTAACGCCCCTTTCTCGAAGAGGGGGGGTCTTGGAGTATGTCCTCCAGAAAATTTTGAAATCTAGGCGCTCGGAAAAGTGTTTCCAGCATTAAGGGCATCGAATTTAGTTAAGTCAATGGTGAATAGTTATTGACTAAAGCGACGAATGCGGAAAAGTTACCCGTGACTCGGTAACTCAGCCACCGGAGCTCCGGTGGTAGCCGGCCTCTAATAAAATCCCTGACTGTGCGTGTAAAATGATGCCTTGCGATGTCTTTGCAACTGGTTTATTTTCTGTAAAGGAGTTATAATTAATCTTTGTTAATTTTGTTTGTTTGTTTGTTTTTGTTTTCTATGCGTTCTAACAACAGGAGCAGATATTTATGCATGATTTGACCGCCTTTTCGTGACCTTAGATCGCTCTAACACCGATTATCAATTCTAGGCATTCTATTCTTACATTTTGCTAATGTGATTTCCTTAACATTGTTTACATTCCCCTCAAACTACACTTGCATTCAATGTGGCTCACGCTACTGCAGTGTAAAATGTTTGGGAACCCATAAAGATACCAGGTAATTGTCTTCTATATCTTGTTGAATTTTATATTTTATAATTTATTTCGCTTTGGCTCGCGCCAGATAGTTTTATCGTAGCTGACGCCAAACGATTTTGATCGTTTAGGGGCGATATCCTGGAAACCTGTCAACTAAAGGCTTAACTACCACCTGTATGGTTTTTGTTTTTGTTTTTGTTTTTTGTTTGTTTTTTTTTTTTAGTTTTATCATATTTAGCTATTTACTTTGGTCGGTACTAGAACGTAACCACTCAGACCAGGTATCCGTGTGGAGACTGGTACTGGAAAATTCAGTATTTTATTTACCTGATATACTCTCACTTAAGATTCAGGATAATCCTGAAATATCAATAGTCCTAGGACTCAGAACTATCGTGAATGTTATTGTTAGGGTTAGGGTTAAGGTTAGAGTTAGGATCCTAATTCTAACACCAATGCTAACCCTAATTCTAACCATGTTTAGGTTAAAATGTCACCAAGGGTAACACGTCTTAATGTTTAGGTTAAAACCTAAGACGTAGGTAGCCTACATTCAGGGGCCATATGCACTTAGTAAATTCAAACGAAAATGACTGTCCAGCCAGCTCGCAAGCGGGCCTGCTAACTTCTTGTAATAGGGAGGTTACGAAATGACGAGGACAACGTCAATGGCGACGTTTTGTCCGAGCAGGGAAATTGGAGCGAGGTTGTGTCGAGGTTGCTGCTAAAATTACATCACGAAGTACTCGAAAAGGCGGGAACGTTAATGACGGGAAAAGTGAGAGTTTTACCATGGTTAGGTTGAGACAAATATAAATTTGGCTTGTATATGATAACAAAAGAAGCACATCGATATAAGCATGTCGAGATATCCTGCTGGGTTTACGAACAATTTCCGGGGTTGGCTTGCTCCATATGATCAGCCCCTAACAAGAAATGAATGCAAGGCAGAATTTTGCTTTTACATAGCTGATCTAATGAAGTTTTTGGACGTTTCGGATCAACCAGACCCGATTGTGAGCTCTAGTGGCCTAAATGTTCTTGCACTTGATGGCTTATGTCAGGGGTGTCCAACATACGGCCCGCGGGTCAGAATCCGGCCCGCCAAGGGAATATATCTGGCCCGCCAGCTAGTGCCTAGTCCCAGCTCAAAATACTTATCAAAACAAAGATGGCCAAATATCTCACTAAAATGCCAATCAAGCCATTGTACAGTGTACACTGCAGTACTACAAAAAACTAGTATAGTACAGTAGATACTATATAACTGTATAATTATACTTTCTTTAGCAGTTTAGCCAAACTCTAAATAGACTCATGGCTTATCCGTCTCATCGGCTTGTCTTGCCCACATTTACTGTCCAGCCTTCCTTATGGGAAAGAAAATTGGAATGTGGCCCTTCACACAAAAACGTTGGATACCCCTCGGTTATGTATTTTACTGAAATATTTTGCACCTGTTACTCAACTCTCGAAACAAAGACATTAAAATGCAAAATTATTAGAATTTTAAGAACAGTTAATGCCGTAATGGCTCAACAAAATTGTTTTCAAACCCAGTAAAGAACTGTTTCAAGTATGTATGTGTTTCGTGAGAGTACGGAAAATGAGAGATTTCAGTCAATTACGAAAGCCTCATAGTTTTACTTTAGCAACCTACAGATTTAAATTGAAGTCATCTCAACCGAATGATAACCTTAAGGAAATAAGTTTAAAGTTTAAAGATAAGTTTAAAGAACCCTTGCGTATCACCGCCTTGACATATCGTGCTTGTACTGGCAGCAACATCCATTATTTTGTTCGCGTTATCGACAGGACGTCAAAACAACGAAAACGAAGTCAGGTTCGCGACCAGGAGAACGTTAACAGCGCAGACGTCATGCGCAGTAATTTCGCAAGGGAGTTGGCGGCTTCCGGTAGACGTCGCGTCGACGTTGCCGTCATTTCGTAACCTCCCTAATATCAAAAGAAAATCGTCCCCGCCAAAGGGCTAGCCCCTTTATTTGGGTCAGCTTGACTTCATATAATCAGGACCTAAAATATTGTAAAGTGTTTAAGAGAGGACATTTTTTCCTTGCCAGGTGTTTGAAATGGACTGCTTAGCACAATGATTGCAAACGACGCCAAGATGCTGGAACCGGATTTTTGGTGCTGTGTATAGTCATCTGACAGTTTCCAGTCGCTGCTAGTCGTAAGGAAAAAAAATTGTTCAGCATTTTTTTCAGACAACAAATTGACTTCGATGAACTACAGTTAGAAGAGTTTTCCCCCAAGCTGTTCGGGTTCAGTTTCCGCCAAAGTCATGTCTCAAGAGTGCTCGGATCGCTCAGTCTACAGAAACCTGGCCTTTGTTTTGGATTAAACAAATCGATTGTGAAGACATGTCATCGTCGACATTTGCGTTGTGTTCGTCTGTAAATCTATATCGTCCGTTTCCAGCATATTTACTGCTAAAGCCTGGTTTTCATTTGTCGCAATTCATCGGCGACCATCGCCGATGCTTTTTCCCCGATGCTCGAGGATTATTTCCGATAATCGGCGATTGTCGCAGATCAACTCCGATGGGCGGAAGTGAACTTTTACTTTACTTTACTTACATTTATTTTAGCACGGTGGCCAGTTCAGTTTCCTGTTTTTCAAAGGGTCGTGCATCTATTTACTATATATAATACTTAATTTTTAATAACTATATTTACATCTAAAAACTTTTACAAAATTATTATTATGTACATTTGACGGTAATTATTAATTGTAGGGGAAGTCTAATGCCTAAAATAACTTAAATAAATATTCATATATTATGTTTATAAAGCTGTTTAAGGAAAGTGTAAAGATATTTTCTATTATATCATCAAGTATTCCAAGGCGCGGAGGTCCAGTGTAGATAGCTTCGATAAAACAGCGGCGTTCTTGTGGTTATACACTATCTAAAATATAGAAAACAAGCTTCTTGACGTTTCGAGCGAAGGTCCTTCGTCCGGAGATTAGTAGCATTGACGAAGGGCCTTCGCTCGAAACGTCGAGAAGCTTGTTTTCTATATTTTAGATAGTGTATAACCTCAAGAACGCCGCTGTTATATCATCAGGTAGACTATTCCAGAGCTTTGAGGCACGATATATAAATGTGGATTTTAAGAAATTAGTTTTGGGCTTTGGTAAATAAAGCTTTTTGTCATTACTTCTCAGTCCGTAGACGTTGTTCAGGAGAATTGTAAAGTAATCTTTTATATATTTTGGTGCCAAACCTCGTATATCTTTGAATGGTAAGAGAAGTTCTCGTTTTTTTAAACTTGTTTCAATTGTGGCTATTGATTTTCTGGGAGGAAAGCGTAATCGTAATAAAAAGATCAGAGCCCAGCTCAGAATTCTTAAGTGTATCGCCATAATGAAATAGGCAAGTCAAAAAGTTTTAAAACATGTTTACTGACGTTTCGTTGCCGCGTGCAACATCTTCAGAGTGTAAGGTTACAGGGATGAGAAAAAACTATATATATGAATCTATAATCACATATTGGGATAATTAGACGGCTAACCAATAGAAAACTGGGAGATGTGACAGGAAGTGACACGCATACGGAAGAGGAAAGCATTAGAATAGAGAAAGACGTGTGGAAGAGATATTTTCGTTGAGAGACGGTTTGTATTTAGAAATAAGTAAACTCTCAAGAATGAGGAATTCAAAGTTAGAGGAAGACCTGCAGCAAGGAATAATGGAAAAATCGTTGGGAGAAATAGCGTGATTAGTCTGGCGAGTATGAGCCTGGATACTGGAAGTAGGAAAGTTTCTTACCCGTCAAAGGCGAAACCCCCATGTGTTCTGAGATACGCGTGTGTAAGTGGCGCCTTGTTTGGCCCAAATACAATGCTCCACAGCATTGACACGTATATTTGTAGACAACACGCGATCTCATTAACATGTGGGTCCGGTCCTTGAAAGGGAAGAAACCAGACAACCGTCTTCCGGATTGAAAAATAAAACGCAAAGTAACTTGTGGGAAAGCAGATGAACATAGTTTAGAGACCTGTGTTCGGATCTGTGGAGCATGTGATCTTGTGAAAGGAAGCTTAAAATAAATGATATTTTTCGGAGGAGAATCAGAACCTTTTGTGGGGGGACAAAACAGACGATCAAGAAAAAGACGGATGCAGCGATCAAGAAAAATCTCAGGATAACCATTCCTAAGCAAGAATTTCTTAAGTTTAAGAACTTCAGCGTGAAAGTGGTGAAAGGAAGAGCATATTTTGAAGTAGCGATCAAGTAGAGTATAGACGAGACCACGCTTATACGATAACGGAACAAAACTATCAAAACTAGTGAACAAACCGGTAAAAGTAGGTTTTCGATAAACCGAAGTGGAAAAACCATCAGAACGATCAATCAAAGTGTCCAAAAAAGGAAGTGTAGAATCAATTTCTAACTCACTAGTAAACGTAATATTCGGATGCTGTGAGTTGAGATAATCTAGAAAAGGACGAACATGATTACGAGAGCGAAAAACAACAAAACAATCATCAATATAACGACGAAGGAAAAGAGGTTTAAATTCTAGAGGGCAGTTGGTTACCCAACTACGTTCGTGGAAAGCCAAGAAGATATTAGCAAATAAAGGACCAAGCGGGGAGCCCATGGCCACACCATCAACTTGTTCGTAGAGTGAGTTGTTAAATAAAAAATGACCATACTTAACACCTAAACATAATTTACGTAATTGAAAAACGGAAAAGCCATGGTAAAGAGTGGCATTCTCAAAAGCTTTATTAACAATAATGTCAATGGTCTCGTCTAGTGGAACGTTAGTAAAAAGCGAGTTATCATCAAAGCTCGCCATAAATATGTTATTAGTATCAAGGTTAGAAGCACGTAACTCCTCAAGGAAAGAAAACGTATCGGAAATTATAAAAGGACTGCTTAAGGGAGGTGTGAGAATAGAATCGAGAAATTTAGAAAGGTTGTAAGAGTGAGTTGAGATGGCAGAAAGAATAGGTCTTATTTCTAAATACAAACCGTCTCTCAACGAAAATATCTCTTCCACACCTCTTTATTCTAATGCTTTCCTCTTCCGTATGCGTGTCACTTCCTGTCACGTCTCCCAGTTTTCTATTGGTTAGCCGTCTAATTATCCCAATATGTGATTATAGATTCATATATATAGTTTTTTCTCATCCCTGTAACCCTACACTCTGAAGATGTTGTACGCGGCAACGAAACGTCACTAAACATGTTTTAAAACTTTTTGACTTGCCTATTTCATTATGGCGATACACTTAAGAATTCTGAGCTGGGCTCTGATCTTTTTATTACGATTGTTTCAATTGGTTTCCAACTTAGATTTTTGAAAATTTTTCCGATTATCGTATCTCATAGCTTTCTCCCGGTATCACACGTGCAGCCCTCTTTTGAAGTTTATAGAGCTTATTTATGTTTGTCGTAGTGCCGTCAAGCCATGTATTGGAGCAATAAATGAAATATGGTAAAATTAAAGTGTTGTACATTTTGACTAACGTTTCTTTAGTCACAAATTCTTTTGCTCTTCTTAAAAGAACTATATTGTTTGAAATTCTTTTAGATTGACCATCTATATGCTCTTTCCACTTTTCCACTTCCAATTTGAGCGCCAGTTTTTGAGGGCCGTTAAGCGAAAAAAAGTACGAAAACAAAAGGTTCTGGGTACGCCAAACATCTCGATCGAAAAGAATCAGGACTATAGCATCCTTTAGTGCAGGAGTTGAAGATGCTCGTACTTAAGATCGATAACTGCGTCGTCAGAGCCAGAACCAGATTTCTCCCTCCTTATCCGAAGATATCGACTGAAGTCTGTTCTGATAGAATCCTACCTTCTCTTGAGTTAATGAATGCTATAATTCAGGTAGTTAGCTATAGTTTTCCAGCAATTCGCTTTTTTGATTCGATCTTTAAAGTCTTTTGACGCCTTGTTATAGATTGTTGGAAATTCTCGTATGAATTCCACGAAAACAGAGTCATTTTCCTTAGCCTCCCGAGCGTTTGGCAGTGTCACATTTTCGGCAGCCATAATGAAATGTGCCCTGTTTATTATACTGAATTGTGTTCACGATCGTTCGCGGAAGATAATCAAATGGCGCAAAATGTTTTTATTCGTCGGGAAACATCGGGAAATTCAAACTAGTTTGAATTTTGCGATGATAGGCGATGATCGGCGATAGCAGCAAAGAGGTCGGTTTTCATATGTTTTAAGCCATCGGGGATGATCCGGGATGGTCCGGAACACGCATCGGCGATTATCCCCAATGAATTACGACAAATGAAAACCAGGCTTAAATACAATTTCCACCCTCCCTATGTTTCTTTAACTTTCCAAAAACATGACAGCGCCCGTACTCGATCTACGTGAGTAAGGAGAAATACGATTCGACTTATTTTTCTCACTTTTTTAATCAAGGTGAGTGACCGTTACGTCACCGGCTATCGTTCGTACTTGAACTGGTAAAAAGATTCCGTTTCACGGTGGACACTACTATTCCCATTCCTCTGGGGACGCGACAGGAAGTGTACTGGAACCAACGCAAGAACCGCAATAAAGCCTTTCAACCAGATTCTTAGAATTCAAAACAAAGCAAAACTCGAATGGTGGATCGGTCTTCCTACCTAGTGTTTAAAAATTTATTTTCTGCTTATAAATTGTTTTTATAGCCCATGCAGGTCGTCATTTGGACGAACCTAAATTTACACTAGATCGTCGTGTTGAAAATGAGATCTTCCAGATGACTGCCAGTTTCAACCTCTTTAAAATACGGTACACTTAGGTATTCCTTCAGTGGGAAGCTAGCAAGGAAATACAGTGGAACCCCGTTAAAACGGCCACCATCGGGACATAAAAATCTGGCCGTATTAACAGGGTAGGATCAAGTTTTCTAGTTGGTCTCTTTCAAGTTATGTAACTACAGGTACAATGAAATTTGACTTCAAACGAACTATTTTTGAGCATCTGGAGCACAGATGAAATGTATTGTAACAAAACTAATATAAACAAAACTGGCTTTTATAAGTTATTGATAAGATAAAACGAGGTAGCAGATTCTGAATTGAAATTCCATGTGTTTATAAATTTAGAATAGAAGCAAGAAAAGTTGAAATGCTAAGCAAACTGATGGATATTAACAGCTACGTCTCTGTCAGAAATGACAATATACCATGCTCAAAAAGAAAAGCGGAGGCAGAAGACGATGGAGCATCTTACTGTCCAATAAAATCAACCGAGCAGTTTTTCAAGTTTTATTGTTATTTCGTTAAAATATGCACTTTAATATACGCGACCGCATTTTTATGTGGGTGAACCTGTTGATATGACTCTTTTCAATTAAATATGATTGTCATTGTCAAGTTAAATGTTCTTTTGCTATTTAAAGGTCTTCCCAAATTCGCATGTTGAAAGAGTGGCCGTATCAAAGGGATAAATTTATAAAGGAAATAGCCTGTCGGGATTTTAAAAGTAACCGTTGGCCATATGAACGAGTTGGCCGGATTAACGGGGTTTCCAAATGAGAAAATGCCTGAGCATTTGTTCGAGACAAAAGTAGCCGTAATAGCGGGGTGGCCGTAAGGCGGGGTTCCATTGTAGTTAAAATAGATGCACTGTTGGAGGCACCGTTGCAGACAACACTGTCAAGAAGTCTTTTTTATGTAACTTATTGCTTTATTTATGCAGTAAATAATATGTGTTAAAAGTCTATCCAAGCTTGATGTCCCTTTGGTTATCCACTTCATTTGTGTAGTTACCGTCATCTTTAAGTTCGCAATTAAATACCTCTTGAAAGGATTCCAGGAAAGGTTGAATGACATGGTTCACTCTAACGTCTTTCCACGTTTCGACAGAGAGAGATGTGACACTTTTTCCTGTTAAACCACACGGAACAATGTGTTCAAACCAGTTCAGGTCAACGTTACAGTTCAAAGCTAAACCATGAGATGTCACCCAACGACTAACATGGAATCCTAAACAAGGAAAAAAATCCAAGCAATTAAAAAATAAAAACAAACTGGGCTGTGAACAGCTCCGCATCGGTTGACTAAGATATAATATACCAAGTTTTTTAAACACGTGGAGTCTGTCGAAATGGTACGCGCCGTAAACATTGGTAAGGTGCAGCCGATATATTACTGCTAATCACATAAGGGAGTTTGGATGCCAAGTCTGAAATTCGATCTCCATTATCTACTCGTGTAAAAACCTGAAACTTTTTAAAAGGATTTCACCTGAGTTCTACCACTAACTGAACATTGTTTTTTACAACATCTGCTGTTCGTTACCACAAAATATGCCATCATTAACGCCAACCTCAAACTCGTTTACGCAAATATACATTCATTTTATTCATTCGACATTCATTAGCGTAGATACGCAGCCACTTGCATCAAAGGGCATTCCATAGCACCAACAGACGACTATTAACACCATTCTACTATACAGCAGAGATAAAATTTCAATGTGGCAATTTCTCTTGCGTAATTGGAATTTTATTTTCCAAACTTTTACCAGCATTCATATTGTATAAGTGGTATTTACTGACTGTTCTAAATTATTTGAATATTTCAAAACTTAGTATATCCTATATATTTAGGCGGTGGTTCAATTTTTTTTTTTTTGAACTAGTTCAAATAATTTTAAACTAGTTTAATTTTTTTCAAACCAGTACAATTTTTTTGAACCGGTTCCAAAGGTCAAGATTCTAAAAAGGGATTTTAATTTTTGGGGAGTCGTAAAAAATATCTTTAATATGTCACTACCCTTTGTTCACTTTCTGAATTTCTCTATTTCTCCTCTTCATTCTTTTCTCTCCTGAACGTTGTCTCCATTTATATCATACAAGACTTACCTGAGATAGTGGTAACCCATCCATTTGGTAGACATGGTCGATTGGGCTTAACATTACATAATGCTTTATAGTGACAATCGCACTACACCACAAGGACTTTCGATCCCGCAAGGTCTTTTTTGTTAAATAGTTAACTTTGCTTTATTTATTATGTAATAATTGTGACTTAAAAATGAATGACTGCAACTTTATTAACAACCTATATGTCTATTAGATATTAATGTAATAACGGGCATTTGTTCCCTAAATAGTCATGTCAGAAGGTAAAGAGGTACCGTGTCACTTTTCAAATACTCTTTCTTCTGTCACCATTCATTCCAAAGAAGAAAAAAACATTTTCGTTACTGTTAATACGAAAACCTCACATTTTTGACTGTAACTCTGACCCTAACGTTAATCCTAACACTAACTCTAAACCTAACTCTAATCCTGACACTAACCTTAGCCTTAACCCCAACCTTAGTCCTAACCTTAACCCTAACCCTAACCCTAATCCTAATCCTAATCCTAACCCTAACCCCAACCATGCCTGTACATATAGTATTTTAACTGAAACGTAACTTTAAAGTCCAACTCTAACAACCCAGCTGGTGTAAACAGTGACTGAGCGACGAAATTTCAAAGAATTTCTGAAAAAATTTGATAATAATAGTAATCACGTATTTAGAAGATATCACATGAGAGAGTAAAGATGCCAGTTCCTACTTCTAAAAAATATAATTAATTTTAACCCTTTGTCTGCCAAACGTTCTCCCTTGACAAGTTAAATTGTCACGAGTTAGACAGAGTAAAATAACAAGGAAGCCAGTTTCGCCGGTCTGCGAAAGAAAGGGTTAAAGGCAACAGTTCATAACTTGTACCAACAACAAGTTCAAATAAAATTTGAACCAGTTCAAAAAAATTGTACTGGTTCGAGAAAAATTAAACTAGTTTAAAATTTTTTGAACCAGTTCAAAAAAAATTCAGCCATGGTTAAAATTGCCCCACAACATATATATCATTAAACAAAACAGAAGGATTAGCATGGAACGGCCGGCAGCGGTTCACTTGCATTGGCACAGGCCCCGGGGCAGTTCTCCCGGCTACCCTCCCCCTTCGACGCTCCTGGTTACAAGGCAAATGTTCAAGATCTCCAGAACGTTATTCATATGTTTTTATGCCTACCTATTGCAGCAACTTTGCTGTCATCCACCCATACTCCAGGATTAGAGGTTCTCTTCGCCTGAACACCGAACTTCTTACACGTTAGAATGCCGACTTCTTCAAGTCGAGAATTATACCAGCCAATACTCTTTTTAAATCGAGTTAGGTTCAGTATGGGATAACACATTAACTGTCCCGGACCATGAAAAGTTATCAAGCCACCTCGGTCAGTATAATGGAATTCTGCCCCCAAACTTTTCAAGTGTTCAATGTCGTTGGCGTTCTTATCTCGAATGCCAGTTGTATAAACTGGAAAATGTTCACAGATTAACAACGTATTTTTAGCTGCAGGTCTCCTTTGGTCTTTCAATGATTCTAAGTGTTCTCTTTTAAGTTTTCTCATAGTCGTTAGCCCTTCTTTATACCTTATTTTACCAAGGTTTCTGCACAGAATTAGGGATCTTTGTAGTACTTCCGCCATCTTGTAGTTTCGAATGCCCGCACCACAACCCGCATTTCCTGACAAAAAATGGGAAACAATCGTAAAAGGGTACCGACGGTAGATTGTAGTTGGGCAAGTTGATCAAAAATTATCCGAGTTTAGCGGAATTGTCGTTTAATAGTTACGCGAATTGACAGGCGGCTTCTGCTTTAATTCAAAATCAAATTAGTATTAGAATTCGTTGCCTGACACGATATTGATATTGGGATAATAGTCTCACTTTCAAAATGTCAGGCCAGGAGAAAGTAAAATGCACCCATGTGATTTTCGACATGGACGGCTTGTTGTTGGGTTAGTGAACATTTACCAAAACATTTAAACAGTTGTCTGTTTAAAAAGATACAATAGAGAGCGAATTCATAACCTTAGAAACTGGAACGTGTACACTAATTGTATTTGACTATGCATCAAGATAAAATCTCTACGTTTATACTGTACTCTTTATGAAAATGTTACCTTTGACGACTTTTAGACACGGAGAGTATGTACACAGAGATTACTCAAACAATTGCTGAAAGATATGGCAAGAAGTACAATTGGACCTTGAAAGCAAAAATTATGGGAAGGAGTGCAAAGGATGCAGCGGTGACGACAGTTAAACTTCTTGAATTGCCAATAACCGTGGAAGAGTATATGAATCAAGCTGAAGCACTGTGGCGTGAACGTTTTCCACATTGTAAGCTGATGCCAGGTCAGTTTTAACTGTAATAGAGTTAATGGGAGATATTCCATTTCCACTGTCTGAAATACGTCATTATGTATAATTATACTTTAAATCCTCTATTAAGCCCCCCACCTCTAATAAGCCCCCACTCTTTTAGGCATCCCCTCTCTCCTTTCCATTTTTCACTCACAACCAAAACAATAAACAACAGACAGTATTATTAGTGTTAATGTTTACCATACTAATCTGGGTACAAATTCACATGCAGTACTTGTGCTCTAGTTCATTATGTAAGATAGATACCATTTTGTGGTTGTTTGAGAAACTTGTACAGCTGCTTGGGTTGACAAGTTCATCCTCCAGAATCCTTGCTTCTGTAAAAATTCTAAGCTACAAGCTTCATGAGGTAAAAATTTACTCAGTAGGAATGACAGTTCTATTGACAAATGTCCAACTAATTCTTGTTTGTGACAAGTACTAACCTGCATGCATTTTGGAAAATTAGATAAATCCAACCTCTCCATTAAACTCCCCATCTCTATTAAATCCCCCCTCAAACAGGCTTGAAATAAATAAGCCCAAGGAGGGCTTAATGGAGAATTTATGGTATTTGCATTATCAAGCAACAAGTCACTTGAGTGAAACCAGTATGATGTCAAACTTAGTTCTCAACATGTTCAATAGAGTTTACTATCAATGAGGTTAGAACCAGGATGTTAACCTTCTCAGTATTTTTTTATTGTGTTTCAAACTGAGTGAATCTGAGTTATAAAGTACACCATCATTATGGTAGTCTTTTTGGGTTGGATTGAGTGAAGATTCATAGAGCTGCTAACTTGACTCCTGTTATATGGTCACAAAAGGTGTATTTGAACTAGAAAAAACAAACAAGGGTACATTTAAGTTGACCGATGACCTAGGTATGATTTTGAAGTCTATCCACAAGTAATTTGGGCTTGGTATGGGTTACCATAATTCTTTATGGGGCAAAGGTAATAGTTAAAAGTGTCCATGAGTATTTTACTCTGGCTTAAATGCCAGACAATGTTACTTGTCACAGAGATGAGCCCAGAGCATTCAGGGATTAAACACTATATCCTTAATCAAGAGGCAAGGGTGCACTTTAGTATTTCACATTAGGTAATGCCAAACAATTTGACTAGTCACAGGGATGAGTCCTGGCTGAGACATGTCAGAGGTTAAACTAAACCATCTTCAGAGGTAGGTTCAGAAATCTATAAAGGGTTAGCATGAACCTGGGAGAACCTGGGCTTGTTCAGTGTGGTGAAAATATGAGTAGAAATGACTGCAAATCCCAACATGACCCTAATGTGCCTCCCCACACAAAGCAAATGTACAAAACCTCAATATTGATTTTAATTAACCAACCTAAACCCAACATAATGAAGCTGTGCTGCTAAAGATTTTGGCAAAACTAGTTGTAAACCTACAACATGAAAGGTAGCACTTTATTTAATGTTGAAGTACCTGTATATGTAAAGAACTTTATGTTGAATACACATATGCTTATATGCATAAATGTGTTGGACCAGCCTAACCTAAACCTTAATTTAGGACAAGCTGGTTAGGATTTTAGTCAAATTAACTGTCCCCCACTGACAACTAATTCCAAAATAAACAGGACATTTCAAATGTCACTTGGTTTAAATTTGGAAAATGGTTTGTCACCTGTTTTTGGCTTGCCATGAAGACCAAGCAAATGCTTTAAGTAAGATTATATTTTTAGTAGTATGTAATTTTGACTTTAACCCATAAAGTTTAACCCATAAGGGGCTAGAGAATACTTCAAGAATTACATCTTGGCTAATGCTAGGCAATTTTATTCAGCAGAGCAAGGCACATGCCATTTAATGGTTGGGCTTTGCAAATACAAAGGTGAACACCTATAAGTATGTTTCAACTTTAAAAAGAAATCACTCTGCAAAAAGTGTGTTGTTTTGCAAAACTTTTTTTGGTTGTAGAATGTCAGCCTTGTAGGTCTATGTTATTCTCAAACATTTCCAGGCCTTGGCAAGGACATTGCTTTATTCATACAAACATTCACACATGTATTTTTGTCCAAGATATACTGAAGAAGACCTAAGTATTCAGCACTATTTTTGAAAGTGAAGAATGAAAATTTTGCATGGTTAAACTCAGAATACTTAAGAATTTTACCAATGAAGACAGTGGTCTTCATTGATAGCATTATTGCCAATGTTAAAATTCTTAGTGAAGTTATCAGTGGTCTTGAACTTGTTGTACTGTATTTCAGTGGTGTAGTCCTGGAACTTTAACAAGGGGGGCTCACCAACACAGTGTCCTGAACATCAGGGGAGGACCGAAAAAATGATAAACTTGAAAAATGCTATTTTTTTTATTTTTGCTAACAGTAATTCTGTAATTAAAATTTAACAGTGTTTCTGTGTTTGTAAAAGGTAAAATATTAGGAATACAATCGCCACGATCAGTACTTGGGTGGCACATGTTATGGCCAACTAGAAATTACTGAAATCATTCTTGTTGGAAATGACTGAATATCTTTACATAAATTTCACAGAACATTCAAACATGATTAAAGTTACACAATCTGCAAAAAATATAAAGGGGAGCTCAGCACCCCCAAATTGCCATGGAATTTTAATAAGGGGGGCTCAGCCCCCCTCAGCCCCCCCTCCACTACACCCCTGCTGTATTTGGGACAATATCTTCAACTGTTAGGTCTCAGATAAAACACATCTGAGTTTTCCACACCTTTTCTGGTTCTATGCTTGTATATGATGTTTGACTGCCATGTCATGTAATTCTCATTATGTGTATAGAGTTTGGACTGGATGATATACGTACTGTACATCTAGCTGCATTGGAGCTGCATTTTTATTTTTCATCTAATTCTATTATAATTAATAAGGCTGGAAATATTTTTTTCCTGCCAAATCACCATGCATACTTTGACAGATTACCAGACAAAGTTAGTGTTTTCAGATAATTGGGGACATTACACCCACACACCCCAACCAGCTTCGCACAATGCTAGCACTTATAACATTGTCCAAAAGCCATATTCAATCCTGCTTTTTGTTGGAAATTTTGTTTAACCAGACTTGATACATAAATTTGTGGTTTCAAGTTTGACTTTCTTTCTTTATTTGTACTACTTTCTAAAGTTCCCTCCAGAAACAATCAGATTGCATTAATTCAAACTGCTCAAACCTGCTCTCAAAGTGTGAGCCAAATGAAAACATTTCATATCATATAGAAACCTCAGTATGTTTATCTTTGTAAGAAAAATTTTCTCTAACTCACATTGTGTCAATTTATACTTAAAAGGGACAGATACATGTACACCATGTCCTACTCTTGCCGTCATCGCAAATAGGAACGTTTATGGTGGAAATTGACATTTTCAAGTATTCCTGCGATACAGTTCTTACGAATGTACTAAGTTAGGGGTATATGTATATATTTAATTATTGCATGTTTATGTATTATTTTTTCATGCATGTAAAAAGTGTCTGCATGGCATGTGTGCATACGTGTAGATGCAGGGAGGCTGGCAACCTTGCGAAACTGGGTTGGATTTTATGACGTCACAACGAGAAACGCTGGATTGAAGCAACGTGTTGTAAAAATGGTCGTTGTTCTTTTTCAATTGGCACTGGAGCCGCTGTTGGTGAGCCAGCATTGTTGTATTGCAAAAAATCCGTAATTTAGTTCCTTACATCGACATGTTTATTTGTTAAATTTGTTAATTGTTTTACAGCTCGTTAAGTTTTGCGATAATTTATCAAGTTCATTGGAATTTCCCATTGGCTTTCGACCAAGGGAGAATCAATTTGACTTGAAGATAAGAAAAAAAAACAGTCAGTACGAAATTCGCAGGAAGTTTATATTTTATCAGGGAGTTGGTGTTGTTTGTGGTACTCCAATACGACATTGGCACTTAAAAATAACAAGGTGTAAAAGTTGGCGTGGATCTGTTATGTTGGTTAAAGTAGTCCGAAACTGTTTGTAACGTTGACTATTTTTCTTATAAGATTGCCCAGCCGTATCCTATATGAAAACCATGCCGTTTGCGTATTGGTTATATTATACTGGATCGAAGGTTAAAACGGTTTTAACCTTCGATCCAGTATTATGTAATTCTTCCACAGTTTTAACCTGTTTTGGTTTTCATGCAGGATACGACTGGGCAATCTTATACAAAAAATACGGTCAACGTTACAAACCGTTGCGGACTTTGATCCAATAACAAAATCCAGTTTCAATACCGATATTGTGTGTGTTGTTTGGCACCTCGTGAAAAGCAAAGTTACAGGGTTCCTACGGGTCCTCAAAATTCATCAAATTCTGAATTATATTTGTTTTAAATTAAGTACTCGGAAGTCCTTAAATATTCTGAAAACTTACCCAAGTTCAGTAAAAGTCTTTTAGAAACTCATTAATAATTCATAAGGAAAATACAAAGGAAAATCATAACCATGTCGTGTCTTTACATATCTCTTCAAATTTTTGCACTTTACAAAACATTAATTTTAAAACTTTCTTCACAGCTTAGCGTATTTAGATGTTCGTTTTTGAAGTCGTTTAAAAATCGCGCTGTGCTTGCTTTATCAGGTCTAAAACACTCGGCTGTCGCCTCGTGTTTTAAATCCAACGAAGCACTCTTGGTCGTCTTTTAAATATTAAACTTTATTTGCCCCGCTGCATTTCGATATAGCTGGTATTAATTTTAGACAGCCACGTGTTATTTTGTATCGTTTATTTGTAAATATTCATCTTTATTCAAATGTGGTCAGAAATGGTCTAGTCATTATCATAATACTTGGCCTAGTCAGGGCTGTATATATTAATGTCCAATGCCTGTCGACAAATTTACAAAATAAAATATAAAACAAACTCCGAAAAGAAGCATATTAGTACGCAAAACATGAGTAAAAACACAAGGCAAAATTGGCAATGACTGTATAATACAGTCGAAATATTACTTCTCAATTTTATCTTGTGTTTTTACTCATATTTTGGGTACCAAGATGCTTCTTGTCGGAGTTTGTTTTCTATCATATATATTAATCTATTATACATTTTAAGGGTTTTTTTTTAAATTTGGGTGCCGTATGCCATGGGTCCTTCTTAAATTTACCACACAAAGTCCTTAAAAATTCCTTAAGATTTATGATTAGATAATGGGAAGAACTCTGAGGTTTGTTACTTTCACACGGGCAAGGGAGGCTTGAGCCCGAACATTTTTAAGGTTGGGGGGAAGAGCCTCCATGTCTGTCGAAAAATACAATATTTGTACTTTAATTGTTAGTAAGTCTAGACATCTGGAGGAAATTTGATGTAACATCAAGTGGAAAAAGTGGCAGAGGAAACTGTAATAATTGATAAAAAATTCTAAATTGTTGTGAGGAAACCCTGGACATGTCACGAACCGTTCACGCTTACAATATTTGTTGGAAAGATATGCTGCGAAACCTTCCTGCACATTGTTTGCCCACTGTGCTGGGTTACATCCTGGTGCCATTAGCCCCACTTTTTGGGAGCCGTCTCCACCCTTGTTTCATGCTTAAATATTATATCTTCCAGGTGCTGAGAAACTAGTGAATCATTTTCATTCCCATGGTATTCCTATGTGTGTAGCAACTGGCTCGGCGACCTGGCTATTCAAGATCAAAACATCCAACAAGGGCTTCATCTTTGACCGCTTCTCGCATTACGTCTGCTCTGATGATCCAGAAATGAAACATGGCAAGCCAGCTCCAGATATCTTTCAGTTGGCAGCCTCGAGATTCCCTGTCCAAACGACGTCGCCTAGAAACGTGTTGATCTTCGAGGACGCACCTAACGGCATAAAAGCTGCACGTGCTGCTGACATGAACGTAGTCATGGTACCTGACTCCAGGATTGATCCCTCGCTGTGTACCGAAGCAAACCTCGTTTTAAAATCATTGGAAGAGTTTGATCCCGAAATTTGGGGCTTACCGCCATTTGATAAATCAATCTAGGGAGCACTGTTTTAATTGTACTGAATATCCCTTAGGAAGTTAAGTTGCGTTTTTAAAATTGCTACTGCAACATTTAAAGATGAAAAATTGTTGCACCAATGTCAAAGGTATTTCAGTGATTAGTTAGAATATTTCTGCGTAACTAATAAGTTTGCGATTACATGGAGTATCCACAACTCTATTTGCTGCAACCCAATTTATCTTTTTGTTTTTCTTTCTCCTGGTCGGTTTGTTGTGTATTTTTATCAATTGCGGATAATGGGTCCCTTGTATCCATATTCCCATTTTGGGAATTGAGAATGCAAAAGTATTCTTGGGATTTGTTTTTTGGACTATTCCGGGATAAGAATACGCGAATTGAATGTTAAATGCGTTCTTTTGGCACCTATTCAGGTTCAGTATTCAGGAATATCGACAGTATAGTGTTCTGGCAGTTCTACTCAGAGTAGCAGAATGGACAGAATATAGATTGAACATAAGGCAGCTCATAACCGACAGCGTTTCAAAATGGTCGAATCAAGATTAACACATTCTTGTGCTACAGATTTTCTTTCGACAAAAGCTGTCCTTGTCTACAGAACGGAATTGTGTTCATGAAAAAACACAGTACAATTCCGTTGTCTAAAGTGATGCTAGGAATCTGTCGGTGCTGTTCAACAGCCACGTGCACCTGATTCACAAAGTAAACTTAACAACAATTTGTGTGTGAGTTTCAACGCCAGAGCCTTGATCACCACTGTCGACCCTTTTCCAGTTTTCTGAATACCTGTGTTCTTTTGGCACTTGGTATTCCTTGTAATCTTATATTAGTATTCTGGAATAATAAAACTCAGAATAACCCCCCACCCCCACCCCCCAAAAAAAACACCTTTAAAAATTACTTCAACCTAAATGAGGAAAACTAACCGGCGTTTTAGTACGAACAGAAGGGTCATACTAGGACACATTTCTATGTGGATCGTATCCATTGTGCTAAACAATGGATACGATCCACATAGAAATGTGTGAATCAAGCGCGAGTGCACCGCTAGTTCAAGTAATTGAGGAAGCAATGGATCTGAAAGATGGAGCAACACGAAAGAAACGAAAGAGATGTGGCGTTTGTGAGCCCTGTTTGAGGAAGGAAAACTGTGGAGAATGTAGCCACTGTAAGAATAGAAAGACTGGTCATCAAATATGCAAGCTTCGCAAATGCAGTGAATTGAAAAAGAAGTCGACTAATGCTGGTAACATGCAACAATCGGACGTTGATCTATCGTTAAGGCCAATGTGCAACGAGCTGAACGACGAGCCTGTTTTGATCAGCTTGAATTCAACGGATATAGATAAATCAACAAATTCAGCAATGGCAAATCGTCAATCAAACTATAATTTATGCAGAAGCGAAGAACCTGAAATTTGCATGGATGAACAAGGAAATAATGGTATTTGTGCCCAAAACTTCCCCATGAGACAACCTGGAAATAAAGCAAGCAAAATCTAGCCAAATCTTCCGGATTTTGACGTCCTCCCCTCCAAATTAAAAGGTAAAATGTGGGGCAACATTAGTTACCAATGCCTATATGATGATGTCAACAAAATCTACAATGAAATCGTTCACTTCAGAAAGAATATTTTCAATATTCTATCGGGCAGAGCGGGAAAGTCGTTTATTGATGAACTGACTTTTTGGCTAAAACAGTTCAATTCTAACTTAGAACTGAATTCGATTGCACTGAAAGCATTTATGGTGCTTCCGTCCCTGATTCTTCAGAAACCTTCGCGCTCGTCCAAAAGCAAAGAACATAGCGCTGCTATTGATCGCAGATTAGCCCTGTGGAGACAAGGGGACCTAAATGCCTTAATGAAAGAAGTGAGATTTATACAAGAACAATTTGTAACCTCAAAGAAGGCCAAATCAGCTGATGACATCAATAAGATCTTTGCAAGATTAGTAATGCAGGGGAAACTGTCTGCGGCCATTAAACTCCTAGATAGAGAGAGCTCCTCGGGCCTTTTGGCCCCCTCTCCAGAAGTACTAGAAGCGCTGAAAGAAAAACATCTTCCAGTCGCTGACATCGAGGACGAATGCCTCCTGCATGGTCCACTAGATTATATCCCGCCCAACATTTTTGACCTCATTGATGAGCAAATGATATACAATGCAGCAATGAAAACCAAAGGTTCTGCTGGTCCCTCCGGAATGGACGCGGAAATTTATACGAGAATTTTGTTCGAAAAACTTCAGCAATGAAGGAAAGCTTCTGAGAGAAGAAATAGCCGCGATGACCAGAAATCTGCTGAAATCAAGTTACCACCCCTCGTTGTTAGAAAGTTACACTTCCTGCAGACTCATTCCACTGGATAAGAACCAGAGAATTCGACCAATAGGGGTCGGAGAGGTATTGAGACGGATAATTGGCAAGATCATATCCGCTTTCTTGAAGGAGGAGATCAAGCTTGCAGCCGGTTCTCTGCAGGTATGCGCAGGTCACAGTGCTGGCGCCGAAGCTGCCGTACACGCCATGGCCCAGATCTTTGACGATGATGGTACAGACGGAATTCTGTTGGTTGACGCCAGCAATGCGTTCAATCAAATGAACAGGGGTGTCGCAATTCACAACATTCAGATAATTTGCCCGGAAATGTCCATGTATATTATCAACACGTATAGAAGTCCCTCGAGATTGCTTATCTGGGGAGGAGAAGAGATATTATCGCAGGAAGGAACAACACAGGGAGACCCATTGGCCATGCCATGGTATGCGATCAACACATCCATCATGATCCAGAGCCTAAGAGCACGTATACCCGAAGTTAAGCAAGTATGGCTGGCTGATGACTCGGCGGGAGGCGGTACAATTGAACAGCTATACAATTGGTACAAGTTTTTAAGTCAAGAAGGAAAGAAATTTGGTTACATAGTCAACGGCTCTAAAAGTGGGCTGATAGTATAGACACAAGATTTAGTAGACGAGGCCGACATGGTTTTTGGAGAGGAGGTCAGAAAAACAACGGAAGGTCAGAGGTACCTAGGAGCGGTTATTGGATCCCAGGAATATAAAGACCAATATTGTAGTGGAAAAGTCCACGGGTGGAGGGAAAACATGGAGTTGCTGGCTGAAATTGCAAAGAGTCAACCCCAAGCGGCCTACATTGCATTCACAAAGGGATACAAATCGAAATTTGCTTATTTCATGCGTACCATTGACAATTTTGAGGACTATGTTGAACCAATCGATGAAGTGATCAACGATAGCTTCCTCCCAGCCCTCTTTGGTTTGAGGGAACCACTCCCTGATGAGTTGCGAGACCTATTCACCTTACCACCAGCACAAGGGGGTCTGGGTATACTAGATCTGAAAGTTGAAGCCCCAAAGCAGTATGCTGCCTCAAAGTCGATAACAGCATCGCATGCATCAGCAATACGTACGCAGAGTAACCTCATGCCAGCTGGTGAACAAAGTGTAAAAGACCTAAAAAGACAACAGCAGTCACTTAAGACAGCGGCAGCGAATTCGAGAAGAGAGGCCATTGACGCATCTCTCCCACCGGACCCGTTAAGGTCAACGATGCAGGCCAGAGACAAGGGCGCAAGCTCGTGGCTGAACGCCTTACCCAATGAAGAGCAGGGCCTGACATTGAACAAGTAACAATTCAGGAACTCATTACGCCTGCGTTACGATCTGCAACTAGCGGATTTGCCAAGCCACTGCTCGTGTGGAGATCGATTCTCTGTCAGCCACGCCCTCTCGTGTAAGAAAGGGGGATTTGTTTCGCAAAGACACGATGGTATCCGGAACCTTCTCACGTCCCTGCTTAGCAAAGTCTGCAAGAATGTCGAGGTAGAACCCCATCTTCTACCCATCGACAATGAAATTTTCGATCTAAGATCGACAGTCATAAGCCCGGAGGCTAGACTGGACATTAAAGCAGGGAGCTTCTGGTCTCGAGGAAAAACAGTATTCTTTGATGTACGAGTAACGCATGTTAATTCAGCGAGTAATCAGAAGAAATCCACAGAAGCAATCTTCATGGAAAATGAGAAGGAGAAGAAGAGGAAATACCAACAAAGAGTCATTGACGTAGAGATGGGATCGTTTACCCCCTTGGTGTTTGGCACGAGCGGAGGAATGGGGAACGAATTTAAATTGTTCCTGAGCAATTTAGAGGACAAACTCTCCCGGAAGAACGGTGAGCCCTATGTCAGAACCATAACTTGGCTGAGAACACGCATATCTTTCGAGATTCTAAGATCAGTACATACATGCGTTCGTGGGTCTAGAACCCCTTTTCACAATAACCCTGACTTTCTAGATGATTTTAGTGTTAATATAAGGAATGCGGACATTTTTTAATCAGATCATTTATAAGTGTAATTCATACATTTAGTTCTAGGATTAGTTTTTAGCAGTTTTTTTTATTTTGATTTAGTTAGTTATAGTTTTTATAATATATTTTGTATTTTAATTCAGCAAAAATTTTGAATATGTAATAAAAGGTTTCTAGATGTCAACACTCTTGTGCAGTTCAGATGCATATCTTTCAAACGTTCTTGCTTGCTGCTGACATCCCGGCCGGGTACGCCTGTGAAGGTCCATTTACACGACTGGATCGGATTATCGCAAACGATTCCACGTTTGAGGTATAGGATTAACTCACCAGAGTCGTGAGGACGCATTACTACATGAGCTAGCCAATCTTTGCAGTAATTGTGCCCTTGTGACAACATTGTTATGCCAGAACAAATAGTTGTATGCAACGGTCGTATGATGTGGTAAGATGTGTCTCTCATCTCTGTAGCTAGGCTCAATCCAGGCTCCGCACCGGTGTCTGATTACAGTTACTTCAATCACATGTGAGAAGAGTGTTACCCAGTTTGGGTCTAACTAAGCTTCGCGGGTTTCCCCAGGTGCTACGCTTTCAGTTTAGTTATTGCTGATAGATTCGTTCAGTTTTCATGATGCCTGTATGTATGTACATCTTGTAAACGGGAACCAAAATGGACATTGTGGTCAGAAAAGTGACAAATACCAATCACCGGATCACACCTTAGCTCTGAAAATCGATAGAGCTATAACTTCGTAAAAATGCAACGAGTTATAGTTACAGTTTCTACTTTAAACATTAACGGTTACAGATGTAATAATATACATGAAAAGACTTGTGATTTGCTGACAGCAGTGGAATTTCAAAGGTAACACAATGCTGAGGAAAAGATGCCAGTAGTTCTCACTAAATCACCTCTTTTGGCCGCTACAGTATACAACCTATTTTCATGTATATTATTAATTGGTAATGGCATTTGGAAATACAGGCGCTCGTGAGTTTTTCCAAGGTTTCACATACCACTCGTCCTTTGGACTGTAGCCCGGTATGACGCCAGGAATTCCCGGACGCAGGGGCTAGCGTCCCCGTCAGAGAGGCTAAACAAGAGGGGCCACTTTTTAAATTTCCTCCAAAGGTTGAAAACATGATACTTTTCACTAATAATCGCAACAAGTGAGTAGAAACAGTTCACTTTTAGATTTGGCATGAAGAGAAGAGTCGATTATCTTTCTAGCCTACATTAGTAACAAGTACTCAGTTTGTACAATATATGTGTGTTATCATTAGTGAAAATGCTCCGACGAATTGTTAATTTTTCCCCTGCAGTGAGGCTCTGCTTCCCCGACGGAGAGACTGTAGCTCCCTCTGCCCCGCCCCTGCAGTCTAGCCTGCCGAGCAGCTGGGACTCATGCCATTTAATAGTCCTTGAAAAGCTTGTTAGTGCCTGTTTTTCCCAGGTTGCACTCGAAACCATTCTATTAGGAAGAATACATCTTGCAGTTATGAATAAATTTACCTAGAAGAAATGTTCGTAATGTTTAACAATATACTTGGGCTTCGATACGTAAAAGTTAATACTGTGACCTAAGTGTTTCAGCGATAAATTTAGTCAGAATTGAAAGTACATGAATTCCTTAATGAGGTAGATAAGTTGTTTATCAACCTCCAGAGAACGACGGAAGCTGAGCCAGCGATGATATCATGAAAATTAGCAACCACAGACTAGTATTCGATCACATGATAAAAATAACGGTCTATATTGTTCCGACTCTTGATGAAGAAGAAGTAGAAGTGTTAACGCGGGAAACGAAGCCTTGTTTTTGTGATACGACATCTACCGAATATATTGCTATCTTCATCAAAATTTCAAGACTTTCCGGAGTTACCTGAATGAAATGCTTAAAATTCCCTTTTTTATCAAGGTTGGATGTTTTTGAATATTCCACTTGGTTGTCTTCTCGTTATCTAGCTTTTGGACCAAACAGTTTGATTGCGTGTACATCCATGCCATTTCGAAGAACACGTTAAGATAACCCACAAAAGCAGTCTTAGCAAATTTTAAATGGCGAAATCGACTTCAACCCATTCGTGTTCTATTGACCTTCAAACCAATAAAAAATCTCGTCCTTAGAAAAAATCTCCTGCATAAAAGGTTTTAATGTCCCGGTCTATGGACACGCTGCGTTTTACAAGCTAAACACCCAGACGATCGACGTGAGCCGCGGATCGGTGGAGCCCAGATTGCTGTCTACCAATCTCAGTCCGACACCTGGATATTTGACTCTTGGTAGTCCGTATTCCGTGTAATCTTTTATTCACATTCTGGAAGAGTCAGAGTTAGAATAAGCCGAAAAGAATACCACCAACCACAAATTGGAAAAACACGTGTTGTAGTTCCGGAGACCGGAAGTGGAACGAAGCTTGGAGTGAAGTCCATGGCATATGATGTGTGTTTAGTCGAACGCTTGCATGTCATTTGTAAATGTGAATTCAGCCTGATAAAATATCTATCTGTACGTTTAGAGGTCGCGAACAAAGGTTTGCCGTTCGATAAACCTCTGGTGCGTATGCCGACATTGAAGTTTATTTGCCTATCATTAGGAATCTTGGCGCGTTGAAGCAAGTACTTGATTTAGGTTGCCATGTTTTCTCCGATGTCGATTGTTTATTAAATCTAGCACATGTTAAACTAATGTTAAGCATAAATAAACAATGAAAATGGACAAAATTGTGGAAGAAAAATCTGGTGTAATGATACTGGGCTATGAAGTGTCTTCTTGCATTAAAATGGAGGGCTGTGTAGGCGTTATGAACGAGTTATAAAAAGTTTAACGAAGATCGAGAGAATATGATGGTGACGTTTCGAGTGAAAGGCCTTCATCATAATAAAGTATGAGGTCGAATGACATCGTCACCAGACAGATCACTTGGATGAACGACTTTCGCTAAAAATGTCAGTACAATGTTCTTTGGTCTTCTTGAATCGAGAGGCAGTATGCCTTCTGTTGATCTAAAACGTTTTCTAGATAAACAAGAGTGAAATATGTCTCTAAAGTTCAATAGAGAAGTAACACATGTTTTATCTTTGCTATCTTTTTATATCTCGCATTTTGTAAGAGCGATTAATTTTGCCTTTTTACTCTTCGAAAAAAACCAGTTCTCCTTCAATTTATGCTTATTGACCTCAGAAGTCGGAAGGACAAATATTGTGACTGCCTTCCAGTGAATTCTGGTAAATAAAGAAACATCGTCGATTGACCGAGAATTTTTTGTAAAATAACCAAAACATGATTTTTAAGTCACCTTTTTCAAGGATGATTGCTTTTATTTATAAAATTTACTGATCGAAAAACTTATTCAATTCCCAGCAAAAGCCCTTCATTATAAACGTCAGGCAAGATGAAGGCAAACTAAGGCTTACGTATGTAAAAAGAGGTGAACTTTATTTTATATATCTTTTGGATGTATAAAGCTTAGCAGGTTCACTCTGATAAAAGGCTTTTGCTCGAAGGGTCAGTTTTCAGTTTCATAAATTTAAGTAGTTTTACTACCCTTCAAATGTTTGGACAACGTGACGCGTTATGTAGGTAAAACTGTACTTATATTACGGCCGATTCATTTTTTCGTTCATGTTTTTGTGGACCTTCGCATCTTCCTTTATTTCCATTTGAATCCACAGCCTAACTACCATAAAGTTGTTACTTTTATTGCTATCTCTGAATTCCGAATAACTATAAATTTGTGAAGCAAGTTGGGCAGTGATTAGAATTAACAGAGTTTCTGTCGATTGTTCAGTTTAAGATATAATTGTTATCTGAACCTCCAGAATCACTGTTTTTCTGTTTTGAATCTTGCACGTAATGTTTTTTATCTAAAAAGATAATTCATTTCTCAAGCTTCATTCTCAGAACTTCTACTTTGATGGGTTTTTTTCTCGATCATTTGAATATGATTGTGATCTTAGCTTCAAATCATTTTTCCATCGTGGTGTTCTATACAATGATAAACAAAGGTGGTTCAAAACAGTCTTAGAATAGCTCAATTTTAAATAATTTATTAAATCTTAAAAAATCTGTTCTGAGAGTATTTGCTCAATGTATACGAACTTTACTTTAGAAATAAGTGGAAGCCAGAGGGCGTGGAGTCCAGTCTGATTTAATCAAAGATTAACCGCTTTTTCTGTCATTTTGTTTGTCTTCACCCGGCGTTTAAACGCGTGATATCTATGCCATCATCGCCGAGTAATTTGCATTAAGCGTGTTATTTAGTTAAGCTCGAGATACTGTTTGAAGCTCAGGCTGAAGAAAAAGCCATTAAAAAGTCCTAAAAATGAAAATTAAAACGATACATCTCTCAAAGAGAGTTTCAATCTTTATAGTGAGTAAGGTGTCTAATAGATTACAAGAAAGCTGCTGTTCATGGATTAACAAATTTCCATACTTAAAACTCAAATTATTTCACGATGTAATGATATATTTTAGGTCCTTCTCTTCAGCAGAATCAAGGTTTGTTGACATTTCGCCTCTCTTATTTTCCTGCCTTGTATAACAGCTCCCAAGAGCAAAGATAATTTACGTCGTATACACTAAACTCATACAAAATATATCTAAAAACGAAAAAATATTACCATCGTCACTCAGAATCTGTTATCCTTATCGGTGGAATGTTTCAAGACAACGGCTATACTTTGAATGAATGCCTCACTACTCTGTGCTTCCCTTTGTGTTTTTTGCCATCATTGCAATGCCCGCAGGCGGTATAGCTAAATTTACCTTTGTATAGACAAATCGCATAATAGCTTGGAATAACAACCTTACACTGTATTAATTAGAAGACCAATACGACGGTGGAGTCGGTGAATGTTTATTGCGAGTCCGTTTACATTTAAAGTATAAATGACTTGAAGCCACAAGGCCAAATTTGACGAACAATGCGTATAGAGCTCAATTGAGATAATAATAATGATAATAACAAGAATAACAATAAAATTAATTCTAATAAACTGTTCTTTATTGTAAGTTCAAGTTATATTGTTTCATAGTTTGTGAAATGTGAGGTAACATTCAGGTTTTTCTTCAAGCTCTTAGGAGTAGTTATAGAGTGTATAAAAAATATGCCGTATAGCATGCATGGTTTTGCAATTGAGCACATTCCCGTCTTAAATTATTAAATCCGTGCCATTGTTTAAATCAGTGGTATCTAGGATGTATTATAGTTCTTGCTGGGCACTTTGCCGAGTGGTCTGATCACAATACCGATTAAGCAAACCCGCAAAACCTGCCTTTTTAAATATTAAAGTCTCGATGCAATGCCAGCTGCTTTTCAAGTATTTATAGTGGTTCAATTGCTTTGATTGAAAGAATTATTTTGTTGCTTTGGTTTAATTATCGTATGGATAAAAATACGCACAGAAAAGAAAAACACATCGTTTCTTAAAGGAAAACACAGCCATAATAACCTACGCTGTAACAGTCAATAAATATTGTGAAAATACCATCACTGTTAAGTAAAGTTCTACTCGACATGAACAACATAACGTCTAAGTTAAAGTGTTACTAAATAAACTGGAAGAAGAAACGAAACAGTTCCTTGTTAAAAGAATCGTCTTTATTGACACGAGTTTGGCAACGAATATAATACTCAATTTAAGTATAATTTTGTTTTCTTCTTTTCTTTTTTATGTGTATGTCGATGAAGCTCTTATGGGGGAGGTATCCATAGATACGAATTGCCATGTAGAAAGTTCATTAACTATAGGTAAATTTGCGGCGACAAAAAAGTGTTACATAATTAATATAATAATATCATATTATAATTATTTTATAGAAATATCCGTGTACATCATTAGCGCATTGTTCATGCGTTTGTGTATACACCAAACGAATTCACTTGAGCTATAGTAGGTGCCAATATATTTTAGCTGACCAAATATTTTTTAAGAAAAGGTTTAGTGGCAGGAAAGGCACTGTTATTCTATAAAGCCTCAAATTCTTGAAACGCACGTCCAATGAAACCTTGCGACGCAGAAACGCATGTCAGCAAAAACAAGAGGTACTTGGCTTCAACTTGACTTCTTGAATAAAGCAGTGTGCAGTTTCAGATGACTTGTAGACAACCATGACAATTACCTTCAATACGTAGGCGTTTTCTCTGAACCAGCTGTTGTTTTAAAAAAAAAAAGAAAAACGAAGCCATGATATCATTAATTAGAAAAAGCGCAAGGATGGTTTTCTGAAACATTGAACCATAGTTTTGATTTCAATTTTTTATCAGTTGTACCTTGTGATCGGAGCTTCTGAAGGTAGCGTAGGTTTATCACAAAATTAGATAAATTAACAAATAAAACGCAAGCATTCTGAAATGCGTTATGCTTTTTCTGGTTTTGTATTTAAAAATATCTTAATAATTTATACTTTCATTGTATTTTGGTTTTGTTTTTTGGGGGCTTTTTTTCAGTTATAATGTCGTGAACATGAGCATGGCATTACTTTTGGATAATTGATCTGTTTTAAATTATAAATGAGGTGCCATGATTCTATATCGTCCTTTCCAGTCAGACACAATTGGTTCGTAGCTTTTGGAAAGTTCTTCGTAGAGCCAATGGTGTTTTCAGAGTTACAATGAAAGGAACCTTCTTTGTGGAAAAACCATGTCGTGTTACTCTTATTAGATGCATGGCTTTTAGTTTTCAGTCAGAGGATTCAACAACGAACAATTCTGACACTTCTACACGTGGAAGAGCATGTTGATAATGGCCCAATTAGGCTCAGCTTTTTGCCAAACCGACATCAATTGAAAAGGATGCTCTAGGCCTTTGAGATTCGTGTGCTTTTAAAACGAGACCTGAAACAATACGACATGCTTCAAGTTTAAAGATATTGAATGAGAATTATGCAAACTAGTCAAAGAAAACGTGTTCTTTCATATCAAACTAGGAGGAGATGTGCCAATGACGAGGAATTGGTGGCCCTGACATAGCCTTTGGAAGGTTGTCTTGGCCCCAGTTTTTGCAGGGATGGGCTTGGTTCCTTCAGGGCGGGAAAGAAAAGTGTAAAATTAGAGAGTCGATGTTGCTGCATACAGAAATTTCAAATCTCGTCTGTATTGATAACTATTGTTCACAATGCAAGAGATAAGGATTACAGATGGCCTCCGAAGCTATCGTTGTTGGGTGATCCCATCCATGCAACCCATAACTTGGTCAAAAGATTGATCTTTTCAATGGAACAAATAATGAGAGCTCGATTTGGACAAACCTTTTGAGATCCATTGCTTTGTCACTTCACATTCTGTAGGTAGATGTCACAATCTCTTCATTTTTATTTAACGTTGCTAAAAGTCTTCTGATGTTGCCCATTGCTGCAATTTTGGTATTCCATAATGGGTCTTGTCCCCATCGTCGTTTACAGAATCCTTTTTCACTACAAATCTTCATCTACACGATTTAAAGGTGCTAGCAAGGCTTGATTTCAAAAAGCAATTCGAAAGTACACTTAATCATATTATAATTTAAACAAATGTTAGTATTTAAAGACATTGACATATGTATTTAGTATCTAAGTGCAATTGAAATTAGCCATTAATCTCCATGTGAGCCTTCTGTTAGCAATCTGCCCCCCGTCCTGTTTTTGAGCCCTTTGTGTTCGTCGTTGTGAACAATCTCCCTCTCTACTTATTAGTTACTAAACTTACCATGTTTCTCCCTTGCGAGCTCGTATATTTTATTTTCTACGACGATATTCCTCGGACTTAAAAACTAGTTCTAAATATGCGAAATAGTGTGCCTTTAACGCATGCGCACATGCCTGCTCAGTTGAGAGCTTGGTGTTAACTCTTCGAATTTAAGTACTTCAAGATAAAATTTCTCGTCCAGTTGAAAATCTCCCGGAAGGTAATTCTCTGTCAAGGCAGTGAACTCAAAAGTTATTTTTCTCCAACCTATTGTTTGTTGATTTGTTGTGTAAATCATGACATAAAAAAGAAATACCTTGGTAAACAAATAGAGCGAACAAGCCGATGTAATTAGTATGAGTTCTAAATGTAAACTCTAAACTAAACGCACGAGAAGTTCACAAAACTCTTGATATCTCGGAAATTAAAAGTGAATTGAAGGGAAGCGGAAAGATACCATTTGTCCCAGCGCCGTTTACTAATTAGAGCATAATAATGAATCTAATTTACAACCAGGCATAAAAAGGTGAATGCTATGTCTAATAAACGTTGCGGTGACAAAAAAAGCACAATAACATTTGTGTGTTGGGCAACTTTTTGCGTCCAGCAATTGTCTCCTTAAGTCTGTCACTTCACACTAACCGCTATGCTTGTATTGTCGAGAGAAGTCAACAATTGTTAAGGCTTCTTAAAAAGACTGCGACGTCAACGCCCATTAAGTCAAGAACGGTTGCTAGTCATTTAGGGAAATTACTATAAAAAGAAACATCACTTGTTCGTGCCATTTTGTGTTCCTGAAGTGGTGAGCCGCAATACATCACGTTAAGCCGTGAAGAGGATATAGCCCAATTCTTCACACTTGATAAATCGAGTACAAGGTAAGCACATTAGCTCATGATCGTCTGCCACAGTCATCGTTTACACTTTTTATACGATTTCTAGAAGTTCCAATCATATGAAACCTTTGGGATAACTGAGATTTCCATGGAATGCAATTTTGATTTATCGTCTCTTGCTATTTGTCAACGTGCCCTCGTTAAATCTATGAAATTACGAGACTACCTCATCTGTGGTTGGCTATACAACGAAAAAATAGGCATGCTTCGAATGCCGGCTTAGCACGTGGAAATTATGTGTATTGGCACCAGGATGCAAAACAGGAATTGACATGCTTCGTTGCTGTAAACTAAAGTTATTTAGTAACAGTAATCACAGGCGAAGGTATTTTATACTGCCATGAACTAACATTATTCTGCATGAATGTACTCTCTAGTCATGATGAAGTCAAAGTCTCACATACAAACTCACAATGATAGAGTCCTTTGTTTGTAAATCAGACTCTATCGTTGCTTTGTGGCCTTGCCAAAACCACGAGAAACCTGGTCAGCCTGCGTAGAGTTCCTCTCATTCGATGGTAAAAAGGTTATCGTTAAGCTTTGTTTCTTTTTGTTAAATCTTTCACTATCAGAATTAAAGTTTAGTTGGGTTACCAATGTTTATTGTGGTGTATTCATTCACTTGTTCTCTTTGGTTTTGTCTGAGTCAGCTGAGAGTTAAAGAAATTTGACTTTATTGTCTTCTGGAGAATCTGTACTTGATGACAGTAGAACAACAAATTCATATTGATTTTGTATGTCTAATCTTGATGCTGGTTTTGTCTCGCATTTTCTCCTTTTCACTCGTTTAAACGTCGTATTTTACTACTAAAGATATTATTATGGAGCATATACCTTTAATTGATATTGAGTCCCGATTGTGTGATGCGTTTACTGACAAAAGTAACTGATATTTTCAGCCAATGCCCCCGTCAAAATTCGTCAGTCAAATATTTGATTGCCATACTGACTTTCAAAAAATGTTGAGCCATCTAGCAAAGTCGAACTAAAAATCTTGTCTTCCATGTCTAGATGTCTACCCACCTGACGCATATTGTTGCGCCATCTTGTGTAGAAAATCAGGATGAATTCAACGGCACTTTCTATCCGAAACTAGCAGGCAAAATGGAGTTTTGTAACATCCCTTTCATCGTTTCAAATACTTCTGCCCAGGAGTTATCCTCAAATCATTGTCATCTTAAGAAGTCAATCGACAATCGAGGAGCAGACAAAGATCGTAGACGAGAGAAAAGAGTCATTCCGGCAACAATAAAGCGAAATCGTCAGCTGAGACGCAACGCTCGCGAACGCGAACGACAGTCGCGCCTCAACAATGCGTTTGATGTTCTTCGCGGGGTCATACCTGACTATCTGACAGGAAAAGGACCAGAGAGGAAGCTTACCCAAATTGAGACTCTACGTCTGGCACAGCATTACATAATGGCTCTGACAGAACTGCTGCAAGAGCCGCACCATTGCTACGGCCACTCGAACTTATGTGGAGAGAATTCATGACTTTGCATGGCCGACACTTCGGGCGCTGATTCTAATGCGAAATTCGAAGAAATACCTGTCTACTACTCGAACGTATTGGTCGAATCACAGATTTGGTGTTTCTATGATTATGATGTCTTCGTTCTGTTGTTTTACCCGCTGAAAAGTCAACTTCCATTTCCAGAAGAACATTGTCATAAATTAGTTTACGGAAATTAATTTTCTGAGTTCGTAAAGTAGTGTACAATGTATTGAAAAGAATCACCCATAGATGCTTAGCCCATAGCATATTATTATTTCTGACAAAAACAGACTTTGAAATTAAAAGAACTGTGAAGTCAAGTCAAAAAGATAAGAGCATTTATCTTTTTTTCCTCACTGTTTGTCAAGCATGATATTTATTATAAGAAAACCTTTCAAGTTTCAAACTGCACTTTAGCGCAGACAAAAGAACGCTGTTTGTTTCAAAACACTAAATCCGAAGACTTTCTGACTCTGTTTTGTACATAAACATGTCAATTTTTCAGACATTTGCTTTGTATACATAACATATCTATGTATTACTTTGTAACAATAACATTTCTAAATAAATTGAAAAACTAAGAAATTATTATTTCCATGCGTACTGTCGGACTGCCTCATGCTAACTTCAGCGGACATGAGAACGTACAAGAAGAAGGAACAATTTTGATAATTTTTATTGTGATATGCTGTCAAGGGTGAAATTTTTATGCTTTCAAAAGCCAACTATGTTTATATTTCACTTTAAATGGAAAAAATTATGCGGGACGTCAACATTGCTGAACCTTGTAAATTTCTCATACCACTCACAAATTTAGGAATAACAGAACGAAAAGTGTGAAATAACTACGTTTATTCAGTAAATATCACCAATATCAACCTACAACGCCAAGGAAATCATCCATTTCTAGCTGACAATTTTAGAAAGCGAAAGATAAAAAGAACACCGAAAAACAACATTTATAATACTAAGATTCGAGTTAAAAAAAATAAAATGGCGATAAAAAAATCCCAAAACAACAAGCATATAAAAAACAAGTTAAACGGTTACATTTGGTCTTCATTGCAAAGTCATTGTCATAACAATTTTGTCTTGACAATGACTTTGCGATAAAGTTGGAATATTTTCTTATTTTCCAATTTGAATCTCGGGTTTAAAAGATGAGATGTTGCTTTTCGTTGTAGTTTTCACATTTTATGTGAAAAACGTAGCGTTACTAAAACAATCGTTCTACCAATACTGTCTGCCGCGGTAACCTGATGGGCACTCAAAACGGCCGTCAAAGAAAAGCGTAGAATAATATCAAAGAAGCATTGCATAGATTGGTTATGGGACAAAACTGATTGGCATGTTTATCCATAATATCAGTAATTAAATCTTCTATGTCTGCATTTCGGTTCCCCAGGCCTAATCAACTCACATAAGATTAACACAGCCATTTTTAATTCATCAATCCCTCTTAACTTATACTTCATCTCAAGTCCTGGGTTCCTGGGAATTACAATTTTGCGTTTCATCTTAAAGAACTTACATCTAGTTTATAAGGCATATTTTATCAATTCGGCTCAACACGGCTTTCGTTTATGAAGCAGTACAGTGCGTTGCTGCTCAGTAATCCCACATGAGTTCAAAAAAAATAACGCCAACTTTGTGTTTCTCGAGAAGCAGGGTAGCGCATCAGACTAAGCTCATATGTCAGTACGGCGCAGTTCACCTCAACTCGGTTGCTAAAGGGGAATTTTCAGTGCAAAATATCGCACGGGCGACAGCTGCATTGTTAAAATTGAATAGACTTCTGCTTGGTTCCATTCGAGAGCTCCTAAGACAAAAGGAAAAAGTCGCGCGCGCGACATTTTACATCAAGCAGAAATCCACCTTAAGGTGACCTTTAGCTCTACCGAGCCATGAGGGATGGCATGGCACGCCTTGGCGCGGTTTGGATTAGCCCAGCTAAACTACTCAGTTTATAAATTGTGCCAGCACCGGTAGGGCCAAGCAAGGCACAGCTTAAAAACTAGCCCTAACGAACGACGATTAGCGTAATTCAATTCTGTTAAATTGCCTTATTCCTGTAATTCAAACAATAATAAGAAAAATTTTAATTATCGTAATGCGATAATAGCGATTTGCATGTTTTCTTAATCAATTGAGATTAAACTCGTAATATTTAAATTAGTTAATATTCGTTGCATTGTTACCTAAACAGAAAACTTCGGTAATTTCCTCAGTGTACAACAGTATATAATGATTTGTTGAAAATTAGCAATCGAGCTAATGACTGATAGTCTTAAGTATAGCAAAAATTTCTAGGTATTTCGTTAGATTTCCTAGCCATCTCCCTCTAATCGAGGTTTTTAACACATTACAAAAGCTTCGTACTGCATTGAGCCCATAAATAATCTAGAGGTAGAGTAGGTTGGTATAATTTATAATTATATTGACCTAAGTGGAGGTGAATAGTGGTGGATGTTTAAAAAATAACATTTAGTAATATAATTTTAAAAATTGCACTTTTCACCGGCACTGTGATGAATATAATTGTACTAATTTTACGGAACGTCGGCTTGTCGCCCCCACTCGTAATTTGTAAACGAAGCATTCTGGAGACATCCTGAGTTTATTTATCGCTAAAAAGTAAAAGAAATATAATTATATATACGAAAATATATATATAAAAGAAATACATAAAATATATAAAAGAAATATATTTCTCTGGATACTTTAACGCCAAATTTCTTTGCTTTTTTGACTTTGTCGGATAAGGCGGCTTCATTTATTTGAAAAAAATTTTTCTTCGTAACTTAAGCAAAACGGGAAGCCATCTTGTTTTGTTCGATCTGAAGTGAATAGTGCAGGATATTCCGAGAAAGAGGAACCAGTCAGATCAAGGGCGGCAGAAGCGGGAAGGGGCAGTTGGGAAGCATTCTCCCCTTCAAAACCTACCCAGCGAAGGACATAGCCCCACGAATTGTGACCATGTCCCTAACCACAACGCTACGAAGCAAGGCCTTTATTGTTCTCACCGTAAGCTGTGTAAATGATTCCAATGCTATTTGACCTATTTTGACCAGCGGCAAAGCTGCTGAAAGCTAGAAATACATTCTACTACACCTTTTGCTGTTCATTACCAGAAAATATACTGTCATTACCACCAACCTCATACTCATTAACGTAAAAATACATTCATTTTGTTTAATCAACATTCACTAGCGTGGATACGCAACTGATTTCATCGACGTGCATTCTATAGCACCAACTGACGACCATTAAACTATTCTACTATGCATTAGGGATAATAAATTTAAATTAGGCAAGATATTTCTCTGGGGTAATTGAAATTTTATTATCCCTAATGTATAGTCGAATGGTTTTAATGGTCGTCTGTTGGCGCTATGGAATGCCCTTTAATGCAAATAGTTGCGTATCTACGCTAGTGAATGTCGATTGAATAGAATGAATGTATTTTTGCGTTAATGAGTGAGGTTGGCGTTAATGATAGTATATTTTCTGGTAATGAACAACACTGAAAAGGTGTAATAAAATGAAAATGAAATGCTGTAAATTTTTATAGCTGTTTTGCGCAAGATTCTCGTCGCGGCGTAGACTAAATAACTAAAGTTGCGTTTGTACAAAAAGAAATAAAAAATTAACAGAATTTAAAAATATAATAATTCAATAAGAAGGATTAAAGTAACACCACGCCTTAGAATTTGGTGCTTTTCAGACTATGATCCCAGAGTTCCCCATCAATTCTTGGGCATTTAGACCTCGCCCCCACGAAACTCAAAGTGTTCCGCCGCCATTGAATGATCAGATTGCACAAAAACACCACTCACCTGCGAGGTATATGAGAGAGCAATGATATTCCAAGATACAGGAACCAATCAGATTGCGCAAAAAAACTCTTTTCCTGCACCTACGAGATATATACTACACCTTTTCCTGCTCATTACCAGAAAATAAACTATCATTAACGTCAACCTCAGGCTCATTAACGCAAAAATACATTCATTTTATTCAATCGACGTTCATTAACGTAGATACGCAACCATTTGCATCAGAGGGCATTCCATAGCGCCAACAGACAGCCATTAACACCATTCTACTATACATTAGGGATAATAATATTTCAATTAGGCAAGATATTTCTCTGGTGTAGTTGAAATTTTATTATCCTGTAGTTGAAATTTTATTATCAGCACGATTTAGGGGAAGGATGTACAGTGATGCATTCATGGTGGGTGTAACTCGGAGACGAGCTTTTAAGGATTCAAGTCCAAAATTCAGAAAAAAGAAGGCGATGGAAGTGTGACTTATTTCAATTCAATCATTCTTGTCCGACTCGGAATTTCGTTATTTTTCCCAAGTTTGGGGCCAGATTAAGACCACTACGAACATGCAAGTTTTCGTTGAAGAGTTTTTCCCAGGCAAGTTTTATTTTCTGATTCGTACAGTACAAATTGACAAGTTTATCCTTGTGAAGTTTGCTTGTTAAAATACTAGTTTGACCAGCTTTTGAATAGGAAAAATCGTTTGCGGACACGACCTTGAAGGAAACATTAGCTAGCAAACGACCGACACATATCATTGTCTCATGTTTTGATACGGAAGTGTTGTTTTTATGGTAAATCGTTCGGGGGACTTCATGTAACTTATGGCAATGACAGCAGATTAAACTGTTTTTAAAGGTTTAGAAGGCTTAATGTTTTGAGGTCGGAACACAAATGAAGAACAATATAAACCAGGAATATAAATTAAGATGACTGTTAGTAACCAAATTATATGAAATGAAATGAGGAAGTCTTGAGTATCAACTTTTGCTATGCAAGGCCAACAAGTTCGTTATGAAATATTAAAATGAATTTAGTTTCTCTTCGAAGCTCATCATCGAGCATGGAATATTGGTTAATTAGCATGCATGATTAAGTAACACTTGTCAAGGAAATTGATCCGACTGTTTCGTCGTACGCACGAACACGTAAAACTACCTGAAGGCTTGTCAGGGAAACTTCGTCTTCTACGATGGGCATTAATCTATTGTGGTTAACGCTAGATAATTTTACTTGTTAAGGAGGGATGTCTGGACGGTCGGAAAAGCTTTGACGTCAAAATAAAACGTCACCCATGATATATCAACCTCTTGAAACAAAACCATAGGAATAGCTCCCTCGTGTATTTAAATGTGGGCTGAGCCCTCACTAAAACAATTGGCCAAGCGTTACGAAAGTAGTTTCGTATCTTCACTGGTTCCAACGCTGCCCATACAAAGTTCAGCCATGTTTATGGACTGAAACTCTACCTAAGCCAGACGACATTTTGAAGATTTCACCAACGGACGGGTAGCCAGTGTAGCTAGACCACTATAGAGGAGCGCAGATTTGACCAGGAAAGTTTGAAGCTGCTGTTGGAAATCGACAAAATTCAATCAATGCATGCATTGGAAATACAATGAAGCCATCTGAGAAGCTACAAGAACTGTATCAGTCAGACATCGAGTTTCAGTGCTTAGGAGCACTGCATCTCAACCATTTTATCATATCACATAGACACAAAGATAAGATCAATAACCTGAATATTGAGGATTATATCGTTTACTAGTCGTAATGGGCGAATCGGTCTATTTTTCGACCACATTAAAATAAGTATTTGTCATACCATCATTTATATTTGCCCTTCATCAGTTTGTAGAAAATAACGTTTTTCAATCGAAAGGGTACTTATCAGTCGTGAGCGAATAACAGTAATTTGAGTGCACAAACGAATTTTGGCAGCATTCTAAGAAGCTTTAGAAATCTATAATACTTCCAAGGGTGCATATGTATATGCTGACTCAAGCCCTTCCCGCAAAAAAATCAAATTAATTTTTATGCTACTGAAAAAAGCCAATCTTTCCTGAGTATTTTTAACTTTCTCTTATTACATAGGACTATAGGGTGACTAATCAATCACTTAATCACGGAGGTAAATCCTCGAGTATGTGAGGGTGCTTAAAGATGAACGGAAGTTCTTATCTCAAGCTTCACTTCATGTGGTGGCACTCAAGCGTAGCGCAGTTGTCGTGGTAACAGTAACCTGAGTTTACAGTTTCACCAAAGTCCTTCTCTGCTTCTCAAGTTGCATTAGAAGAACTAACTCACAGAGTTCGCTTGCACTGTCATGGCATTTACTCCTAAGTCCAGAACGGCGACTGGATTACCCACTCGAAAACAGCAGCTGCTACCTGATAAGCTCGACTTAGGTATGAAAAGCTTTCTCCATCAAACGTCCTGCAGTGAAGCAATGCTAGCTTTGAGAACGTCGTTCACTCGTGACGAAGGAAAGGTCCTTGACGCAGTCAGAATTAAGCCATGTATCCAAAACAAACACAAGGACTATAGCGAGCATTTTTGGCCTTTCTACTCAACAACATCTGGCCACCTCGGTAACTTGAGGCAGTTAACCGCAGAGGCTTTCCCAATAAAGTTGCCAAAGCCTTCCGAAATTGGACTGAATGATTATCGTAAATTTATCAACGAACTGCACTCTGATTCCAAGAAGTGGGAAGCATACTTTAAATCTCTAAGCAGGGATGAAGAAAGGAGGGGGCTGAAAATACTCAACCATTACCTGGCATCTCGAGTAAGAGAAACAAGCAGAAAAGAAAATGATTTCGTACGTCTTTGACAAGGCTTGATGTCATGCATAATGTATCTACACTTACCATCCGAGTCCTCGTCGGAGTCTACGGTCAACGACGTAACTGCCCGGGTGGTCGGGCAAGACAACCCATAAGAAAAGGTCATCACTAGAACGTAATCAATGAGGCCAGGTAACCGAGTGGAGACTGGGACTGGGAAATTAAGTAGTTAATTTCCCTGAAAACTTTTTGGAGAAAATGATTCGAGTTTAGGTTAAACTGTTACCTCTGGTATATTACGTCAACAGTTAGAGTTAGAGTTAGGATTAGGGTTAGAATTGAGGTTAGGATTAGAAGGATTTAGGTTAGGATTACATTAGAAGCTAACCCTAATCCTAATCATCGCATTCAGGATAATTCTGAATCTTAAGACTATTCACATTTCAGAATTATCCTGAATCTTAGGTGAGAGGATATCAGGTAAATAAAGTATTTAATTTTCCAGTCCCAGTCTCCACACGGTTACCTGGTCTCAGTGGTTACTGGTGCCGTCCATTAGAAAACCCTGAATCAACTTCAGTCCGGGCAAAAGAAATGATTGACACGCGTGGGAATATACAAATTGCCAAAACACCAAAAGCTTACCAAGAAATCTTCTCATGGGTTCATTTTCGATTTCAGTTTCAATCCGGGCAAAGAAATCTCAAGTATTTGGGGTATTTATTTATCGACTTGGTCAGCTGGACTGAATTTCAGCCCAGGATGAAATTTTCCCTTGTTATTAGTCCATTCGATGGAGTGTTTGATCTGATTTGTAAATACCAAAAAGTCACTAATTAGGCGATAGCGGCGTTTTTTTCAGGGTTAGTGCCAGGAATTCCCCCAGCGCAGGGGCTAACGTTCCCGACAGGAGGGCTAAACGAGGGGCTCGGACCACGTCCCCTTATAATTTCTTAGCTTAAAGGTCGACAACATTATGTTATTTTTCGCAAGAATAATCGCAACAAATGACTAGAAACAGTTTACTTTTAGATTTGACAGGAGGAGAAGAGTCTATTATCTTTTTTAGCCAAATCAACAAGAAGTACTTATGGTTTGTACAATATATAAATGTGTTATCATCAGTGGAAATTCCTCGACTGATTGTTAGTTTTTACTCGACAGGGTAATGTAGCCGCCTTTTCCCCCTCTGGCGCCACCCCTGAGTTTTTCCCAATTTGGAGGCGTTTGAAAATGAAAACAAACGAGTATGAAGTTTATGATATAGTTGCGCCACAGAATCCGCATTTCAACCGAAAGTCACATTTAACATTGTCGACATTTTATGCTAAATAAGATCACTCATCCAAACTACGTCTTGGTGCTGATATTGTTTGTGTTTTTCTCATAAATTACTGATGCGTTTGAGAAATATACCTATAAAGCAGTCATATGCAAAGGCAAACAGTAAGAGCCCACGTTGCGGGAAACGGATATTAAAATTCATTTGAAGTGATAGATAAGGATGAACACTAAATTATGATTTCGTGACTTATGATTTACGCCGACACTTCAAAGGATGTTTCGTCAAGAGTTTATTTCCAAATGATTCTCGCATGAAATGGGACGTTTGAAAGAGGGCTTTCACAGAAATGGCCCAAAATTCTGTCAATTTATTGGCTCTTGTAATATTTGCTAAAAGTGGACCAAGGCTTGTTTTATTCGTCACGCTATCTTCCTATTTCATTCAAAGAAATTCAGTTCAGCCAATGCAATGTAACATCAATCCATCGAGAGAGTAACTTTGCTGTCATGGATGGATACAACGTCTGTGTTAAATTTGTGTTCTTTGAATTAAATTATTATAACTTCAGTACAGTCCTTGAAGCAAAATGCTTGTACTTTTCACCATTATTTTAATTAATTGGAATCAAATGACTCATATCAGAATGGACTAATAGAGGAAGCTGAGGATTCTTAAGGCAGCTTTCCGCTTGGGGACATTTTCCTCACCACCACCATTAACGTGGAAACATACTTGACCTTTTTGTGCGTCAATTTTTTTTTTCTCCTTTTGATTGGAAGATTTTAGTCTTACATGAAATTCGCACCGTCATAACACTACGAATATAGATTCACTTAGATTGCCATTATATAAATACAACTAAGTATCAAGGATCTTATGGATTGAATGGAGCATTCACTTTGAATAGAAACTGACTATGCAACTTAATGGCAAGGAACTCTTTTAAACATGATAGATCAGAATTATTTCCATATTGTATTGGAATATATTCGTGTGTTGCCAAACTTGTATTAGATAAATGTTTTGGCATTTTTATCCTACTTTGTACATTACATTAGAATATCTTATAGTTTGTTATTGTTCCTATTAAAGTATTTATTGCATTAATCATTTATTTATTTATTTATTTATTTGAATTTTAACATAAAATTTCAATGTTTTAGTTCTGTACTGTCAAAAATTTATATCACAGAGCACTTTTTGATTGCTTTACCAGCCCCACGATGTTGGTTAGCTTTTACTTCAGATAAATCATGTTCGTAGGTACATTAGATTTCTTTCACATACATTTTGAGTGATTTTCATTGCACGTACGTTTGCACGACGATCTAAATTAGACATAGTTCATGTTAAACATACTAATCTATAAATAATGTTAACTGCAACTTGTGTCATGAATTGAAATTAAATTGTCCGGCAGAAATTTTCATTGAATTGCGGTACTGGTCAATGTATCCAGAGCCATAGGAGCTGGTCCGGCAGGTACTGCTAAACAAAAAGTTTATGGCGTGATTTCCACTAGGCAGAATTTTCCGCGCCAACGAAATTTTCTCTTTTCCTTTTACCTTTCAAGTGGAAATAATAAATAATAGCAAAGAAAAAAAAATTTTTGCCGAAACTGATTCCGCCTGCAGGAAACTAGACTCAAGATGTGGATGAGTCTCGTTCCCAGCCCTCTCACTTTCAGTGGCGTACCAAGCCCATAGATCTGCAAATTTTTATTACAAAGAAATAAGACAGAGAAAAAATTGATAAAAACAAAACGAAATAAAAAGCCAAAAGTTGCCCGAAGCTTAAAATTGTTTTTAGCGCAATGTACTCTATTGGTAAACCCCACTCAGCACAGTCAGTGTTCAACAGTTAATTCCGTAATTCTTTTTTAAAAACCACTTCAGTGGAGCAGACCACCGGCCCCTCAGGAAGTCAACCATTTAGTGTGCTTGTTAGGTCTCTAGGGTCTACAAATACTCTGATCTGATGTCTGGGTATGCCACTGAATTTGCTGGGAACAATTTTGGGAACGAGACTATTCTACACGCAGTGCAGTTCTTCTTGTTGCAGCCTTTAACCCTCGCAGAATCATTCTGTGCGTGTTTTAACGCTCAGGGCAAATTTTAGGCTTCAAAAAGGCTAATTCTGCAAGCGGTAAGGGCTTATTTTCTGAATCAATGATCTATAGCGACTTGGTTTGGCAGCAGGTTCCTTTGGCCAAGTCTCGCTAGTTCACCCCGAGATTGCACCAGAAACAATCACCGAAAGTCTGAAATCCAGAGTTTCTGGATGTATCATGCCATACTCCCAAGCGGACGCATTTTGTGTGTATGAAAACGTTGCACCTATATATACTAGCCTGGATGAACACCAGACCAATAGAAAGTTGTTTCCTACTTTGTCCTGGTATACACAACAATTTTGTCACCGTTGTCAAACTTACAGTTGAATCTTTCACTAATCCTAAACGACAACCTGATAAAGGCCACTTTTTTTAAGAACAGTAATTTTTCAATAATAAACAGGATTCTCTTCGATTTCCCGTTTTGTGTAGTTTTGGCTGTTGCTACTTCAACAGGAAGACATACAAGGTGGGCGGCAGAGGCGTGGCCATAGAAAAAGAAATGGGGGGTCCTGGTGACGTCCACGATGGTCAAAGACACAAAGATATTGTGATGTATGGAAAAATTCTTAGTGTTACACTCTTTAATTTGCTTCTAACGTTTCTCCAGAGCTTTATAGCCACTTCCAGATGGTGGCAGGACTCTATCGTTTGAAAGAAGACCAAAACCCCTCATATTTGGACTTATTATCTTCATATTTGAGCAAATCTAGTTGACCATACTTCTGAAAATTGGGGGTTCGGACCTCGCATTTCTCCAATGGCGTTGCCACTAGTAGGCGGGAGGGGCTGCCGTCTCCTCTGTTAGCCGCAGAGTTGCGCTCCTTGTCCAGCAAATGCGTTTCTCTTACACTGACCTCTTCAAGGCGGGCTAAGCCCCCCCCCCCAAAAGCTATTTCTGAGGGGGATGAAGCCCCTTAGCTCTCTTATACTCTACGCCTATGCTATAAATCCGAAGTTGTTTAACCCTATTACAGGAAGAGCGAAATTTATGCAGCTCCAGCTCTGGCATACATTTAATAAACGTCACTCTGCCTCGACAAGGGTTAATGAACTGTTTAACTTGATTCTGAATTCCATGAGCTCGGGTATCATAACAGGACTGACACGTGGCAAATATTCAAAATTAGTTTTTTTAATTCGAGCCTGCAGTAATTTTGATCGCCAAGATGGCGGAAGAACAACCAAGTCAACATAGCAACCCCCTTTCGCGAAAACTTAACAAAATTCTGGAAATGCGACTTGATAACGACAAGGTATTCTTAATATATGAATTTTTGCATAAAATGGTGTGTTTTGGGATCGCTTTTGCAATAACAGTGGTTGTTAATTGCAGGATCTTGTTGAAGCGTTGAAAGCCCTATCGACGTTCTTTACAGAGAACAATCTTAGAGAGCGACGTAATCTTCGAGGGGACATCGAGAAAAGAAGCCTTTACGTCAACGAACAGTTTGAAAGTGCTTTTAGAGAAGTTAAGGAGGTAAGTAGTCACGTTAGACAAGAGTTAGACGGTGAGTGGCCAGGTTGTGATGACTTGACTCCTTTGAACCCACTACCCCAAAGATTTTATAAGTTTTACGTTACAAAAGGTAATCAGTTTTCAAGGCGTATTTAAAGCATGTAAAACTGTAACATTTCAGATTCTGTATATTCTATTTTATCATCAACTTAGCTTGTGAAGGGAGTTGTATGAGAGAGAATAATACATGCACCAGATCGTTTGTATGGATCATGTTCCTTTGTGCAATCACTTTATGTGCAATGCTTGAAGAAAATATTTAATTGCAGTATTCTGTCTATATTGCTGATGGAGCCCTGAAAAATTGTTTCCTTTAAAGCCTGATGATGATTGAAAGTTAGTTGAAACATACACAATTGAAAGCCTTTACAGTCTGGAATACCAAAGAAAACTGTTTGCTCTAAGTAGGTGGGATATGTCTGATGACTACTTCGATCATGCAATCCTTGCATATGAAAATACTTTACAGGATAAAACTCATGAAGAAATGAGTCAGAAATCATTTTTCACTGAAGCTAAACTGCTGTCAGTTATGTCCAAAATAAAAATAAAAAACCCCCAAAAAAACAAAAAACAAAATATTATCACTAACAACTACCATTATCAACAGTGACAAAAAGTCAAGTCAATCAAGAATTTATGCAGGAAATGCTGATATGATCCATGTGAAGATAAATGTAATTGACTGTCCAGGAATTGGAAAATAAGTCATACATTTTCTAGTGACCCTAGTTGTCCCATATGTGCTAGAGATTGAGCAGACAAAATCGCAGCAGAAGCTAATAAATTGGTACCATCTATAGATGAAGATGTATGTAGCTTCTTTGGCAAAAAGATGATTTAGATGAACATGATGTTGCTATAAGTGGGAATGAAACTGATTTACTTGACTCACTTACAGTGGCCCTAAACCCTTCCAAATGTAGTGAGTGCCCTGCTACTAAATGTTAACAAAAATAGTGTATGAAATGTACATGCTTGAATTTGACCTGGCAAAGTAGGAGATTACTAAAAGTCAAAAGTACAAAGGGCCAAAAATTTCATAATTTATTTGTACCCATGTCAATACTGAGATTTGGGATAATGAAACTCTAAATCGAGAAAACTGAAATAAAATTCTGTTTTACAAGACATGATCCTAAAAATCTCATTTTGCCATTATGGTAGCTGACAATCTTTTCAAGAACAGAGAGAATAAGATAACTCCTGACTGTATGCTCATTTTTTCAAGGTAGGCAGATTCAATTATGTTAGTTGGCCATGTCCACACAGAGGTTTCTTAAGTTAAAACCAAACAATGTTCTGCAACCTTGTTAAAGCCATAAATTCAGGCAAAGCTGAGCCAGAACTGTCAAGCTAGCATGGATTCGCTCTAGAGATAACTTGTTGAAAACAGTGTGAGACTTCAAAGTTACCAACAAAGTAGTAAATAGTATTGTCACTGACCTGGATGACAACAGTAAACCCAGAGGTACATCCTTTTATAAACTCTATTCAGTACTTTAGGGAAACCTTTTTATGACTGAGGGGGAGGATTCCCTTAATCATTCTTCAGACAATAATTCTTGCCAGTTCAATTTGTCTCATCTTGATTCCTCATAAAGACATCCTGAGCCCAAGAAGAAATTCACCAACAACTGCAGTTTATAAAATCACAGTTAAATAGTTTTAGTGCATTTGTGGAAAGTACCTAGTATTTTGAGTGAAGTCCTTTACAGGTGGTCAGTTGTACCTTTCTGAGTGGAGGTAACTTACCTCAGACTGCTTGGCAGATGCCATGCTGTCAATTACTCGGGAGCAGTTGATATATTTACCTCAAAGACTCTGTCCATCTGACCTTACTGTACTGTATTCCCAAACATCTCAGTTTATTGGCTAATCAGCAGATTAGAAGTCTTTTGGCTAAAGAAGTTATTACTGAATATAGACACAAGTCTGCAGAGTTCATAACTTCAGTATCTACTATGCCATAAAGATTGCAATTTTGATTAATAATAAATCTTAAAAAATCAACTACACACATGAAAAAATATGATTTGGAAATGAAAAATGTGAACACAGTACTGAAACTATGAAATGATAACTCCACAATTAACCTACACTGCTGAAGTCAACTGAAAAATGTTGACTCGAGCGGGATTTGAACTCGCACCTTCGGGATACCGGTCCGCCGCTCTACCTGTTGAGCTATCGAGTCCACAGGGATTGGAGGCGAGTTTTTATCCAATTTAAGTGCACGAAATATTCTCGCGACAACTTAACGCTATCCATGAGGATGGATGTGCAGTGTTTCAATTCTATTTCAGAATCATCCTCAGGGTATTATAAAATGATAACTTCACAATTAACATACACTGCTGAAGTCAACTGAAAAATGTTGACTCGAGCGGGATTTGAAGTCGCACCTTCGGGATACCGGTCCTTCGGTTAATTGTGAAGTTATTATTTCATAATACCCTGAGGATGATTCTGAAATAGAATTGAAACACTGTACATCCATCCTCATGGATAGCGTTAAGTTGTCGCGAGAATATTTCGTGCACTTAAATTGGATAAAAACTCGCCTCCAATCCCTGTGGACTCGATAGCTCAACAGGTAGAGCGGCGGACCGGTATCCCGAAGGTGCGAGTTCAAATCCCGCTCGAGTCAACATTTTTCAGTTGACCTCAGCAGTGTAGGTTAATTGTGAAGTTATCATTTCATAATACCCTGAGGATGATTCTGAAATAGTACTGAAACTAGTAACACCAAACTGCTGCATGGCATTCTTGTGACCTAAAGATGCTTATTTTCGTGTCAGGGTCTACTTATATTACCAGAAAAACATGAATTCTAAGGCGCGGGGGTCCAGTGTAGATAGTTTCGATAAAACAGCGGCGTTCTTGAGGTATACACTATCTAAAAGATAGAAAAAAAGCTTCTCGACGTTTGAAGCGAAGGCCCTTCGTCAGGAGATTAGTAGCATGGAATACAAAAACACGTGGGCTTTTATAGTAAAACTAAAAAAGTGTCACGTGACAAAAATGAACCAATAGAATGAATGTGGTCAAAACAAACACAAAACAATGAAAGGGTAAAGCATTGTTCTGTGTTTGTTTTGACCACATTCATTCTATTGGTTCATTTTTGTCACGTGACACACTTTTTTAGTTTTACCATAAAAAAGTTTTTTTAGTTTTACCATCCCGGTAGTTATGCTACCATAC